>CM065168.1:47750382-47806562 GCA_033026295.1 Channa striata
CTGACTTTATTTTTAAATGCTTTTAAAATTTAAACTTAAAAATTCTTAATATTCATTTATGTTCATTATTTTATCTTATTGTCATCTTTTTGTGCTTTTAAGTAGAGATGTTTATCCTTATGATGAAGGAAATCTTCCTTATGATCTGATATGTCTTGCAACATTATAGTCAGAGCACAGCTATAAAATGTAAAAATTGCTTTACTTGTACCATAAGCATTTTATTATAATGTTTCTAGTATGATACATTCAATCCAGAATATTGACCCCCCCCTAGATTTATTCACATTTTGTTATTTTACAGCCTTATTTTAAAAGGTTATTATTTTGCTTTTACCCCATAACAACAATGTGAAAGAAGTTTTTCAAATCTTTGCCAATTTATTTAAAAAAAAAATCACATTGAATCACATCAGTGATAAACCGTTGCCCCCGTCTGAGGTCCAGACCGTTCTGGAACGGGTTTTCATCAAGGATGTCTCTGGATTCATCTTTCCCTTGATCCTGACTAGTCTCCAGTTCCTGCTACTAGAAACGTCCCCACAGCTTGATGCTGCCACCACCATTTACTGGAAGGTGGTGGTGACCTGATGCGTTTAAATAATGTAATAAATTGTATCAATTCTTTCAATGTTGTGTTGTTTTTATTGTGGAACTGGTATGACTTAAAAAAAATTGTTTCATTTTTTAAAAATTGTGTTTGTGGTGTTTTCTGTTTGCTGCTGCTTCTTCTTTGTGTCTTATTCAGACACGTCCCAGGATAATATTCTTATGTCACACTGAAGTCAGAAGTGACTTGTCTAAATAAACTCCTCACTGATCAATATTCAGTACATGGTGAAAGATTAAAATTGTAAAAAGTGTCTTTTGAACTCCTGAGGGGCCTATACGTCATTGTATGAGATAAACGATCTAGATGCAGCATCATCAATGATTATTTTAGGTTTTCTGCACTTAATGGCAAGTCTTTTATAAATTAAGTTGACAAAATAAGCCAGCCAGAGTATATTATTTTTATAAAATGAAATGTAAAACGTTTATAATTTGGGACCGTGGTCATCAGGTTTGGGGCAATTAGAGGCTGATTGGGGACAGTTGGGGATGGAGCGCACCATGACATAAGGAAACAGGAAGTGGACCCGTCACTAGAAATTAGCTCCAAAACTAGAATTTTCTGAACATTGACAGTTACACCTTGAAGCCCACGTGACTGAAGTGGTGTTGGCAAGACTTAAGAAGTGTTGCCCCCTTTTCCCCAGCAGAAAGCCGTGACTCCCCACCAAACCAAAAGCCTAACAGAAGGAACGTGGCTCTTATTAAGGGTCACTGATCACATTTCTCTAACAAAGTGATGGAGAAACATTGTAGTGTAACACAAATGCCTGTTCTGAGTTTGGATGTGGATTCAGTCTGACAGGATTTAGGGAAACTGAGAATGTTCCACAAGTGTTTTAACGTTCATGTTTCATGTCACAGATGCCCCTAAAAAGCTGTAGAACTGCATCTGTGGGTTTTAGTTTGCATTATTGTTCAGTGATCCGCTTCAAAACGTCATATTTACTGTTGCATAATAGCACGTAGAATATTATCTCCTGTAAGAGGAACAACGAAATGAATCTTCCCCTTCAGAGAACATGCAGTAAAAATAAGTGGTCTGCAGAGGTTTCATGCTGAAACCGAGCAACCATTGGCTAAAAGTTTCTGGAGGGAAATCTTACAACGTAGCAACAGTAACTATGGTGGGCGGGGCTTTGTCCGCAAGTAGTTACCGCGAGACTCTGCGTTCACGTCGGCGATAAAAAGCGTGACGGCGCCCGGTAGATTTTAAACGTCCTGATTACAAAGACCAGGACCAGAGCAAGAACGACATGAAGGAGGAAAACCAGGACCCGCAATATGTGGGGCAAGAACACTACAAGACAGAAACAAAAGAGGAAGACCAGGATCCGGACTTCATGGAGCATTACAAGACAGAAACAAAAGAGGAAGACCAGGATCCGGACTTCATGGAGCATTACAAGACAGAAACAAAAGAGGAAGACCAGGATCCGGACTTCATGGAGCATTACAAGACAGAAACAAAGAGGAAGACCAGGATCCGGACTTCATGGAGCATTACAAGACAGAAACAAAAGAGGAAGACCAGGACCCGGACTTTATCGCGCAAGAACACAACAAGACAGAAATAAAAGAGGAAAACCAGGATCAAAGAAATGACGAGAACCAGGACTTTATAGAGACTGAAACAAGTGAGCTAAACCAAGACCTGGATTCTGTCCACCATGGTCACCACAATAATGAACAAAATGAAGAGAACCAGCACCGTGATTACATCAACCACGTCTACAGTGAGACTGATTCCACAGACCAGGACCAGAGCAAGAACGACATGAAGGAGGAAAACCGGGACCCGCATAATATCGTGCAAGAACACTACAAGACAGAAATAAAAAAGGAAAACCAGGATCCGGACTTTATGGAGCAAGAGCACACCAAGACAGAAACAAAAGAAGAGACTTTATAGAGCAGGATCACTACGAGACTGAAACAAACGAGCTAAACCAAGACCTGGATTCTGTCCACCATGGTCACCACGATAATAAACAAAATGAAGAGAACCAGCACCGTGATTACATCGACCACGTCTACAGTGAAACAAGGGGAGAGGACGAAGACCAGGATTCCCAGAGCAGCGACCCTGCTGGTCCCAGAGAACAACAGGTAAGTGAGTTAAAAACTGTTTCAGATGTGTTTGAGTTCTTTGTTTTGATCTGTCTCAGTGTCTCCTGGTTACAAACACTACTTCAAAATCATTGCACTTGTTTTTAACTATTGACTTTACATTTACATCACTATATACATATTGCATTGTTGGTATTGGTTTCACTGTTTTGTATTTGTCCTTCCTGCTGCCTCTTGGCCAGGTCGTTGTTGTAAATGAGAATTGGTTTTCAATTAACTTACCTGACTAAGTAAATAAAAATGAAAAAAGGGGGAAAAAGAGTTTCCTGGATGGTGCACGCACGTAAGAATAGAACCAATGCGATTTACTAGAGCTCAGTGAGGGCGATTCACTTCCTGTTTTCCCAGCGGTTGGGAAGTTGATTTGAGCACCCTAATGTACCTCTTGCAAAGTATCCAATTGCAACATTTACTTCTTAGTTTATTACTTTTCCTTACTCATAAACACTGCAGCTAATACTCACTTTCCACTTGAATTTTCATTCTGATCACATGAACCACCTCTGGCCCTTAACAAGCAACTCACATGCTGTTTTTCTTTTCTCGTTTTCTAAAGACCATCTCTGTGAGGAACCAGGCAGATCAGACTGGAAGGAAGTAAGTTCCTTGTTTTACCGCTGATCTTTTTATTGTATTTGGAACTCGTAAATAACTAGCTGACGTGCACGTATGACTGTGGTTTTGAGCCGCCCACAGATGTGCAGATGAGACAAATCCACTGTGGTAAACTTGCGTCTTCTTAATTTCACAGAGATCGCCGCATCATCCACTGTCTTCTGTGTCAAAGGCCACAGGAGATAATCTGGCCCATTTGGCCAGAAAGTGCATGAAGAACAACACATCAGAAGAGAGGCTGCAGGAGCTGCAGAGAGCCAAGAATTCCATGAAAGCATGGACCCGTCAAGGCCGAAACTGGGACTACAATGTCATGTGCAGGCGCTATCCTGACAGGAAGTTGAGGCTGGCCTTGGTGGAGGATCTGCGGAGCAGAGGCTTTTTTATTGCCAACGCCCCAAAAGAGGAAGACACGGTACATGAAGGGGAGCTGTCAAACCCAGAGTCCCCCGCACTCGTCAGTAGCACCACTGAAGGATTTGGCAGCAGCGCTGAAGAAAGCCTCAGCTGTTCTGACTCTTCTTACGGCAACGATGCTGCTCAAAGGGATCCATCACGGCAAAAGTAAGTTCACACAGTCACACAAATGATTTCAGTCACTGATCCGTGGTTGTGAACACAACTGTAGCTGAGCCGTTGCCGTGTTTTCTCAGAGCTGCATTTGGGGTGAGGACCAACATGCAGAAGATGGGGCTTTATGAAAAATTCCCCCTTGACACCCCCATCCTGCTCGAGTTTGATCAGTACTTGGTTGATCACTTGAACTCCTCGCACTGCCACCAGCAGGTAAGTGTTTATCGTAGCCTGCCAGTGTGACCATCATGCAGCCCTCTGTCCTTTTTCACATCATTTCACAATGTATATAAAAAATATTTCTTTTATTTAAAGTTTTTTTTTTAAATTACAGGTAGAAAACGTGTCCCGAATGCTTAGGTACATCCAGCCTACCGGGGACGACATCAGCATGGACTTTCTGGGAAAGAGCACCAAGACAAAGGATTACATTGTCGACCTCAAGAGAGCTCAACTGCTTCCAGCAACCATCATCAATTATATTAAAAGTATGATCCAGTTTGTGGAGTTTCTGAAAACACGGCAGGTTGACGATCAGGACTTCAGGAGGAGCTGTGACTCCTACAGATCGCTGCTGCAGAGCCTGAGAAAACCAGTAACAAAGGCAAACGGGAAAATCACCAGGTCAGTGTTTGCCCACTAGTTGCTTTCATTGAGGACTAGTTTCAGTTTAATGGTGGCGCTTTGCTGAAGGACTGTTGTTCAGGAACACCTTTGATTTATCGATGCTGTCTTTGTCCCTCTAGGTGTGAGCCCTTTGTTGAGGGGCAGAAAAGTCTTGCAGAGTGCCAGAGAGTTTTGCTTGACTCAAACAAGGACATGCTGGGGATTTTGAGGAATCTTCAAGAAGACAAACAAGTGTCTGCAGAAGAAAAGACCTTGTTCCGTTATTACTGTGAAGCGGTCCTCCTTCTGGGACATGTTCAGAGGCCAACGGTAGCAGAGAAAATGACCGTAAGTTCTCTCCCCAAAATGTTTTCTCTTTCAGCAAACATGTTACATCTAGACAGACTTGGACTCAGGTAGAACCGTGATGTTTCTGCTGTTTCTCAGATCACAGAATGGCTCAACAAGAAACTGATAAATGGCAGAGTGTGTGTTGGAGTCGATCCGAAGTTGGCCACATTTGCTCTGACGATCAAGGAGTCTGCTGTGAGTTTGGTAGCAGAGTCAAATTGATCACCATGAATAATCCCATTACTAACCAAAAAATTATTAACTTTTTTCATGCCTTGTGTCTCCAGATGCTGGATGCTTATTATCTGCACATCCGCCCCGATTATTTGCGGGAGGATGTTGACGACAACGGGAGGTTTTTCATCAGCGCCACTGGGCCCATTAGAAGTGCCACCGGTGACCTTTGCCGCCTGCAAGCCCAGTGAGTGTAAAGAGGATCGTTATGTTTAGTGAGGAGAGGAAGATGAATTTGATTAAATTGTTCTTCAGATTAAAATAAAAGGGCTCAGGTTTGGGAGTAAGAACCGTCAGAGCTGTAATGATGAATGTCTTTTCACTGCAGCTACAAACTGCCAAACATCACCAACCAGGAGATGAGGAGAGTTGTGGAAGCTGAGGTTTCCAAACACTGCTTAGCTGAGCAACAAGCCCATGTGGCTCACTACATGGGCAATTCTACAGCGTTGGCTGAGCACATGAAAACCCATCAAGCTGCTGTAACTGCTGCTAACACCCTGTCCAGCTTAGCAGGGTACGTGTCAGGATCTGAAACACACCACATTTAGATCCACATGTATGAATACTACAGCTGCACTGTCTCTGGTCGTCTGTTTCATGGGAACCGTGTCTGTCTTCCAGCTTCTCTGATGGATCGGGTGATGACAGGAGTGGCAGGGCACAGAAGAGAGGAAGAGAAACCGATGAAGAAGCCAGTGGGGAAAAGCGGGACTTTGCAGAGTTTGTAGATCTTTTCCCTGTGACACTGAGTGGCCAACCACCAACTAAGAAGCAGCGAGCCAGTACCGGGTTTCCAACTGACAGAGCTTTCTATGACAAGTGGAGGGCTCTGCAGTATGGAAAACGGGAAGAGTATCTCTTGGGTAAGTGGACATTGACTGAAGGATTAAATGTTTCCTGTAAATAACTCATGTGCAGACAGGACATTTAACATACGGACATTTTGACAGCAAAACGTTACCGACGTCCCCCGACTGTGAAGAAAGTGGCTGAGATAATTGGCAAAGAGGGGTGGACTGCCAATCATCCTCGCCCAGAGGACATCGTGGCAAATTGGAAACCATCCAAAAAAATCCATATTGAGACGGACCAGGACATCATGAAGAGGATAACAACACAGAAGTGGTCGGGCCTGGCCGTACGAGATTTTGGTGAGAAACGAGGACAAGGTATGAACACATGTTCTCGTGGGCAGGACAGCATTAATCCAGCAGACAGATCCTGATCGCTCTGGCCGGCTTTAATCGTAATGACGTCTTCCTCTCTTCTACAGGGGTTGTTGCCACCAAGATGTTCTCAAAAGGGTCCGTAATCTGTGATTATCACGGCATGTTAATCACAGCAGAAGAGGGAAGGCAGATGCAGGAGTCCAGAGGGATCGAGATGGGACACCTGTACTTTTTTTCATCTGGTGGCAGGAAGCTGTGCATCGACGCACACACCTTTCCTTGTGAGTGCCACCCGGACGGGGACACGACAGGGAGGAAGATGAAACGCTCCGGCAAAAACCCCAACGTCCAGCCCATCCACTGCAGGATGCTCTTTCCTGAGGGAGAGAAGGACACTGTCCTGTTGGTGGCAGCCAAAGACATTGTGGTCAATGAAGAACTCTGCTTTGACTACAAAGACAGTTGAAGGATGTGTCTGCATGTTCTTCAGGTGACTCTAAACCATCTTAGTAATGCTGCTATAGACAGAAACTGCTGGGGGTCCTGCTCTGAGTTTTTCTCAGCATTTATAGGCCACCATGTCAGGAACTTTCTGTCTCCTGTAGTTGTGCTGCTCCCTCTGTCACAGCTGTGTGTCTCCAGCGCACAGTTGCTCTTCTTTTTCTTCTCTGCTGTCGCTTGTGCTTTCTCAAGGCGGTTTGTTGGGTTTCCTGTGTGATTGGTTGTGATTTGTTGGCACGCAGAGGGCCTTGGCATGACTTTTTTTAATCAATAAAACTGAACTGAAATTGAATGCATCTCAGTAAACGTGTCAGTCTTGTCTTAGAAAAGCGTGGTCTACGATAACGAAACATCAGAGTAAATAAAAGTACTTTATTGTATTTAAATAGAAAATAAACATGCACGTCACTTATACGTGCAGATTTCCATGTTAACCAGCAGAGGGCATGCTGACAAAAAAAACTATCTGGTTATCCAAACCCCGAACATCTGGTTCCCATCACTCCACATGTGTTTAGATTTTGTATATCAGGTGATTCACTGGAAAGTCTTTAAATAGTACAAATGGAAGCAAAAACCCACCACTGACCTCATCCTGGAAATGCACTCCTGTTTCTTAATCATAGGTAGATTTTGAGGATACAATGGTACAGTTTAGTAGATCCAAACGGTCTTTTTCCTATATAATTTAGCTCAGATCTAAGTCTTAACATGGTCTTTGTTGATACCAACTTATTCTGTCTCTAATCGTTTCTACAATTAAAAGAACAATCCGTGAATCTTTAGCCGTTCACTTTTAAAGTTCCTCCAAACAAAGACCTGCCCCAGTGTTTTAGTTTGTACTGGTGCTTTATTTTAAACTCCATGTCCTTGTTCTGGTAAAAACAAACCCAACAAACTACCCTTGGTCCATACTGAACTCAACTGGACAGAATTGCAGGATAGACATTTCACTTTTCCTGTGAAACGTTTTGTAAGATTCTGATTTAACTTGTCATTTCAACATTATTACTGACTGAGTTTCTTAGGCCGTTAGTTTTTATGATCTTTTTAAAAGAAATACAACAGGCCTCTATAACGAGATCATCCTGTAAATTCACGTGTTCTTTCCTATTTCTCAGATTTTTACTAATGCAGCTTTCACAACTGGCTTCAGAAACTGGGCTGCCTTGTTTCTGTTTGTTCTTTTCAGGTCTCTGCTTTATTTCTGAGTCCGTGGCTCTTAAACAAATCTCGGTAATGTGGTGTGTAACATACAGTCCATTAGCAGTTCTAATGGAGAAGTGCCACATTCCAGAGGTCACGTCCTCGAGCTCAACAGAGCTACGTACGGGTGTGAGTAGGTGTCTGCTGCTATTTTCACCAGCTCTTTCGATATGTGTTCTCCTTTTTCTGCTTTCCCATTTGCACGGGCATCTCGAGGACTTCAAGTCACGTACTGAAAGTCATGTTCTCTTGCAAACTGTTTCCATTCTTTACAGTTGTGTCATCCATTGTCCCTGATGACAACAGCCCAGCACAGATTCCCTTGTACTCCTTACACTTCTCTATGCAGAGGTGTCCTTCATGGATCCTCATTAGGAGGAGGATACTCACCCCAACCAGTCAAGGCAGACGGCCGCCCACCTGAGCCTGGTTCCACTGGAGGTTTCTTCCGTTAAAGGGAGTTTTTCCTCTCCACTGTTGCCTATAGCTGCTCAAGGGGGAATTGTTTTCTCCAACTGTCTGTATAGTTGACTTTGTTGTAATTTGACGCTATAGAAATAAAGCTGAATTGAGTTGAATTGAATTGACCTGACACCAGTCACTGAGATACTTGAAGGCTTTGAGTTCATTTTGGGAGTTTGCCAAAGCTCCTCTCTGGACTGAAGAACAGAACTCCACACATCAGTTCTGAGGAAAGAGGGGCAGCTTCAGACCTGTGTGTGATGTCTTGATCCAGTTTTTCTCAAGACAGGAACTGAAATTTGATCCATTAGTTTCTTTCTCTTCTCTGATTGGATGAAGTTCAGGCCGGTGATTGCCATCAGAAAAAATCAATTTAGTGGGAAACTGTTCAACCCGTTTCTTCACATTCCAACAGCTGCTTCTCTGGAAACAGGTGAAAGTGAAAGTGTCAGTAGATTATCAGGAGGAGACAGAGACAACTGGCTGTGGAATCCTGAAGCTGCAGTTAGTTCAGAAGCAGGTTGAAGGAGACTTTGTGCTTGTTGGAGTTTTTCCAGGAAGATGAAGATGTTTGTGGTGTTTCTGATCCTCGTACACGGTAAGATCACCTTCCTCCCTCTGATCTGATCCAACGTCTTTATTCTTTATTTGCTTCCTCTTGAACTGATCCACGTGTTTGTTGGATTAAATCCTCCTAGACGTGTCAGACTGTCCTCAGTTGTCTTCTTCAGGATCCTGTCCTTGTAGCTTCTTCATATACTCACAGCTTGTGTTCTCAGTAACAATGATTCTTTCGTTAGTAAAACTTTTTGTGTCAAACCAAAACATGTGGTTCATTCAAAACAGGATAAAAACATGTTTACCACTATGAGTTTCACAGATACAGAAAAAAAAAAGAAGGAAACTTTCTCGATTTCAATTTTCAGCAAACTATCAACATAAAAAACTTTTTGGTCCTTTTTTTTCCAGGCCAGTAAATGTGGCAATTTTAAAAGTTGTATATTTTTAAAAACGTGTTTGTGAGTCATCATCTGCTGCTGCTGTCTGTCCACATCATGCTTTCCTTTGTTGTCCTCTCAGACTGTCAGGTGGAGGTGGAGGAGGGAGTGGAGTCTTTCCAGCTGCCCTTCAGGACCACAGGGGACCTGCCTGAGGACACTAGAGTGGAGTGGAAAAGTGATTCTCAGGCATGCTGGTTCTTGGCCCATTAATATATAAAAGGCTCCGATCAGCCTGAAGATCAGAACCAGGTTTACAGAGACCACACAGCAATGAAGGAAGACCTGCTGAAGACTGAGGACCTCAGCCTCACCCGGAAATTACGATAGTCAGAGACACAGGGACATATGTTTGTAAAGTCTGGAACAAGGAGGAAACGATCGTGCTGAGAGGGAAAATAATTCATCCCAAAATCAAAGGTGAGTTTCCTTCGTGTTCATTTTTTATTTTTTTGAATTTATCTGACTGTCTTCTGTCTCTTCTGCAGTAAGAACTCAGGACAAAGGTGAGACAGTGGACATCAGGAACAGATCCAACTCCTCTGATGGCTGAACAATCACTTTGATCATCTGTTGATGAAACTTTGATTATTGATCTGATGAAGGATGGATAAAGACAACGGGACACTTCTGGATTCTTCTTCACTCTGATTCCTCCTGACTCTCGCACACTCACTATTGATCAGTGTTGACTAGTGATGTCTCTTGTAGTTTTGTGGCAACTTCTGCTTGAGATCTTCTGAACTCTGTCTCCTGTGTACTCCTGTGTACTAAAGTTTTCCCCTTTATGTTCCAATCCATTATCATCAGGAGCATCACTCTGACCACAATCACATGTCCAAACTATTGTCCACAGGAAGTGTCTATGTTTCTGTAGTTTCTCAGTTAAATCCTGTCTCCAGCTTGACACATGACGTCCATCAAATCACACAAACGTCTATTACAGTATGTTTATTAATGGGTCACATGATCTGATGGACAGGAAAATATGACTACAGAAGTGTCAGATGACAGATGAGTCCAACTGTGAATCTTTGTCCTAAACAGTAGCACAGTGGTGTTTATAAACCTGAACCACCTCTGTCAGATACTGACAACTTTCATTGACCCATAATCTGCAGCTGATTTTCTTCTTCACTTGAACATTTAAATTGACATTACACTGATCATCTACCTCCATCTGCTGGAGGTAGATGATCAGTCCTGTACATTTTTCATGTACAGGACATGACATCACACACAATGTACATGTGATGTCATATCTTGTGTGATGCCATTTCCTGTGAATGGAAAATTTGTGATAAATAATAATCATGGTTGTGTAATAATAGACCTTTTTCACAAAAACGTATGTAAAATGTACCAAACGTGAAATCCTGTTTCCGCTCAACACTGTATAATGCAGTGACATGGTAATAATGGAGTAATAATGCAAGACTTTTTTAATTCTCTGATGAAGAATAAATTTATGTTTGTATTTATAGATGTATTTATATAGCTGCAAAGATAAACATTCATAAATCAGGACATATAGCCAGGTTGCTGTATTTTAAGAACATGGATATTTTCATGTGACACGTTAAATAAACGTTATTATGGCCAACTTAATGCCTCCATGTACCAATTACAACCACTTTAATCATATTGTACTTATCTCCCAGCACACAGATTGTGTCTCAGATAAGGATGTGTGATGTCATGTAACTGTAACTTTATTTGTTAAGCCCTTTAAAAAACAAAGTGCTGTACAGGTTAAAACATAAAATATTCAAATAAAACAAGATAATGAGAAATAAATATTTAACCAACAAATTAACAATAAATAACAGACATAAATAATGTCAGAACTCAAATGCCAGTGAAAACAAATGGGTCTTAAGAAGTGATTTGAAAACAGACAAAATAAAGGCCTGTCGGATCTGCAAGGATCAGCTCGTTCCACAGTTTCGAGCTGCCACCGTAAAAGCTCTGTCCCCTCTGAGCTTCCATTTAGTTTTTGGTTACTGATCTTGCTAAGCGAGGAGGAGAATATAAATGAAGGGGTTCACAAAGGTACAGCGGGGCAGCACCATTTAAGGTAAGTCCTTAAACAGTGGGAGCACATCAGAAAGGTCGGCACTGATCTCACAGGAATTTAACTCATTACTACAGATGCCCTTTATACACTGACGTGCCAATTATTCATGTGTATCAAGGCAAATTCCAGATTTTGCACGTTGCTATCCTGAGAAATTGAATCTATGTCTAGAATGAATTGTATAAGTTCTGGGTTTGTGCTAGTGTCAAAGTGTCCTGTACTTTTAGCCAGTTCGATGTTTAGTGTTTGATTTTAGTGTTACGACAGTTCACACCTACAGGAGGAAACGTGGGCTCAGGTGGAGTTGGCTGGGTCACGGTGAGTCTGTTGAAGCTCAATTCACTCTTCGCATCCACTGACCTTTTCTGCTAAGGCGACTTTCCAGGGACACTGTTTCAGTACTCACCTGCAGGGAAACACCGTCAACCTACTCGCTGGGAAGGACAGATAGAGCCCCTCCCCTCTGGCAAGTGATTCCAGTCCATTAAGACCACGACCTCATGCCACAAGAACAGTTTCTTCTTTACTGAACAGTGGCAAAATAACCCCCCACTCCCAACATACAGACAGTCACTTGAACTTTCCAAGTTGTACTGCCTCACATTGTACACTCACTTATCTTATTTTATTACATTATACTAGTTCTGTACATATTTCATATTGTGTCACATCAACCTATTGTGTCACTTTTTTCTGAAGATTTTGTGTTTGCACCTGACACCAAGACAAATTCCTAGTACTGTTGAGTGTTCTTTCTGGGGCTTCCAATAAACAGTTTTCTGAATCTGAAAGTTGAAAAAACGACCAGTGGGCACAGGCAGCAAAGCAGTGCAGCGAGGTTTACATGCTCGTTAGGTTTACTGGTGACTCTAAAGTGTCCGTAGGTGTGAATGGTTGTCTGTTTGTGTATGTCTCTCTGTGTAGTCCTGAGACAGTTTAGGATTTTGTTTCTCATGGTCTGAGAGTCCTACAGCTGCCTTTTGGTAAACTCTGGGCTCTCATGTGCCTTTTACTGATGAGGGGTTTCCGGCCGGTGACTCTATCATACAGGCCTGATTATGGGCTATTGTTTGTGGAATTTTGAGGAAAATAATAAATTTTATCCATTTTGGAATAAGGCTGTAAAATAACCAAATGCAGAAAAAGTTAAGTGCTGTGAATATGTATAGAATGCACTGTATGTTTAATTTTTTGTTGTTTTTATTGTGAAACTGATATAACTAAAACGTTTTTTGTTTTTAGCTAATTAACTAATATGAATCTTGAAATTGTGTTTGTGTTTTCACATCATTTCTAACTCTTTGTAGATGAGCTAGTCTGAAAGTTTTGTAAAACTTTCTCCAAGTATTTTTTGGTATTCATTTTGTTATACAAAATTGGTTATCAACAAATATTCTGTCAGCTTGTGTTGATGGAATTAACATAGACAAAGAAATGCTTTGAGTCCTAATTGAAAACCATCCATTAAATGTTTCTTTTCAGTGGACAGAGTGGACCCCTCCTCCTAAACCTTGTCTCATGGAACTCTTAACCTGACCTTCTTACGTGAACACAGACTCTGTTTTCTCGTGAATGTAAATGCACATGGACACTGGAGCTGTGACTTTATAAGTGTACATTTTTAACACTCTCCTAGGAGAGGACCACACTGTGACTTCTTATCAAGATTTACCTCAGCTTGAAGTCAAGGGGTCCTGACTCGGATGGTAGAATCACTTCTACACACCTGCCTTGACGTAAGCCAGAGATGTCGTAAAATATTAATCCTATATGTCCAAGTAAAACTGACTTTATTTTGGCACATGTCAAATATCTGTATAAACTAATGCCACAATTTTTAAAAAAGCTGAAAAATAAGTTTCTAAACATGATTTCATCATGTTTTATAAAGGTCTGGTTAAAAACGGATGAATAATCACATTCAGCTTGTACAAATGTTTTTTTTTACAATAATAGGAAACAAAAACGATCAATTAGTGGAAAAAATAGTTCAGGGTTGCAGGGGGCTGGAGCGTTTCCCAGCTGTCACTATGTGTGCAAGATTATATTCATATGTTCTAATAATGATATTTTGGTTGTTATTTTCATGAATAGACACAAAATATTTTCCAGTGTGATTTAAAGTAAACTCTTGTATGAAAGTGATGCTTCGTTACTGGTAAGAAGCTGAGGACAGGATGAAGCAGAACGACAAAAAGGGGCGTGAAATGAGATGGAAGAAACCACATCGCTGACTGTGTTAATGAGCTATTGAATTTATTTTAATCCCGTATGAAACAGCCCCCACACCTGTGCGCTCTAAAACAAAGCCCGGGCCCCCAACCACCACCTCTGACCCCATTTACACTTTAGTTTTTGACCGTCTCACCCCCACCTCCCTCCATTGAAGCCTTTAGAAACATCAGGGACCAGGTTAAAGGCTCATTGTGATTCAAACAAAGCACTTTCAGATCATCGTACAGAGTCTGAAACCTCGTCTAGGACCAGGTTTTCTCATTCACATGGATTTAACCACTTAAACACATGCAGGCACATTCCTGATCATTACTGGAACATGGACACTGTTTCTCTACTGACTGGGATAAAGGAACAGCTTTTGTTTCTGTAGAAACGTATCAGAGTTACAGCTGCAAAAATCTTCCAACCATTATTCTGTTACTCAAACTGGACAAACTGGAGACATTTCACGTCTTCTACTTTTGCTGCTTCCCTTGTCAGACTGTTTCTACTGAATGAAACATCATCCAAACTGTGTTTGTATTTTATTTATAATTCCTACAGAAAGTCATTTTTAAGGGAAACCTGTGAAACTGGGGGTTTCAGGTTGTAAATCTAATGCAGAGTAAATGGCAAAGAATCAAAACCAAATATTTCTGTGACTGTAAATGTACAAGCTATTAAACAGAATTTTACTGAATGTCTGCACCCAATATTAGGCTGACAGAATAAAGGGATTCAAAGATCTGACTTCAGAGGGAAGACGCAGTTTTTATACAAGTATAAAGTAGAAAAAGAAGCAGAGAATTTGAATTTTTAAAGATTTATTTGGTTCACAACCTAAACAACAAATTAAAAAAAACGGCTTCTGAAAAAACTACATGAAGCCCTTCAACATTTCATATGCCCAGACAGAATCCAGGATTTACTGACAATGAACAAGTGTATTTTTCTATATATATTTAAAAAAATGACAAAAGCTAATTTTAGTTTAAGTCTAATGTGTTGACTTCTTTTTTTCTTTGTCCAATGGTTCAAACACTGAGGTACTTAATATATTTGAACCAGTTTATGTAGCTAATATCTTTTTCTGTAGAGAAGTATTATCATTTTACATTCAAGTTAAAAAGCGGGTTTCTACTTATAACAACCTTGTGTTTTCCACCTGCCACATTTTTACAAAAGGAGATTTAACAGATTAGGAACAAAATAATCTGAACATCATGGGGAAAATATGTTTAAAATTACAGAGAAAATCTTGAATAAACACATTTGAAGGTTAGACTCGGATCTAAGAAGACGTTATCAAAAATAAAAATTGAAATTCCATCTTGACAGTAGGTGGGACTTTGTTAGCCAGGGTGAAGACTGTGTCCATTCCATTTGGCCGTGTCAGTCGGCTGCTTCTTAAGATTCTCAAATCAAATGGAAACCACCCCCATCCCCCAAAACAGCACCCTGCTTGTTTGTAGAGGACCCCTAGTAAAATCAAAGTTTGCCACTAGCTAAAAACATCAACATCAAAAATAATTTTGAGAGAATGTGGCTTAAGGAAAGGCTGCAGCAGCTGGAAGTCTTGGACTATATTTCTCAGAACATTATTACAAAATTAAAGGATTAAATTTAAAATTAACAATGAAAGAAAACACTTGGCCTGACCCTGTTTAGAGCTTCAAAGTGTTCGGTTTAATGTGTTGGTCAGTTTTAAAATACTTAACGTAGACAAACCTCGACCACAGTCACCACAACCTCACTGTTTCTCTCCTGTGTGAAGACGCTGGTGTTTTTTCAGGGTGCCGGGTTCAGAGAAAGTTTTCCCACACTGCTCACACCAGTAAGGTTTCTCTCCAGTGTGAACTCGCTGGTGTGTTTTCAGGTTGCTGAGTTGAGAGAAAGTTTTCCCACACTGCTCACACCAGTAAGGTTTTTCTCCAGTGTGAACTCGCTGATGTTTTTTAAGGTTGCCGGGTACAGAGAAAGTTTTCCCACACTGGTCACACGAATACGGTTTCTCTCCAGTGTGAACACGCTGGTGTGTTTTCAGGTGACTGAGTCTAGAGAAAGTTTTCCCACACTGGTCACACGAATACGGTTTCTCTCCAGTGTGAACACGTTGGTGTGTTTTCAGGTTGCCGGGTTCAGAGAAAGTCTTCCCACACTGGTCACACCAGTAAGATTTTTCTCCAGTGTGAACTCGCTGATGTTTTTTCAGTTTGCCGGGTACAGAGAAAGTTTTCCCACACTGATCACACCAGTAAGGTTTTTCTCCAGTGTGACCACGTTCGTGGACTTTTAGTCCAGACGATGTGGTGAAAGCTGCCCCACACTGCTCACAGCTGTACGGTTTCTCTCCAGTATGTATCCGTTTATGTTTCTTCAGAACACCTGCTGTGGTGAATGTTTTCCCACATTGGTCACAGCTGTACGGTCTTGCTCCTGTATGAATTCTTTGATGGCTTTTTAAATTTCTCTTCCGAATGAATGCTTTCCCACATTCATTGCATGTATATGGTTTCTCTCCAGTGTGAATTCTCTGATGAATCTTCAGATCTGATGGTGATTTACAAGTTATGCCACATTGCTGACAGCGGTGACGTTTGGGTCTCTGCCTTCTTCGCTGTTTCTAAAATGACAGAAAGAAGCAAAGTTAAATCTAATGATGCAGTGATGTGTCTAAAACAGTGTATGTAAAGATTAGTAAAGTTCACAGCACTTTCATAGACTGTAATCTGATCACTACAACTACCTGTAGGGCTGGGCAGGGCAGTGTGGATTCAAACTACAACTAGCTTTAGTTTTAGATTACTTAGAGTGTCAGTTTTCTTGCATCAGATAAGACAGAAACGTTTCTTAGACATAAACATTTTTGATCACATTGAGGACCTCAACCCTTAGGCATCAGGACGTCCAAGTTTGACCTTTTACTTTCTTGACTAAAGGCCAATCAACAAAAAAATCACCTCTCACACTTACTGATTTACTCATTAGCTACTGAGTGATAAACTAGTAATTAACTCATCATCACTGACCTGCTGATTGCTGGAACCAGTGGAGTCAGCGCTCAGGATGTCTGGGTCTTTGTTCTCCTCTTTCATTCTGGTGTTGAATGTGTCCTTTGCAGCCTTGTTGTTGCTCAATGATCAACTCTATGGTCTCAAGATCTTATATAGTCCAGCTGTAGCTATAAGCTCCGCCTCCCTTAGTTACTGTTGCTAAGGTGTCAGATGTCCCACCACCCTGCAACAATGGCAGCTTAGTTTCAGCAGGTCACAGCTAATGTGGTTCATTTACTCTGTGGCTGGTTTTAGTCTTTCTACTACTTTCTGGAAAAGCAACAATTACAAAGTTTATAAAGACTTTCAGTTGTTGGAATAAAGACTTTGTAGAATCTATGTTTCCTGTTAAAATTTAGTCTTGGAAACATTTGTAAAATATGTCCTTTAATTCAGTTGGTGTGTCCTTTTTTGTGTGAATCCTCTACAGAATCTTTGTTTGTTTGCCCAGTTTTTAAAAGTTAATGTTACAATTGGTGTAAACTTAGGAATAATTCATGCTGAAATACCAGATACATTTATTTATGTATCAAAGAAAAATGGACAAGATGTAATCCAGCTTGTAACGTCTCAAATGTCTCAGTGCCTCTTCACCTGAACTGACAAATATTCTCGACATCAGCAGAACGTTACACATGATACTGGAAGACAAACTGAAAGACAGCGTAGACAAAAGACTCAGGGCGTGTTCTGCCTCTTTTTAACTTGATGAAAACTTGGCAAAGCAACAGAGACACATGGACACATTGTAATAAAGCAGTAATTGTCCATTTTAATCAATTCCTACCTGACAATGATGACGTGGCTGCCGTCTGAATATTGTGTTTTTTTAAAAACAGTCCACAGGCCAAAAGAAGACACAACCTGCAGAAATAAACTTCAGATTAGCTGCAGCAGACCAGGTAGCACTGCTATTAACATTATTATCACTGCCTGAGGGCTTGTGGGTCCACATCCTGTCTGCATGTGGACTCAGATCTCGCTGGTCTAGTTGTTTGTGTAGACAGAGAAAAGCAGTGGGGAGAGAATTCGTCCCACTCTTGTTTTAAAGAAGTCGTTGGTTACTGGTGAGTTAGTTAGCCCAGAGAAGATGGAGGATGAAGCAGAAAGAGGTTTGGAATGAGATGGAAACCAACGAGTGCTTATCATGTGCTAATCAGGCCTATTTTAAAACAAACAACCTCCACACCTACATGCTCGAAAACAAAGCTTTGGCCTCACACCCCCATGTCCGACCCCAGTCACACTTCTGTTGGTGGCTGTCCCGCCTCACCTCCCCTCATCACAGCCATCAGGACCGTCAAGGACATGGTAAAAGGCTCATTGTGATTCAAACAAAGCACTTTGAGATCATTGTACAGAGTCTGAAACCTCGTCTAGGACCATGTTGAGTCCAACCGTAAGTCAAACAGTTTTGTCATCACATGGATTTAACCACTTAAATACATGCTGCTACACATTCAGAATCATTACTGTAACATCATGAGCGCAGTTTCTCTGCTGGTTTCTATGTGAAACCTTATGAGAAATGTTTAAAATCCGGATATCATGCTTCTATTGTCAGACTGTTTCTGTTGAATGTAAAATTGTCCAAAGTGTGTTTGTATCTTATTATTCATGAAGAAAAAGAGGCAAGTCCATTGTGTCATTTTAAGTAAAAACTGTGAAAGTGGGATAATTCAGTTGTAGATTTAACACAGATGAAATGTGAAACGTTAAAACAATAAATGAGTTTTTTAGGCTGTAAATTTGTAACTCTCTGCATTTAACGTCGACATAAACATGAAAAATATTTTAAAAATTCATTAAAAACAACAACAAACTTACTGGTAATTGGTTTTGTTATTAATACAATTGTGAAAAGTCCAAGGTGTCAACTTCAGTTCAAAAGTTCAAACACTGAGTGTTATATGATATATTTGTACCAGGAAGAGACGATTAAAGAATATTTGAATTATGAAATGTTCACAGATCAATGGAGTCTAAAGTTAATAAATATATTTTACCTCAATTCATTTTTAATCCACAATTTTCTTGCTGTCAGATTATCTTGTATTAAAACATTTTTTCCTTTTTAGTCTTTCGTGTTAAGGAGAAAAACCTTTTGGCTGCTCTGCTGTGAGTGAATCCAAGTAGGAGTGTAAAGAACTGGACCCGTTCCCAACACCATGTCTTTACCTAAAGAGTGCAGCGAGCGAGATTAGCAGACCCGAACATAGTTGTGGTGTTTCTTCAGTCTCTCCTGTCTGTGGCCGAGGGCAAAGCTCAGAGTCACTCGAGTTGGTTTAACTGTGCCCACAATAAAAGCTTGGAATAAAAACAATAAAATCATTAGAACAACCATTAAACTTCCTCAGACAGTAATGTCAGCTTCTTCAGTCGTCCCCATCCACTGTTGCTACAGTTGGGGACAAACGTTTCCATCCCTTTATTTTTGAAATGGCGAACAGAGTAAAACAACATTTTTCATTAACATATAATTTATTGCACAATCAGAACAAATGTTCCTTCATCAGAAATTAATCCAATTTTATTTGAATTCATCCATCAAGAGGGATGCAAACTTTTACCATTTTAATTTGTTTATAACCTCCTTGACCCTTTTTGTTACTTCTGATGATGAAAGAACATTTGTAGCAGATGTGGATTATTCTGATGTTGGGTTTGCAGAGGACACAGCTGCCTGTAGACATGGAACAGAAAAACATGTTTTACTTCAAGAAAAGCTCCCGTGAAGTTACTAGTCACTAGTCGAGGTTGTAAGAAGTGATGTGAGTGTGGAGACAGTTGTGAGACAAAGATATGTAGCAGTGGTGGATCATCTGAGGAGGTGATGTGCTGTAGACACACAACAGGTATTATTTCCAACATGTGCAGTTACAAATGCTGCAAACATGATTTTCAATCATTTTAAAATCAAATACATTGGAAAAAAAACAAATAAACTAATCAAACTACAAGCATGTCTAAAAGACATAATGGACTGGATGACGTATAATTTTCTTCTTTTAATCTCAGATAAAACTGAAGTTATTGTATTTGGGCCTAAAAGTCTAAGAAAAATGTTTTCTAACCATATCGCTACTTTAGACGACATAACTCTTGCCCCCAGTAGTACTGCAAGGAATCTCAGAGTCATTTTTGACCAGGATTTGTCATTTACCTCACACATAAAACAAATCTCTAGAACAGCCTTCTTCCACCTAAGATGCTTTAAATTGCTTTAAATGCTTTAAATGCTTTAAATCGCGTGTTTGCGAGCTATACCATGGAGATCGCCTGTTCAGAATTACTGCCTTCTTTTTTAGAGGGGCAACACTATCAAGTATGGAACGTAAAGATGCTGCATAATTATCAGTAAAGGTAATCAACTTGTACAGGAGTACAGTTAATGAGGCTACTCTCAGTTATATCAGTACATGTTGAAGTAAATGATGAAGGGATCATTTCCTTTAATTTGTTCACAGTGTTTTCAGATAAACACCTACTGAAGCAAAACTTTTTTCTAGTTGCTGTGTAGTCCAATAAACTAAATTCAAATGTTATTAGAAAATGGTCAGAGAGAACAGAATTATGAGGAAATACTGTTAGTTTATCACTTTCAATGCCGTATGTAAGGACAAGGTCTAGGGTGTGACTAAAACAATGAGTGGGTTCTTTTACATTAGAACTCTGACGAACTGTCACCCAGCCGTTCTGGCTTCCCGGCTGCTCGGGTACTGCCGGGGGACAGTGGCTATGCTAGGTTGGTCCGCACCATCTACCGGGGCCTGACTAGCTGGTTTATTGTTCATTGTGTGGAGCCGTGCTTCCAAATACCTTTATCACTAACGGAGGCCGAGGAAAAAAATACACATTTGACACTGAGCAAGTCAGACGAGAGACAGAAGGAGACGGAGAAGCCATTGCTAAGTGCTAGGCTAACGAAGCTAGATCGATTAGGTTTAGTTAGTGTTAGCTAGTTTGTTTAGTTATTTCAGGAGAGAAGGTGTTTGCGTAAACAAATCTCACGTGATAGTTCTTATGCAGGGAAATCACAAATTTAAATAAAATAAGAGCTACGATTAACTTCAGCACAGACCTGAAACAGTGTGAAGAAACAGGAAGTGACACAATACGCTTACCGCAGGAGGAGTCGGTCGATCGAATTATGAATTCATTGCATATGCAATTCATTCCCAAAACATTTTGAGGTCAGTGGTTTTCTGACTCACGTATCAGCATCTGCTGAGGTCTGTGAGTGTGGAGCTTGTACAACTCCATAAATCTATTGCACCATTGACCCAGACAGCAACAACCCAGCAGAGTCTGTAACTGTGATTCACTTCATTATCCTCACAGACCTGACAAACACCCACACAGTCAAATCCCTCATACTCTCACTGAGTTTGCTGTATTAACGTGTACGCTATGTCTAATACTTCCCCCTGAATCTGAGATGGATGTTAAGAAGAGCAGAGCTGTCTGTGTCCTGAAGTTAGAACAAATTAGTCAATACAGAGTCAACAGGGAAGGAGCAGACACGAAGACGATTCCTGGAAGGTAGTAGAAACATTCTGGCTTCAATAAACAGACATGTCAAAAAAGTTAGTCTGCGTGATTTAGAAAACATGTCAGCTTCATTCTGCTGCTGAGTTTAATAAGCCAGTCACAGTTCTCATCCACAGGACACGTCACCAGTGTCATGTTCTACTTTCACAATTACAAGGAATGAATGAACATTTTAACACAATCTACAAATGTCAGCACGCACCATCAGAAGGTTCATTAGATGTGTGTAGATAATGTGGATTAGGTTTTAGTAGAAATGCTGGTGTCTGTGCTGAGGGTCCAGAGTCCGTGTTGTCTCTCACGTCAACCACCAAACCCAAACAGCAGAGGGAGCTGCTGGTTATTAATTCACACACAGGCATTTGAAAAGTGAAGATAAAGGTTCTAGTTAAATATTCTGTCTGTCTACAGGACCGTGTGTTTTAGCAGGTAGGAACTCAGTCCCAATAAGTCGTTCCTGAGTGTTTTGTTGGGCCAGTGACATCCTGTTACCATCAGAGCTGCTGCTGCTGTCTGTCCACATGATGTTGGTCAATGTTGTCCTCTCAGGCTACAAGGTGGAGCTGGATTCAGGGGTGGAGTCTGTCCAGCTGCCCTGTAAAACCACAGTTCTTCTGCCTGTAGACGCCAAAGTGGAGTGGACGAACAGTAAAGACAAAAAGGTCCATGTGTATCAGAACGGCTCTGACCAGCCTGAAGAACAGGACCAGTTTTACAAAGGTCGAACAGAGATGAAGAGAAACCTGCTGAAAACTGGAGACCTCAGTCTGACCCTGAAATACCCCACAGACGAAGAAAGAGGAGCCTGCAGCTGCACCGTCTACAGCAGGGAGGGAAACGTCCTGATGAAGAAAGTTGTGATGCTCCAGGACAAAGGTCAGTTTAAAGTCTTTATACTAATGTGTCCACACGTCCTTGAAAAGTCCTAAATATTTTAGTCACGTCACCTCAAGAAATCCAGCTCACACATGCAGAACAAGAAGCACAAAACCTGAGACCAGCAGCAGATTGTAGGAGCTTGTTTTTCTCCCATTTCATTCCTGCTTCAGAGCCACGTGTTCTGTGAACACAGACGAGTAATTCACCGCCCACTCGTGCTACAAGGAACCTAAAACAAACGTACCTCCATGGTTCATGGAACAGGCTGTAAACACTGCAGGGTCTGGTGTCACGGAGCAAAGTGACAGAAAACTGAGACCTGTTCAATGAAAGTCGTTTGTTCTGAGTCTAAAGTGAGTCGAACGTAGTTTCACCAGTTCAGTTCATCTCGTGTTAGTAACTTCACAGCTAGTTATCGTCACTGTATGAACGAGTTGGACTAAAGTGACAGTAACTAACTCAAACTAACCTTTGACTTTTGTTACTAGAGGAGTTTGATCTGTCAGAGTTACTGAAGGTTGGGATGCTACAGACACATGGACAAAGTCAAACTGTTCACGTCCAACTTAGTGATGATGTTTATACAGTTAGAATCCCATGAGTTTAATGAAAGCTGCTGTAGAAGAACTTGTACAGGAACAAACACTAACAGCTGTTCATTTCATCAGGAAATGATCCGATCGTTTCAGTCGGGATCAGCCGACAAACAACAAGTATAAATCTAACGGAGCCGTTCGTATGACGTTTATGAACAGACTCAGTTCCAGGTTTATTAGCTGTCAGCTGTAGGAGCAGCAGAGAGAATCTGCAGAAGGATGGAGACCTGTGATGGTTCTGAAACCCGCTTTGATTTGGATCCGAAGCTTCATGTCGCCCCCTGAAAGTGGTTAAAGTTCGAGGACAGAGGGAAGTTAGTTTGTACCAGGCAATGACACCAAATCTCAGCTGATATCAGTGGTGTTAGGTGTGAAGTCCAACTCTGATCCTGTTCTTCTGACCTGTGACACCAGCTGAGACAGTGGACAGGATTTGGACCAACATGTTGTGTTTTATTTGGACCATCTGAGGTGAGACTGAATAGAACATGTGATTCCAAATCATTCTGTGTCAAAGTGCAGCCTGAGAAAACAAATGGACATTTGGACACTTTAACTCTGTCCAATGGAAGATCAGACAGTTAGAGTCCATGTTTGTCTTCATGTCTTAAATTGTCCCTGTGGTGGAGCTGAGGGGACATGGTGAACTAGATCCAGTTGAAGACATTAGACAGAATCTTTGAGCTGCCAGTTAGAGACAAAGGTGAAGACGTCCATCTTTGTTTCAATCCTAACACTGGTTCACTTCCAGCTCCTCAGAGTCATGTCCACTACATCAGACGGCATGAGGTCAAAAAGAAATGATTCTAGGGACCAGATTGATTCAGATTCTCCCAGAAATGTCTAAAAGTTTCATTTCATTTCATATCTGTCAATCTGCTCCCAGATCCTCCATGAAAACTGATCCTGTCAACATTTAATTTCTAACTTCCACTGTTTGACTTCATGTCATTTAGTGAGTGTTAGTGAAGTCAGATGATGGGACAGAGATTCTCTGTCAGAGACAGGAAATAAAGTGGGACTGAGGAAAGATTGGACAGACACCAAAGACAAACAGTGTCTCTGTTCAATGGAGACATGGAGACATTTCAGACTGGAACCAATCAAACATGTTTCACTACAAATATTTCACTTCACACACTCAAAGAAAATGTGTCAGAGCTGCTGCTGCTGTCTGTCCACATCATGTTGGTCTTTGTTGTCCTCTCAGTCCCACAGGTGGAGGTGGATTCAGGGGTGGAGTCTGTCCAGCTGCCCTGTAAAACCACAGTTCACCTGCCTTTAGATGCCAAAGTGGAGTGGAGACTTAGTTTATATGCCAATAAAGTCCATATTTATAAGACCGGCTCTGACCAGCCCAAAAAACAGGACAGACATTACAGAGATCGGACAAAGATGAAGAGGAACCTGCTGAAAACTGGAGACCTCAGTCTGACCCTAAAACACCCCACAGACAGAGACAAAAGAACTTACACCTGCAGCGTCTACAGCAGGGAGGGAAACGTCCTGATGAAGAAAGACGTGAAGCTCCAGGTCAAAGGTCAGTTGAAAGTCTTTGTCTAAACTAACTGTTGTTCATCTTTATATGAAGATAAACTGCAGTTTTACTGTGACTATGTTTCTATGAATGTGTTTCACTTTATTTAATGAGGATCACAGGACTCAATGACTACAGACCCATTGACCTGACTTCTGTGGTCATGAAGTCCTTTAAACGCCTCATTTTGTCCCACGTCAAGGACATCACAGACCTCCTTCTGGACCCCCTGCAGTTTGACTACAGAGCTAACAGATCTATAGACAATGCTGTAAACATGGCTCTCCAGTTCATCCTCCAGCATTTGGACTCCCCAGGATCGGATGTCAGGATACTGTTTGTGGACTTCAGCTCAGCCTTCAACACAATCGTCCAAGCTCTGCTTAGACACAAGCTCTCCCAGCTAAACGTGCCTGACACTATCTGCAGGGGGATTGCGGACATCCTGACAAACAGATGGCAGTTTGTAAGGCTGGGAAATGTTTCTGACTCACGGGCCATCAGCACTGGATCCCCCCAAGGCTGCGTTCTTTCTCCTCTGTTATTCTCCCTGTACATCAACAGCTGCACATCTGGACACCCCGCTGTCAAACTCCTGAAGTTTGTAGATGACACCACCGTCATCAGCCTCATCTCTGATGAGTCGGCCTACAGGAGTGAGATGGACCGTGGGGTGTCAAGGTGCAGCACAAACAACCTGGATCTCAATCCTCTCTAGAGAGTGAAGATGATAGTGGATTTTAGGAAGGACACAGCCCCTGTCATCACCTGTGACACTCCGGTGACCTCTGTTGAATCTCGCTTCCTGGGCATCACCATCACCCAGTGGGGGCAGAACATCAGCTCCCTCACCAAGAATAACAGAGGCTGTACTTCTTATGGCAGCTTAAGAAGTTCCAGCTCCCTGTAAAGATGAGGGTGAACTTTTACACTGCCATCATTGAATCTATTCTCACATATGCAATAACAGTCTGGTTCTCTGCAGCCACGACCAAGGACAAGGCCAAGCTGCAGTTTGTCATCCACTCTGCTGAGAAGGTGATCGGCTGCAACCTCCCAACCTCCTCTGCAACCTCCCATCTCTCCAAGAGCTGTACGTCTCTAGGATCCCGAGACGTGCAGCCAGGATCGCAGCCGACCCTTGTCATGCTGGACACTGTGATGCTGTGAAGGTGAGTAAGCCTGCGGATCCAGACGGCATCAGCTCTAGCTGGAGAAGATGCCACAGCTTTGGAAGACATCCCGCATGGTGCCAGTTCCAAAGATATCTCGTCCAAACGACATCAGGAACTACAGACCTGTGAGGCTGACTTCACATCAGATGAAGACAATGGAGAGGCTGGTGCTCACCTATCTCCGTCCTCTGCTGAGAGTCAATAGACCCGCTCAAGTTTCAGCCAGACATCGGAGTTGAGGATGCTGTTATCTTCCTCCTGAATAGAGCTATTTCAAACCTGGATAAGTCTGGGAGCACTGCAAGAGTCATGTTTTTGGAATTCTCAAGTGGTTTTAATACCATCCAACCTGCACTAGTGAGGGATACGTTGGTACACATGGGGGTGGACCAACATCTCTACCTGGATATTGAACTACCTCTCCAACCGACTGCAGTATATGAGGGCTCGAGACTGTGAGCTTGACATGGCTGTCTGCAACACAGGGGCCCTGTAGGGAACTGTTCTGACTTCTCTTCTGTTCACAGTTTACACTGCAGACTTCATGTTAAGCTCAGGGTCCTGTCACCTGCAGAAGTTCTCTGACGACTCTGCCATTGTTGGTGGACTTCTGCAGGTGTTCACACTCGACTCTACCACTGGTTAACATCAAGGGAAGCGACATTGAGAGAGTGGACTCTGAACAATAAACTGGACTTGTCTCACAAAACAGCTGCACTTTATAGGTGCACCGCTGCTGTGAGACTTTACAATCAGAGCTGCTCCCAGTGAACCAGTATCACTGTTAGTCACTTTAAAACTGTGACCCCTAGTGCAATTGCTTGTATGATTGTGTACAAATGTGAGAAAATTTTATTTTTCATTGCAGATTGTACATACTGTATTCTGATATTGTTTTTGTTATACACTGCAAATTCTCTCCTGCTGTAACGTGAAAATTTCCCCACTGTGAGACAAATAAAGGTTTATCTTATCTTTTGGATAACTTTAAACAATAGATAACTCAGACTGGAGTCCTGTTGTCTTCTGTCCACCTGTTGGACTGGACTGAAACTGTGGTCTTGGATCCGCTCTGCTTTTCTGCTTCTCTCTGTTGAAGCACTTGGATGTTTGTGGAGTCAAACTTCTTCTTTTTAACCTTTGTCATTGATGGAAAGTGAGTCAGTCTCAGTGTTTAACCCTGATACAAACACACACACATCAGAGTCAGAGGGTGGACGGAGCTGCAGGATCAAACAGAGCTGCACTTAGTTCTGGAGGAGACAGACTGAGACAATGGTCTCACAGAACCACAGTGGACATAAATCAGTGACATGCAGCACAAACACAGTCACTTATCACTGAGGAACGAGATGGAATTGGCTGAAATAATGATAATTTTTGGTGGATGGAGATGAGCAGAGAGCGAAAGTGAATTGACTAAAGAACATTTTTTCACATTAGTTGATTGTCCTGCGTCCACAGCGGGATTTCGAACCGTGTCCAAACACTTTTGTTAGTGTCTCAGTGATTCATAGCCGTCTGCATCTCTGAAGTGTCCTGAGTTTGGCAGCAGCTGTTGAACAGGATCAATGTAAAGAGAGAAATTGGAAGAAGAGCTTCATCAGACTCAGGCTCCATCAGCCACCAGTCTTCATGAGAAACCCCCTGAGAGGAACTGATCCTTTAACAACAAAGTTCCAGAGTTGAACTTTCCAACCGTCCAACAAATCCTGCTCCACAAGAACTGATGACGGTTTCTGCGGATCCATGTTGGACATGGGTTTGAAATGTACTACAGAAAAGCAACAGACAGCAGGTCAACACAGAAATGAGACATTACTGTGAAGCAGCACATGGACAAAACGTCCCAACAGCATCAAGACTCTGATCAAAAGCTGCTTCTAGTTTCTAGGTTTCTGTCCCCTGTTTCCTTCTGCTCTGATCTGGTTCTGCCCTTCAGTTTTCTCTACAACTTTGTCCTCTAAACTGCTGCTTGTGTCTGTCCAGCTGATGTTGCGTTTTGTTGTCCTCTCAGTCTGTCAGGTGCAGGTGGAGGAGGGGGTGGAGTCAGTCCAGCTGCTCTTCAGGACCACAGGGGACATGCCTGAGGACGCTACAGTGCAGTGGAAGCACAGTAACAACAGGACTGTCCACATATATGAGAATGGCTCTGCCTGACCTGAACAGAGATGAAAAAAGACCTGCTTGAAAATGGAGACCTCAGTCTGACTCTGAAATACCCCACAGTCAGAGACACAGGGACATATGTCTGTACCATAACTGCCAAGAACATCTGGAGAAAGAAAACAGTGTTGCTTGAATTCAAACGTGAGTTCATATTTGTCAATTTGTCTCTTGTTGTCTGTCTCTGCCTCTGACTGCCTTCTCTTTCTTCTGCAGAGAGAACCCAGGACAAAGATGAGACAGTGGACATCAGGAACAGAAGCAGCTCCACTGATCCAACTCCTCTGATGGCTGAACAATCAGTTTGACTGATCAACAGACCAATCTTTGAGTACTGATCTGATCTGACTTTTAATCAGAGACAAAATCAACTGAGCTGATGGACAGGAACGGAACATTCTAACATTAATATTACTACAGAAGTACCAAAGGACAGTCAGATGTCTACACACTTCACTGACAGCTGATTGACTTTATTTACATCTGCAGCTGATTTTCTTATTCACGTTTTACTTCAATATTCAACTGACGACTCCACTCCATCTGCTCCACAGCCTGCAGGACATGACGTGTTAAATGGAGTAAATGTGATTATTTAATGTCATTTCTAATCCCATTAGACAGTTAAACAGTCACCTGGTCTGTGTTTATTATGACCACAGTAAAAAGTTACAGTTATACAGTATGTTCAGGCTTAGATAAAAGGGAGATAACAAAGTTGAGTGTTCAGTTGCAGAGATGACTGATTGCTTCTCATGCTGTGTTTGGTCACTGATGGAAGATTCCTATTATAGTCATTGATCATTTTAGAGAAAAATCTCAATATTTCTGACTCAGGATGATTGGAGTGCAGCTGCATAGATTTAAAAATTGGACTAAATGTAGTTTAATAATTATTTATAACACTAGAAGTGGTCAAATATTTAAAATTAAAAATAAAGCAGCACTAACATGATTAAAAATGTATACACTCAGATGTGACCTATGTCCAAACAAAAGATTTAAAGTTGGACTTTGCAGAACATAAGGCAGCAACTGGACAGAAGAAGAAGACGTTGCTCTGATCTGTCATTATACGAGAACTAATCGAGGATCAGTAGATGCATCAGGTTTTACTGAGGTCCCTGTTTTATGTTTCCTGTTGGACCAGAGAACTGGATGCTGTTAAAACATGAAGGTACAAGTTTAGTCCAGATTTGCTCCACGTGAGTCTCATAAATGTTTCTGCATGAAATTGAATTCATGGACAGATTCAAGCAGAGAACCACTTCAACATTCTGTGGTGCAGTGGTTCAGACCTGGACCACATGGATTACAGATGGGAAATACAAATCTTTTGACTGACTCGGATCTTTAACTCTCGAACAGTAAATAGAACGAATCAATTCGTTCACTTCGTTCACACCTTACACCACGTGACGCTGTGTCCCTCTTGTGGCCGTTGTAAAAAGGGCCGCGGTTGTCAGACACTATATACTGAAGACGACATGGTTTGATTCAGCTGACAAATTATAATACACAAAATGGCACAAGCAATTCAAACCATGTAAAAACGTAGCAAAGAAATTACACACCACAATAAAGTGATTTATGTCCTACGTCCTCCCTGCCATCGTAGTTTAAGTGCGACAGTGACTTGTGGGCTGTCACGTGACAAATGAAACAACGATCCGTAAAGATCCGGATGAACGACTCGTGAGAGAACTGTAGTACTTGACAAAAGAACGAGGACCCTTGGACGGCCGCACAGCTCGGTGAGTCGTGAATGAATCATGTCTGTTTCCTGTCCTGCTGACTGAGCTTATGCAGCTGCTGCCATGTGGCGAGAGAAGGTACTGCAGGAAAATTAACGAATCGTTCACTGAGAGGACTCATTACTCCCAAGTCATATGCAAGATTCGTTCACATCGAACAAATCACTCATGAACAATACATCACTAACATGGATCAGAACTGCTTCCCCACAGTTAATAATGTTACTAATAATCAGCTAAATTCAGCAGAGTCTAACTGTAACTGTAACTGTAACTTTATTTGTTAAGCCCTTTAAAACAACAAGGTTGAACAAAGTGCTGTACAGGTTAAGGCATAAAATATTCAAATAAAACCCTACAATGTAACAATAAATAAATAAATAAATAAATAACACACGTAAAATAATGTCAACAACTCAGACTGAATCAAAAGCCAGTGAAAACAAATGTGTCTTAAGAAATGATTTAAAAACAGGCAAGGAGGAGGCCTGTCTGATGTGCAGGGGCAGCTCGTTCCACAATTTTGGAGCTGCCACCGCAAAAGCTCTGTCCCCTCTGAGCTTCCGTTTAGTTATTGGTTACACTCAGGAGCAGCAGGTCGGCTGATCTGAGTGACCGAGGAGGAGAATATAAATGCAGAAGTTCAGTGAGATACTCTGGGGCAGCACCATTTAAACATTTAAAAACAAATACGAGAAGTTTAAAATGGATCCTAAAGTGCACAGGCAGCCAGTGAAGAGAGGATAAAATAGGTGTAATGTGCTCATATTTTCTAGTGCCAGTTAAAAGACGTGCAGCAGCATTTTGGATTAGCTGCGAGAGAGATCAACGACTGACTGACGCCAAAATAAAGTGCGTTACAGTAATCCAGCCGGGTGGTAACAAAGGCGTGGATTACTGTCTCAAAGTGCTGCTTAGTGAGAACTGGCTTAACTGGCCAGTTGCCTCAGGTGGAAAAAACTAGACTTTACAACCGACCGAATCTGGCTGTCAAGCTTTAGGTTGGTGTCCATTTTAAACCCAAGGTTAACTATTTCTGATTTGGCACATTCAGCCAAGGGACCCAAGTCTACAGAGACAGCAGCCCCCTTAGGGGAGTTGGTTCCCAGCACAATTACCTCAGTCTTTGAATCATTAAAATGTAAAAAGTTAAAAGCCATCCAGGCCTTAATGTCCTTTAAACAGTCCAATAATGAGCTGACAGAGAAACCATCCCTCTTATTTAGAGGGACATAAATCTGACAATCATCAGCGTAACAATGAAAACAGATTCCATGTTTTCTGAGGATGGAGCCAAGGGGAAGCAAATACAAAGAAAATAGGACAGGGCCTAAAATAGAGCCTTGTGGAACCCCACAGGACAGAGGAGCAGAAGAGGACTGGAAATCTCCAAGTTGGACACAAAAACTTCTGTCCTTTAAGTAGGACCTGAACCAACTCAGAGCTGGGCCCTTAATACCAACCCAGTGTTCTAGGCGTGAGATCAAAATGTCGTGGTCCACTCTATCAAATGCAGCAGTTAAATCAAGCAGTACAAGGACCACACAGTCACCAGAATCAGAGGCTAGGAGAATGTCATTAAATACTCGCAGCAGAGCAGATTCAGTACTGTGTTTTGTACTGAAACCAGATTGAAAGATCTCTAAAAGGTTGTGCTCACTTAAAAATGCTGTTAACTGGCTATAAACAATTTTCTCTAAAAGCTTTGATAAAAAAGGTAATCTGGAGATTAGCCTAAAATTAGCAAAAACAAGTGGATCGAGCCCAGGTTTCTTAATGAGAGGTTGAACTATGGCATGTTTAAAATTTTTGGGGACCAGCCCGGAGGTCAGACTACTGTTTATAATGGTGAGAACAGATGACCCTAAAGTAAGAAAAACCTCTTTAAAACGACGAGGGGGAAGAGCATCACAGGGTGAACCTGAGGGTTGCAAGTGATCAACAATCTCCTGAATCTGAGACAAGGTGACAGGCTCAAACCGATGAAAGACAGCAGAGTATAAGTGAGGGACTGACGGGTCAAAAACAGGAGGAGAGATCTGGGCCCTTGCCATAGAGACCTTATCAATGAAAAAATTAAGAAAGTTTTCACAGGTTTCAGATGTGAATTCAAAACATACAGTCTGAGGAGCATTAAGGATTTTGCTAATAGACTGAAATAACACACGGGGTTTGTGACAGTTGGAAATAATCATATTAGCAAAGTGTTTTCTTTTAGCGTCTTTTACTGTGGACTGATAGAGATGCCAACAGTCTCTCAGCATTTGAAAGGACACTTGCAGTTTGTCCTTCTTCCGTCTGCGTTCAGCTCTACGGCACTCCCGCCTCACAGCACGAGTCTCGTCGTTTAGCCAGGGCTCAGATTTAGCTTTAGTTTGCCTGATTTTAATTGGAGCTACAGTGTCCAATACAGTCTGGCAGGTGGAGTGAAAGCTGGAGCTGAGCTCGTCTGTAGAATTGTCCATGGATTCAGGAATCACATAGTTCTGACTGAAGAGGACTGAGAACTGAGCAGCTGTGGAGCGGTTAATAACCCGAGAGAGCTGAGCGGGAGCGCGACTTCTAACAGTGGGAAAAGGCAGGGAAACGTGGAATACCACAGGCACATGGTCTGAGAAAACAGCATCACAACCTCCAAGTTCAAAACAGGCAGACCATATGATAAAACCAGATCAAGTGTGTGTCCACGCTCTTGTGTTGGTCCAGTTACAGACTGGACCAGATTAAAAGAGTCAATAAGGTTTAAAAAGTCATTAACCATGGGTTTGTCCGGACAACACACATGGATATTAAAATCACCAACTAAAAGGACACAGTCATATTTGGGCATGACCTCAGCCAGGAAGTCAGCAAAGTCATTGATAAAATCCTTATTGTATTTCGGTGGTCTGTAGATCACTCCACACAGTCCAGGGTGAGAGCAGCCAAGCTCAAACAGACACATTTCGAAGCTGGATAAAGCGGTTTACACCGATACCGGCTCCGGTAAATCGCGGCTGTTCCTCCGCCTCGGCCCGACGTGCGGGGCGAGTTAAAAGCAACAAAGTTCAAATCCGAGAAAACGCTGGATTCACCAGCGTCAGTCCATGTCTCAGTCACGCAGAAAAACTCCAACCCATTGGAAAGAAAGAAATCCTTCAGGATGAACGTTTTGTTTGCCAGGGATCTGGCATTTACCAGGCCAAACCTGGTGGGAGCTGGGGTGTTAGCCGACCATGGAGTCCGCTCGAGAGACCGCAGGTTCCGCAGATTCACTCCACGCTGGCGCGGGCGGGGCGAGGAGAGGGCGGGAGGCGGGGCTGGAACAGCTCATCAGGGCCGACGATCGGTATCAACCAGGTGTTGACCGGCTCCAGCGAGCGCCGCGAAGGAAAGAAGCGATGAACCGAACCAAACTCAGCCAGAGAGGAAGCAGCACAACGAAGCACACAGACTTTCAGCCGAACCAACCTTCCACTGCGCTTGCGTGGGGGTGGCCCAGGAGTGCGGCCCAGGTGCGCTGGGATTCCCGATAGTAATGGGGGCAGCGTTTTCTGTCCATCCCGGGTAATCCACACACAACTGTTATCAGTTGGCCTAAGATCCAGTAGAGACTGACGACTGTACACCAGCAGAGAGTTGACATTATTAAAAATAAGTGTCAAAAACAGCATAAACACAATTAAGGTACGGAGAGACAGACGGCGAGACATAAACACAGGCGCCATCTTCTAAAGTCCAAAGATTTATTGTGCAGAAAATCTACAGCACAAACAATAAATATTGATCCTGATTCCAGTAGAGCAGAGCTCGTATGTATTTAAACTTCTCATGCTTCCTGTGTATGACATCACTGTTTATTCTTTATTCCTGTCACTGTTACTTCCAAACGCACAGGATTCAAATAAAACATGTATTTGTGCAGCTCGTCTTCTTACTCAAAAGACTAAGTTCTGCAAAAAAAGCATAAATTCTGAGCAGCTAATGTTACGGATACTTTAGAAAGGGAATGAGGTTCACATTTGAACTGAAAAGGAAACCAGTTGAAAAGAGAAAGCCACTGTGTGCTGATGTTGTTTTCACAGTTTACAGTAGAAATGATGTAATTATAGCTTTTACAGTATTTGTTAATTTTACTATCCCAAAGAGGCGCCTCTTTGGCAGAGCTTAACGGTTTTCAAATAGCTTGTAGTATAACTTAATGAAAATGTAGCAGTCCCACACCCTAACCTGTGTCTACGCCGCCGCAAACGAGTATAGACTAGAGTGAGGAGGCTGAAGGGTTTTTATGTTAAAGAAACTACCACAAATGTTTACCAAAGGCAAGTGAGACTGTTGGAACTTGTTATAGTGTATATACCCACGGGCACAGATGTCAGGGAGTTCACTCAGTATTTACACTACTTGAACAACTGACCCCAGACTGTGTTTAAACAAAAAATAACTTTATATGTTTATTAAAATGAATGTAGACACATTTATATTGCAGCTACAACCCAATTCTCCCCTTCAAGGAATATAGGAACGAAAAAATGCATCGACCCAACCCAAAAATAAACGAAGTAAAAAAAGAATAAAATTCATTTAATTCCTCCAAAAAAATACCTCAATTGCTTTTGACAAAAAATAGCCTTTTCCACTCAGTGTGATGAACTAATTATTAACTGTTGTACCATGAAAATACATAAAGATATACATATTACTAATGCACGACTCAAGCAGACAAAAATGCCTTTAAAACATGTCGACTAAAACCTTTTTAGTTTTCAACACGAACTAACTAAGAAGTGCCAGTTCATTTACGAGGGCTAAACAACAGAATGTGTTGTCATGGTCTTTTCTCTCCACAGTCCTGTAAACCTCTCTGCCTCAGTTGTTCAGGAGTGGAGCCATGCCCAGCTCTCACCTTCATGGCCCTTTGTTCAACCTGCAGGCTTACAGGTCACGGGCCAACTGCACCTGAACCCGAATCCCACAAACAAAAGCTCAGTGTTTGCTGGCACCAGCCACCACTTCCCTGTCTGCTGCAGGGGGGGAAGTTCATACTGGAGTCTAAACTTAGATAATTTGCAGGTTTATGTATAAAAATAAGTCTTCCCTTTCTGTATGATATGTACAAGAACAGTAGACTCTCTGGGCTCAACTAGGGTGGGAGGAAGAACCAAAGAAACTACAATAAAAACCCCATTAAACATTAACCAACACGACCAAAACTTTAATCTGAGAGATCAAAATCAAAACTGCAGAGGTGGAGCGACTTTTCAAAGTAGTTTGCCACCGTTTTTAAAGTAAATGCAAATACACTCATTAGCGTCTATGTGCTTGTAAAATTGAAGGACAAAGACTTGTTGTTTCAGCAGCAGCGGCGAGCATTAGTACTGTAGCGACGGTGGTGAGTAGGCAGCTAACTAGAGCAGCTAGCTTGGGCGCTAGCACGCTAACCTGGAACCAGAACTGCCTAGGTGGAAGGGAAATCACTCGTGCCCCATAAACCGCAGGAGGCCAAGTGCCTATAGCTGTCGCACAGCAACCAGATGACAACAGTTCTTGTTGGACAGCCCGCTTTATTTATAACAAGAACGAGGAACAGGAACAGCACCACAGCGAGGACATAGGCCGGTCACCAGCCCCCTCCCCACACAACACTTTCCATCACAGTGCCGACCAACACATAAACAATACCCTCAATGCCCCTGGGCCCCACTAAACCAGCTGGGTCGCTAGATAATCCCCCCTCTCAGGGGATTCAGTTTCCTCACAATTCTCAGTCCCACCATGACCCCACTAGAAAGTCCCTCAAGTGTCCCAGTTGCCATCTCGCATGTGCTGATCTCTCTGATGGCCCACCCGCAGTGGTATGCTCAGTCCGGAGTCCATCACTGTCCATGTCAGCACTGGGGGTGGGCATTGGACAGTCGCTGGTGACAAGGATAGGGGATCGTATGGAGTTAATCGATCACAAAGCAGCACCACCCTCCTTCCCCATCCCGGCATGGAGGCAGACACAGTACGCCACCTCAGAGATCTTCACCATCTCGCCCGGTCTCTGCCAGTACCTTGTCAGAAACTGCCCACTTTCCTATGGGGCAGTTCACCCAAACAGAAAGGGGACGTCGATGACATTGGCTGCTGTGCACCTGGTGCCCCAACCAGGCACTGTTGCGGCTGCTCCCTGCTAAAGGGTTCACCCTGGAAGGCAACGCCACCTGGCCCAGCTGCCGCAGCTAATGCCCGGAGCCCATGTTGCCCTGACTCGGCGGCGATGGTAACAGTCTCAGCTGTGCAGCTCTCATGGAGTTTCCGTCACCTCTCCTGCCTGGCCTGGGCTGGAGAACAGTGGACTCAGCGGAGCTGTTGGGGTGGGCTGGCTCTAGCTGTGTGGCTCCCACAGCGCCTCTCTCACCCAACCACACCACTAGACCTCTCCTGCACCCCCACATGGTGGTGACTGAAGGTCCAGAAAGCAGGAGGTTTATTGTGAACTTTCAGGATTGACCTGTGCTGGAGCCTTGGTGACATGTGGATGCTGATTGTGGGTTTGTTGGACAGAGTCTTCACCCAAACATTAATCAGTGGTTATATAGAATTCATTGTGATATCAACACCTGCCTTGTGTGTTTTTCTGAAGAAACCAATATAAAAAACATAACCTGATTATCTTCTAACCTCATAATTAAAACTGTCACTACTTTGTTCCATGAAATAAATTTTATACTCATTTGCTTTGAATTCCAGCCCAGACAAGTTTTCTGTCGGTTTGTTCCCACAGCAGGTTGTTGTAATCTCATTCCTGTGTTCACATGGTGATTGTGTCTCTGCACAATCAACATGTCAAACTCACGACAAACTTGTTCCGCAGTGACAGTTTGTGTTTTCTTAGAATTGACTTTGGCAACCTTGTTTCTGCTGAGATGTTCGGTTACGCTTTAACCAAACATCTAGTGGATATGGAATTAATCTAATTCATCTTATTTACCTAGTAAGAAAATAAGGATCTGAAGAAGATGTCAACATCAGCTCCCTCTACCAAGAACTTTTGTGCATCAACTGACTAAATTCTGTTCAAAACAGGAAATTCAGTGTGAACTCACTCATCAGTGAATAGTGAATCTGATGTGAGTTCCTTCCAATAAAGACAACAGGAATTACATAAGTTACATAAGTCTACAATAAAAAATATGAGAACAGTGAATTAAAACATCAAGAGTGTTTCTGATTTCAATTTGTGAATTTGTTACAGAATTTGTGCCTAAAATAACAGGCAATAAAAACTATATACACCGATCAGGCGGAACATTATGACAATGTAAATGTAAATGCAATGTAAAACAAGATGAATCCTGCTTTTACAATTACACAAAGTCTTAGTTTTTAATTTGAGACTATTATTGAGGTTAAAGTGGGTAGTGGAGTCTACTGGAGTGTTTCATAAGAAGAGGTGGTTCTAATGTTTTGTTGTGTTATATCACATGATCCCAGCGGACAGCCCATCCAAAAGTGTATGTATAAAAAAGGGATTGGCACATTAGTTTTACTATCAAAGATTCATCAAAGAAAGGGTTGATCTTAAGAGGTAAGAGAGATTCCTTCTCAGATGATCACAGTGAGAAATGAACAACCTGGAAATGAACAATGTTGTTAGTTGAGCAGTTATTATAAAACCTGTTGCCAATGTCTTTTCTCCAGTGATATTATTTGTATTTGAAATATTAACCTAGTCAATGTAAAGAATGCTTGGTGTTTTCTCTCCATCAGCTTCTTCTGCATTACACTGTAAAAATGGTGTATTATAAGGTGATTGTGTACACTGGTAACCGTGACAACGCCACCAGCTTCAATGAGGTCTTCATTAAGCTGGTGGGGACAAGAGGAATGAGTGAACGCATGGTGCTCAAGAATCCTGAGCTGCCTGCACCCTTCAGCCAAGGACAAGTAAGGAAATCCCTCTGTGTTTGGTGTTATCTCTGCCACTATGAAATAATGGTCAGATTACATACAGAGACATTAAAAACAACATGTCTACAAATCATTTTAGGTTTCATAGCCCCATTCTGTTATTATGCTTCTCTCTCTGTCTTTCCTTTAATTCTGTTTGCAACATTATCCTTGTTTTGACTGTTTTGCTTCATTGACCTTTTTGCTATGTCTCATCAACTTTTCAATTTTTCAATGGATTAACCTGTATGAAAGGTCCTATGAACAAGTTTGGTTGATTTGAATAATGGGTCATAGATATCATAACACACATCTGGTCTACTGGTAGCATACAGAGGTAGATAGGATAAAAAGATTTCATGTTTTCTGATTTAGCCATCAGGAAGAATGTGCAGAGAGAAATTAATAAAAAAAAATCTATGATCAATAAGTGATTTCAAGTCCATTGTCAATACCATAGTGAAAGTGTAAGAATCAAACTCACCCAGGGACGCAAAAGCAGAAGTCACCACGAGACCAGGGATTCCATTTAACCATATTTTATTAGAGAAACAAATCATTTAGGAATACAGTGAGCGAGGCAGGCCTCACATGAAACTAGGTGAAAAGACAAAAGGGAAACGTAGAAGCTAATACTGAAAGATAAAAAGCAAACACCTAACGTCTGACAGAAAGACTTAACATTTCTGTTCAGTTCAAAAGGCAACACAACAAACTGAAAGCTAAACTTTATGCATAAATTCAATTATCTTTATTGAAATGAATAGAAAGTCAAACACGGATTCAGTGAAACAAAAAAACAATGTAAAAGATAAATAAAGTCAAACACACACTTTGCTCCATTATTAAATAAAACTTTGATTTCTCTTATTAGCTAGAAGCTCATCTTCTAACATGTGTTTTACTTAAACTTATATTAGGATGGATCAATTGAACCATTGCTTTTACAGTTATATGACAGCAGTTGCATATATGACACTGTGACATTAGGCAGATATATAAGCATTATGCTTCAGCCTGTACCTTTCCAGTAGTTATCGCTATATACATTTCCCATTCTTTTGTTTTGCTTAAAATGGGCATAGTCGGTATTATTATAAAAATGAGTATGTCTCTATGGTGTGCAAGGATGCCTGAATAAATAAACAGCTACTGCTAAACTAGGAAGTCAACACAACAAAGTCTAAGCCACTCGTATTAGCTGGGATTCATACAGTATCAATATTGTAGCGGCGGTGCCGTTGTTGGGGCACAGCTATGGTGGGAGGCAGCAAAGCTAAAGCTAACTTAGCTGTTACCTGCAGCCAACTAGAGAGGCTAGCTTGTGTGCTAGCAGGCTAACCAGGAAACTGACTTTTGACCACCCCAACCAAACAACCAGGAACTGGAACAGGCTGGGCATTGTCAGACCTCCGATTCCCCTCAGGAGCCTTACGAGCGACGACCCAGCCACACAAACAGGAAACATTTGAGTGCTGATATCGGCAAACCGCTCTAGTCCACAGCCTAACCCTAACCACACGTATAAACTTAAACTAACCAGGGACAAGAACTAGTAGTCAAACAAAAATAAAGGGAAAAACTGAGTGCACCAAAATCATAACACGGCAAAGTAATCTCTAATTAAGAAAATAATCTAGAACAAGCAAACTAACGCATCGCAAAGTTCAACTAAAACAAGAGAAAACAAGTGACCAAACAAAACCCCTATAACAGAAAACAAAGAAAAGGACTAAACTAACAAAGACAAAAGGTGATCAAGTTAACGACTTAAAGGATAAACTGATACAAACAAATAATTAAACAAAGAACCAAACAAAGGGACCAAACCTCAGACCAAGGGCAGCAAACGGGTCCGAACAAAAACCATCGGTGGTCTGAGTGAATGATGAACCATCAGTGAAGGGAGAACAGGGTTTAAATGGGAAAACCAGTGAAACCTATAAGGACAATCGAGAAACGTAAAGCAACCCACAAGAAACTAACGGGAAAGTAAAGCAATACTACAAAATAAAAGGCCACGACAGGAAAAAAACAAAAGCTGCACCAACAAAAAGTCCAGATTCCTGACACATTAAAACCAGGTCGAGGCTTAAAAAGTCCTTAGACACTTTCGTTTGGACAGCACACATGTACATTAAAAGCTCCAATGATACTGGGCATAGTTCAGCCTTTTTCTCTGATTTCCGTTGAGCTAGAACAACAATTTCAAATGTGATCACAGGTGCCCGATATCTATGAAATTCCTGCTTTTTCTGTGGGAAAATTCGACTTTAAATCAAAGCTCTTGCCATCACATAATATTTGTCATTACTCCAGGTGTCTACATTTACTGTCCTGCAACTTCTGCCTTGGGAACCTGGTGGCAATAGAACTGGACAAGCAACAATCCGATCTTTTCCCAGTGGACTCGTGGTTCCTTGACAAGGTAGAAGTAAAAACAAAAGCAGGACACTACTGCTTTCCCATCTACTGCTGGATCACTGACAGTAAGGAGCACTGCTTCACTGAGGGAACAGGTTAGTGGTGATGGTTCACTGAGCACAGACACGCCACAGTTCAAATGTTGAACTTGCTTTTGTTTTCCCCCTAAAGTTCTAAAAGACTTTAGGGGGAATCTTGATCTTGGAGGCCCGGTTCTGATGGACCCTGAGGCAACAGTCTCTGAACATGGAGTTACACAGACTGCAAAACATTGGAACGTAAATTCATATCTATGTGACAAACGGCAGAAGGAGCTGAAGCAGCGAAAAGAAGACTATCGGTAAGACCTCAGGGTCAGTTTTCATCCGACATAATGCATTCCAAATCTAAAAATAAAATACACCAAATATATTAAAAGTGCACATTAAATAATAATTAATACTAAAGGTTATTAAAACGTATTTATACTGTCCTTTGCTTGCTCTAAATTAAATATACACACACACTAAAATCACGTCCTGAGGTCGACCACTCTGCTCTTCTTTGTTCTCAGCTGGAAAGAGCATATAAAGGGACTACCGTACTGCATGACGGCAGATGACGTTTCCTCTTTGCCTCCGGAGGTTCAGTTCTCGTTCAGCAAGAGATTAGAGTTTAATTGGACTGTAATCACAGTGTAAGGTTTTTAATTTCTCTCAATTTATTTTTTACTTGATCTTTGTTGCATATCAAAACATTGAAGATATAGATATTTTATTGATCGCTCTAAATGTAATATTTTTATTTGCAAGGCTGGGAAAGCTGAAACTACTGGGACTGGCAGGTTGCACAAAGGCGTGGACTGATTATAAAGGAATGAGCAGTGTGATGTTTGGCTCACAACCATCCCGTGTATCAGGTACTGTGGTATCATGGTGGGTTTATTTAAGGCTGCTCAGAGTTAAATTGTGATGAGCTAATTTTGCTCATGTTTATCGCCCCTGATAAACTGCATATAGTTCAGACTCCTGCAGTACATACAGTTAATAATGCGAGACCCCAAACCTTTGAAGATGAACAACACTGTAGATGATTTTTTCCCCAGAGTATGTCTGGAAACATTGGAAGGATGATGCATTTTTTGGCTACCAGTTTCTAAACGGTGTCAACCCTATGATGATCCGACGCTGCACAGCTTTGCCCAGTAACCTTCCTGTTACTGACGACATGGTCTTCCTCCATGGTCAGCACAGCTTGGCAGAAGAAATGAAGGTAAAGCAACCATCTCATGTTTGTGTGATAAATTCCATCCTCAGTCTTTGTGTTAGAGCCACGCTGTGTTCTAAGATTACACATGGTGTCAAATCTCCAACAGCATGGAAACATTTTCCTGTGCGACTACAAGACTTTGGATGGACTGCAACCAAACACCATTAATGGGAAGAAGCAGTACTTGGTGGCTCCTCTCGTCCTGCTCCACAAAACACCTGATGAAAAACTGGTGCCAATTGCTATTCAGGTAAATTGAAAACTAATGCCAGAGGTGTTAATTAAGGTAACTTTTATTCAACCATGAGACTGAAACAGTTCGTAGACAATAAAATTGCATATCCAATAGATGAACTTGAAGACATAAAACATCACCTACCCATTTCCAGTGACACGCAGCTTCACTATTAACAGTGCTGTTAGTTGCAATGCAGTGTCAGCACTTTCACCTTTGACAGAGCAGCATGCAGCCACATGTCTACGTGTCTCGGAGAAGTTACAGTAGAAATGTTTTCTGGCACATTAATGTGCAACAATACAGTTTTTCAGATTTCCAGCGAAAGGAAATCTCTGGTGCCAGCGGTCCATCGGATGAATTCACAAGCCTATAAATTTGTACCAGAAGTAATCACAACAACATCAGGGAATTCTAAATCTGTACTGATTTGTACTAGATCTATCTATACACAGACCAAATATCGCTGTGACTCTTTCTTCTGTAGCTGAAACAGACTCCGGGAGACGACAATCCGATCTTTTTTCCCACCGATTCTGTGTACGACTGGTTGTTGGCCAAGATTTTTGTGCGAAGTGCAGATTTTCAGCTGCATCAGCTCAACTTCCACCTGCTGCGAACTCACCTGCTCGCCGAAGTTTTTGCAGTGTCACTATTGCACAACGTGTCCAACATGAATCCTCTGTTCAAGGTAACTGAACGCGAGAGTGATGACGTCGTTTGCTCAGGACATTTAAATTTAATACAAAGTATAAAGTAGTTTTCCTCTTGTATTTGTTGCCTTGCTGCCTTAAGTTGTGGATTCTGCTGGAATTTCCCATTGGGATGAATAAACCTTATTTTTTCTTTCATTTTGATCAACTTTTTTTGCATTTGTAGAAGCTGAATAACCTCAATGTTTTACATTGTATTCACGTATTTAACGTTAGATATTTCCCTCTTACTTCAGACTATTATTATAATGTTATTAAAAAAATTCCTTCTTTCCCTCAGCTCCTCGTCCCTCATACACGTTACACTCTGCAGATCAACATCTTAGCTCGACTTAATCTCATATCCGACCCTGGACTTTTCACAAAGGTAAGGAAAGCCCAACAAACTCAGTGACCATTACCTGGAAATGTTTTTTGTCTCTAACTATGTTCCTTGCCCTTTCCTAGATTACAGCTTCTGGTGGAGAGGCTTTGATCACAGTTCTGAGGAGATCAATGTCCTCACTGACCTACAGCTCCCTCTGCATACAAGAAAACATCTCTGAGCGAGGGCTGGAATCTGTGCCCAACTTCTACTACAAGGAGGATGGATTTAGACTTTGGGAAATCATCCACAGGTAGTTTGGTAGTAGAACATTGCACTAGAGGGCTTGAAGGATAAAGTCTGCAAAATGTCGACGGTGTTTCACTCAGACATTTGCGTTCACACATACAGTGCATGTCTGAAAGGGGCTTAAGTTTGAGCAGGTCCACAGCCCAACAGAACACCCCCTTGTGCAACATCCGTTATCTGCGTCACGAATAAAAGTAACTGGGCGTGTTGATGATGGTTCTGTCATTCTTAAGGGGCGACTGTGGTGCAGTAGGTAACGCTGTTGTTAAACAATCTTACAGTTGCTGGTTCGATCTCCAGCTCCTCTGGTCACAGTGTTGGCCATCTCCACAGCAGCTCCTTCATCTGTGTGAATGGGTAAATAAGAAGCAGCACAGTGTTTTACACAGTGACTTATTCTTCTGAAAGGTTTGTGCAGGGAATACTGAAACACTACTACAAGAATGACAGTGAGGTCCAGAAGGACCCTGAGATACAGGCCTGGATTGGTGACATTTTTAAATATGGATTCCTGTCACAAGAAAACACAGGTGAGCTTTAAAGGAAAACTCCCTATTTGTCATTACATAATGTTTTATATGCAAATTAATGTAATATTTAGTCATCATAGCAAGATTTCAATTTAACGTGATTCTCTCATTCTCAGGAATTCCACAGAAGTTCACCACCGTGGACGAGTTGGTGAAGTTTGTGACCATGGTGATTTTCACCTGCTCAGCACAGCACTCTGCTGTGAACAACGGACAGGTGATGACCGGGACCATCAATTCTAATGTTGCTGTTGTCGTAAAATGAGTTTTTTTGAACTCTGAGGCGCTTTTTCATTGCAGTATGAATATATTGCCTGGATGCCCAACACTCCCGCGTCCCTACAACGTCCCCCACCAACTGAAAAGGGGAAATCAAACGAGAGCACGATTCTACAGACGCTGCCCGATGTCAGTATTACAGTTCAGGGAATGGCTACCATGTGGCTACTAAGCAAGCAGTCCTTTGACTCTGTAAGTACCCAAGACTCCAAGAAAATCACAGACACCAGTTATGTTCAACTTGTGTTTAGTACTTTGAAAATTATTAGGAGCCTTTTTATTTCTTACCCCTGTGATTTTCACTGCCATCCTTCTATGACTGACACACATTTGATTGTTAATGGTTTGTTTAAAATGTATTATTGACACTCAGGTCCCTCTTGGCCAATACAAAGAGGAATATTTCACTGAAACGACTCCCCGCACACTGATCGAGGCTTTTCAAGAAGACCTGAAACAGTTGAGTGAAGACATCCAAATCAGGAACGAGACACTGGAAAACCCCTACACTTACATGGATCCAGCAGGGATTGAGAACAGCGTGGCCCTTTGACCATCCACAAAACTGAAAGCGATGAACTAAAAGTTTTTAACTGATACTATAGGGAAAAGAAACAGTGTTTACAGATTTTTTTAGACCTGCTGTGCTGAACAATTTCTGTTTCAAATCTAAATCCACATAATAAACGTCTTCTTTGGAGTCAGCAGTTTATAAATGATCATGTCTTAAGTTGCTTGGGTTTGCTGTCGTTAGACACTGTTAGTGTTTTTATTGGGTTTCTGTCTCAACACGGGAATAAATCAATTGTGTTTTGGGGATAATTATAGACGACTGTATGTGTGAACTGTATTTGTGGTGGAGCAGCTTCACCCAGTTAATCTACAGAATGAGGTGAGAAACATTAACTTGATTTGTGGTGTTTTTATTTGCAATAATTGTTACTGTATTAAACCTTCTCTTTTAGTTTTAGTCCTAATAGAAATAAAACAAACACGATGTTGAATTTAAGAAACTGATTTTCTGTATCATGATTCAGTTCTATAGAATAAATGTTTCTGCATTTAATACTGTGTGTGGTAGTTAATTTAAATTTGTATTTACAAGCAAACCAATGACAAACAATTCCCGAGGTTTTTATCCTCTAGCAGAGGCCTGGGAGTTTGAGGGTCCTGCTCATTAGAAACATCTTACAGTCTGATCTGACACGACAGAAAGCGAATGAAGGGAGCCTGCAATTGGTTTAACGTGTTTGAATATTCTGGATCACTGGAAGACTTCCAGTACTAGCTGGGGGAGGCGTGAAAAAGGGGCGTCTGCATCAATAATGTACAGAGAAAATCTAATATCAGGTTATTTTAACATGCAACACATTCACCCAACCAACAACAATATAATATATAAGAAAGAAAAGAAACACACATATATATATAGGAATCTCCCTCCTGGGAGATTTTACTTAGTCTCTGATGGTGTCAGTCCACACCAGTGAACGTAAGGTTTGATCCAAAAGCTCCAGACTCTTTCCTCAGCATGTGCAGAAGAGTGAATGATGGAAGATTAGTCCTACCGCTCAAGCAGGGTTTCTTTTCCAGGTCACAGTCCATCCAAGGCCAGTCCAAAGCTCTCAACTCAGTGTTCATCGCCATCCTTGGATGAAGTCTGTGTGCAACAATCAGAAGAAATTCTTTATTTAGCATCACAATAATAAAAAATCAGACGTACAATGCATTTTTCTGGTGTAATTAATCTCCACAAGAAATCCATTGATATAGATGATGTTTATCTCTCACCAAAAGCAACACGTACAGAACTCAACACCAAGGACCAGCTCCAGCCAACAACTAATATGAGTGCATTGATGTTTTTCATATTCATATTCACATAAAATAATGCTACAATAATCAACACACATGTCAAACAATACTTCAGTTTGCTAGTTACATCTTTTCTGGGGGAACAGAGAAAAAAACTAAAACCTACAACCTCATAAGTCGTGCTAGCTTAGCGCCACATTTGCTACCATTCCGTTTCCTGAAGCGCTGAACTCAGCAAGAAAAGTTCCAAATCATCCACAACTTTACTTCTTCACAGCACAGAAGTCCTGACCACAGCTTGACCAACGTTTCGCTACAGAAGCTACGAAACAAACTTAAGTATGAAGGAAAATCCGGACTTTCGTCTCTCGTCCGTTTCCGCTCAGCGCTGCGCAGAGGCAGGAGGCAGAGCCGCTTCACGTTACACCGGCAGCCAATCAACGAGCCTCTTAAACACTATTATTAAACCCGAACTCATTTTATACCCAAAACACAATAAAATATACCCGGAAATGTGTCACTTTATAAATCTACAGTTTCAAACGTCAGAAATAAAACCTTTTTTAATAAGCCTTTATGATAAAGGAGAGGGCAGACTCACATGTGACACCAACAGTCTGTGTGTTATCAAGGGGTTTTGTTATTGCGAGTCATCAGCATCTCAGTTTGATCTGAGTTCAGGAGCAGGAAGTTGTTTAAATGAAAGTCTAGAGGCAGGACTTTATGTTAGCGATCTGAGAAGCATCATCTGCCTTTACAGGCACCAACAGCAGAGTATCATCTGCATAAAAATGTAGATTAACTCCACGGCTGTGTGTGATTTGGTCTATAGGTGAAATGTCAAGCTGCCAGATTGTTTCCGTACCTCCAGCTGCCCTGTCCAGCTCCTCATCTCCCCGGCTCATGCCTCCTGGCTTGAACTCTTGTCCTCCCTGGTTCTCCCATGTTCCACCGCGCCTCTGGCACAAAGACTCCAGCCCTCCCCGGCCACTCACTTGCCCCTCCTGTTCTAAATTAAATCACCACCACCTTTCACTCCGTCTCTCATTCTTGCGTCCACTTAAAATATCGCCACACCCAGGCAGTGTGACAACCATTACATTTTGGTGTGAATGTATCATGTGCATTAATATATATAAATATTTTTCACCAAAAATCAACCTGTTCTTTTGTTCAATGTCATTTTATTTTATTTATTTTAGTATCTGTCCCTGTACATTATGTCTAATTTTTGAGGAACATTTTATTTTGTTTTATTTATTTTCTATACGTGACCTTTGACCGGTCAAGTGATTCCACTTCCTGTGGATTCGCGCTGCTTTCCTCAGTTGGCTAGTGGTCGTGCTGAGGAGACTCGAGTCAGTGCAGGTCCTCTTGTTTTTGTTAAGTTGTAAGACGGTTTAAGAGTTATTGTTCAGCTTTGTGGTAACTTGCTGTTTGTTTTAATGATAATTTGCAATTTTGTGTGTATTTTTTTTATGGTGCAGCATGTATATGTGGCAGAAAAGTCGCCGTTTTCAATTTAGGTTACTGGCATTTGTGTTCTCATGCTGCTGCTCTTGTTTTTTTATGTGTATGAAGAACCTTGTGTTGCTGTACTGTGTTTTTTATTTCATTTCTACACAGAATAAACTTCACCCAGTTGGTAAGACAGCAGACGTCCGCAGGGTTTCCATATTAAAAGGAGAGGTGTCTGGTGTGACGCCGGCTACATCAACACAGGTTATGGGCTGAGGAAAACAAAAAATACATTAGAAAGGACAATAAACTGAAACAGGTTGAAACAAGTTGCTTAGGTTTGGTGTTATCAGGTGACGATCAGTGGTTGGTGTTCACCAATCATGGTGCATAGACTTCCACAGAATTGACACTACTTCTTATAAAAATACTTTAAATACTTTAAAGTCTTGAAGGTTTATTAGTGGGTGGGGCTGCACATGATCATTGGGCTCACATGAGATTAAAGTATCTAGACAGCTGCAAGTGTCAATGGAGGATATTTGATGTAAAGAGGTTTGCTGCATATTTGTCGATAGGTATCACACCGTGAAGAAAAGTCGGCTGAAAATTGCAACAAGAATAGAAGCCATCTTGATTTGTGAAGTGAACTGTTGGAGTAAAGTGTCCAAAGCAGTGCAGTGGTCAAGAATGTTGCACTAAGAAGAACATTACACAGTAAAGCACGTCAAACCCTCTCATAGTGTGACGGTGTCGGGGGCACTTAGTGATAAAGTGATAAAAAGGGGGACTGTACTTTCTTTCCTGTGGAGTTGTGTGACACTCTTCTGCTCCTCCATCCTGATGTTGGTTTTACTTGGAACTGATACACCTGCTGCTCCTTGTCTCCTACCATAACTTCCAGTTAGTGCAGTTCATTCTCAGCCCACCACTATTGTACACTCATCATCTTTCTCCAAACTAACAGACACATTTAGTCTCTTTGAGAAGCTTCTATCCTGAGCTTTAGGAAGCTTTATTATCCAAATAAATGCCATCATTGCAGCACACAGAGCAGGCCACAAAGGACAGCTCAGCTTTGAACTCTGACCCAGATTGGCAGAATACCTCAAACACTGCATGAAATACACATTTTGTCTTGTCAGGCGGGAAAATAAAAATTAATAGGAAGAATAAGAATAGCCTGCTGGGGTTTTTTAAAATGTAAACTAGTGACCTGCAGGGAGGCTGTTCATTGTAGCCACAAGATGGAGCCAAGGGACCCACATTGTTGGTGAGCATGTTAGAGAAGACAGGAAAGAACGTGCATGTATGATAATATTCACTATGGGTTTGATTCTTTTGAAAGATGTGTGATGTAGGGCTGCTCGACTGTGTGTGTTGTGCTGAGCAGTGAATTGCAGTGCACTGATTTGTAGGACTGTTGTTGGTTTAGTCAGGACCTTTTTTTCCTTAGGTCACTTCTCCTTCCCCTGTTGAATCAGGGTTGTAACATCTACCAGTAAAACAGATTCTGAGTCAGATTTAGTGAAAGAGAAGCAATAGTGTCTTTCTGCCGTCTCCCTGTGTCTCCTGTCCACGTCTCTGTGTCCAGCTGTGTGTAACCACCTTCTCTACAAGCAGCAGCAGTGAAAGAAGCTGAGCTGGACAAAAGAGCCGATCAATGACCTCAGTTCTTATTTACAAGCCTTGGATTTCTTTGTGAATGCGATGATCATACAATGATGTTTGTATAGTAAAGTATCAGTTGGTTGTGTCAAACTGACCCTCTCTGAGTTTTTCTCTTTATTTTTACTAATGACATCATCGATGACATCAGACAGCGGCCTTCAAAGCTTCTCTAAGTAGTTGTCAAGGAACCAACGGTTGTCTGACAGTCTGGCTGTTGGAAACTGACTGGAGCAGTAAGATGTGGTATCAGACCAGTGTTGATCTGTGGAGGATCACGGTTTTCTTAACGTGCTCGGTGGAGTTTAGCTTTTATATCAGCGGGATTGTCGGTCTGTTGTCAAGTTCAATAAATCTGCAGCGTTTTTTTTATAATACATTGATCTGTGGAGTGGATCATTTCTGGACCTTTGGACACGCGTAAGGCGGCCTCACATGGTGAGGACGTTAATGGACTGACAGGCTGCATCACAGATGACATCAACTTCTGTGGTGACATCTGCATAACAAGACTGTCCGCTGCTTCCCAAACAACAAGCCATGGGTCACCAAAGACCTTCAAGTGATCCTGAACGAGATGAAGGCAGCATTCATGTCCAGTGACAGGGAAGCAACGAGGGAGGTCCAGAGACGTCTCTCAGTGAAGTTCAAAGAGAGGAAGGAGGCTTACAGGAGGAAACTAGAACAGAGGCTCCGCCAGAAGGAGACCAGAGCAGTTTGGAGAGGAATGACGAGCTTCACGGGCTACAAGGAAGAAGATAAAGAAACAAAGAAACACATCCACCCATCGTTTGGGAGGAGCAGCAAGTTTAAAGTTGAACATACATTAGTCAGTCACAGAATGAAGGTTTGAATTATTTAGACTGACATGTTCTTCCGTAAAGCCTTGGGGTGGGATGTAGAAGGGCGACCTTGGTGCCGGTTCCAAGAGGATAAAAATGGGAGGGTTGCAGCAGGAAGGGCGTCCGGCATAAAAGCACAAGCTAAATCACTGTGCAGATCATTCCGCTGTGGCGACTCCTGAAGGAACAAGCTGAAAGCTGTTGGTCTTTGTTGGATTCTTCCTGCTGCAGCCAAGTTTGTGTAAGACGAAATAAATCAATGTGACGTCACTTACCAAGTCATGTACTAACAGCTTTAGAGGAGCGTGATCGGATATTTAGGCCATATGGTTAGTTTCAAATCCAAGGTGAATGTTTGACCACGTTGTGAAAAATAATTAAGGTGGTCAGATCTCGTGTTTCATTTGTTAGTTCACACCCAGTCTGCACACACTTTCCCAGTCTGCACACACTTCAACATCACTGAAAACCTACGTACAGATTTGAAGTGGACTGAACGTCACAGGAAGTAAAGTGACCGTGTTACTCATTAGTTGAACCTACTATATGGGAAAAAATGGCAAATACTCTTTAACAGCAGGTAACAAAGAGGTTTAGAAATATTCCGTTTATGAGCAAATAAATATCATTCATACTTTTATTTTTATTGCCTCAAATCCTGAAAAAACAATTGAAATCAGCTGAACTTTAGTATCAAACCAACATATTGATAAAACACACACAGATCCAAGTGTTGGTTAATCAGCTTTTATTCTTATTTCCGTTTGATCGTTCTGCAGCTTGATGATCTGTTATGATGTTTAAACAGATGAAGAAGAATAAAAAGATTTGAATGTAAAACTGTGTGTGTGTTTCATACAAATGTGATATTTAATACGTACAAATATTTACACTGTAGGTATTTGTCTTTTTCTCAGTTTGATTCTTGTTACCAAGTAACAACAAATGTGTTTCCATAGTTACTGTGGAGGTTCCCTGTTGTTCCTCAGAAGTAACAGGAAGTTCCCTGTACTTACCCTGTAAGTCCATGAACTGGACCCAGACTCACACAGTCCTGGATTATGGACGTCACCAGGACAGGCTGCTGCTCTTTAAAGGGACTTTTCTAAAAGTCACAATCTGGATTTAACAGATACAAGTGTTTGGTAAAAGGAACCAGAAGGACAGAAAGAAGCAGGACAACAGCAGGTAACGACAGGAAACAGAATCAGGACGTTTGACTCAGTGTCCAAACCAGAAGTTGTAGGACAAAAGCAGCTGTTCTGGGGACAGACACATGCTGCTTTAATCTTTGTCTTGTCCACTGTCAGAGTCCAGATGTGGTTCCTGCTCCAACATGTGTCAGCAGCTGCAGTTTGTTTGTGTGGCCTCCACAGCCAGACGGGTGGTGCTCAGTCACTGTGTGTTTGGGTCATCACTGATCAATAGTGTTTAGACTGTGTGAGAGACAGGAGGAGTCAGAGTGGAGAAGAAGACAAATGTCCTCTATTGTCTTCATCCATCGTCCATCAGCTCCTTCATGTCCATTTTGTCTCTGATCCAAAGTCAGATTAGATCAATAATCAAAGTTTGATCAACAGATGATCAAACTGATTGTTCATCCATCAGAGGAGTTGGATCAGTGGAGCTGCTTCTGTTCCTGATGTCCACTGTCTCATCTTTGTCCTGAGTTCTTACTGCAGAGGAGACAGGAGACGGTCAGAGACAAACAGAATGTTACTCAACTATTTGAAACTATTAAAGACTTTATGGAAAAAAACACATGTTCACACTTCCCTCCTTTCACTTCCTCCCATAAATATATGTGAAGTTTTCTGTGAGCAGTTATTTGAGCAGCAGAACTTAATGCAAACGTCACATTCACATATAAGTTAGTCCAAAAAAATATGTAAAACTTAACAGAGACGACCAGAGACAACTGACCTTTGACTTTCAGCAGCACAGTTTTGCTTCTCAGCAGGGAGAACAACCTACTCCTGACCTCACATCTGTATGTCCCTGTGTCTCTGTCTGTGGGGTGTTTCAAAGTCAGACTGATGTCTCCTGTCTTCAGTAGGTCTTTCTTCATCTCTGTTCTGTCTTTGTAAAGTTGGTTCTGTTCTTCAGGCTGGTCAGAGCCATTCTCATATTTGTGCACTATCACCCATCGTGTGTAGTCATTTTTTGCCCACTCCACTTCACTGTCCTCAGGCAGGTCCCCTGTGGTCCTGAAGGGCAGCTGGACAGAGTCCACTCCCTCCTCCACCTCCACCTGACAGTCTGAGAGGACAACAAGGCACAACATCAGCTGGACAGACAGAAGCAGCAGTTTAGAGGACACAGTTGTAGAGAAAACTGAAGGACAGAACCAGATCAGAGCAGAAGGAAACAGGGGACAGAATGAGACCAACAATGGAATTCATCAAGTTGTGTCTGCAGCTTCACCTGTTGTTACCTGGACCTGATCTATTTGTGGTGGAGCTCAGTTCAAAGTTTGTCTGTGTCCCAAATATTCACAGAGTCATTAAATAAAGTGAAACACATTCATAGAAACATAGTCACAGTAAAACTGCAGTTTATCTTCATATAAAGATGAACAACAGTTAGTTTAGACAAAGACTTTCAACTGACCTTTGACCTGGAGCTTCACGTCTTTCTTCATCAGGACGTTTCCCTCCCTGCTGTAGACGCTGCAGGTGAAGGTTCTTCTGTCAAAGTCTGTGGGGTATTTCAGGGTCAGACTGAGGTCTCCAGTTTTCAGCAGGTTTCTCTTCATCTCTGTTTGACCTTTGTAAAACTGATGCTGTTTTCCAGGCTGGTCAGAGCCGTTCTCATACACATGGACGTGTAAATTCTCATATAAACTTCGTCTCCACTCCACTCTGGCATCTACAGGCAGATGAACTGTGGTTTTGCAGGGCAGCTGGACAGACTCCACCCCTGAATCCACCTCCACCTGTGGGACTGAGAGGACAACAAAGACCAACATGATGTGGACAGACAGCAGCAGCAGCTCTGACACATTTTCTTTGAGTGTATGAACTGAAATATTTGTAGTGAAACATGTTTGATTGGTTCCAGTCTGAAATGTCTCCATGTCTCCATTGAACAGAGACACTGTTTGTCTTTGGTGTCTGTCCAATCTTTCCTCAGTCCCACTTTATTTCCTGTCTCTGACAGAGAATCTCTGTCCCATCATCTGACTTCACTAACACTTTGCCAAAATTATTTCTCCGTCTGCTGCAGTTCCCTGGCTGCACATCTGGACTTCGTTTTTCTCTCGACTATATGAACTATTTACTTTCCCATGAACATTATTTTCTGTTGTTACTTTGTGCCAGTTTTTCTCTCTGACGTTGTCAGCCATCTTTAGTTTCTCCAGGTCTCTCCACGTGTCCACCTCTGTCATCCTGCCCGCTCTCAACACCTCTGAGACTCATCTCATTCACAAGATTTCACTCCCTTGTTTCACTCACCTGTTCTTTCTCCCCCTCAGACTCAGCCAGTGCTTTCTTGCCGTGAGTTTCTCCAGGTGTTCCTACCGGCCGAAGCCTCCTGTGTCACTTCATTCATTTATCATCACAATAAATAACTTTCTTCCACTCACTTTTTCTTGCGTTTTCTGGGTCCTCTAAAAAAAACCTACTCCTGAAAACCGTTGGGTTTTTGTTGGAGCAGTTTTTGGTTGTTTTGGACACTGCTCACCTCTGAAGGTAATAAACTGCTACCGGTTGGTTTCTGAACACTTGGTCTAGCTGCTTTTTGGGTTTAGGGCTTGGGAATGGGAGGAGGGGGGGTCACATTGTGTCATGCCTAGTTTCCACGAGACCAGGATCATAACAAGTGTCTCAGGAGGTTGGATCAGTCCGTCTGCTGGGAAAAGACCAAAGTGTCTTTAGAAGGACGAGACGAGGATTTTCCAACGTGACAATTCATCATGTGGATAGAAAATCCTCAGTGAAAGAAGAAACAGCCTCGTCTGCTTCAGGCCGTCTGACAATGTGGACATGACTCTGAGGAGCTGGAAGTGAACCAGTGTTAGGACCCAAACAAAGACGGACGTCTTCACCTTTGTCTCCAACTGGCAGCTCAAAGATTCTGTCTAATGTCTTCAACTGGATCTATTTCCCCATGTCCCCTCAGCTCCACCACAGGGACAAATTAAGACTAACAGGCCTTGTTTTATCTTCCATTGGACAGAGTTAAAGTTTCCAAATGTCCAGTTGTTTTCTCAGGCTGCACTTTGACTCACAGAATGATTTGGAATCACATGTTCTATTCAGTGTCACCTCAGATGGTCCAAATAAAACACAACATGTTTGGTCCAAATCCTGTCCACTGTCTCAGCTGGTGTCACAGGTCAGAAGAACCGGATCAGAGTTGGACTTCACACCTAACACCACTGATATCAGCTGAGATTTGGTGTCATTGCCTGGTACAAACTAACTTCCCTCTGTCCTCGAACTTTAACCACTTTCAGGGGGCGACATGAAGCTTCGGATCCAATCGAAGCGGGTTTCAGAACCATCACAGGTCTCCATCCTTCTGCAGATTCTCTCTGCTGCTCCTACAGCTGACAGCTAATAAACCTGGAACTGAGTCTGTTCATAAACGTCATACGAACGGCTCCGTTAGATTTATACTTGTTGTTTGTCGGCTGATCCCGACTGAAACGATCGGATCATTTCCTGATGAAATGAACAGCTGTTAGTGTTTGTTCCTGTACAAGTTCTTCTACAGCAGCTTTCATTAAACTCATGGGATTCTAACTGTATAAACATCATCACTAAGTTGGACGTGAACAGTTTGACTTTGTCCATGTGTCTGTAGCATCCCGACCTTCAGTAACTCTGACAGATCAAACTCCTCTAGTAACAAAAGTCAAAGGTTAGTTTGAGTTAGTTACTGTCACTTTAGTCCAACTCGTTCATACAGTGACGATAACTAGCTGTGAAGTTACTAACACGAGATGAACTGAACTGGTGAAACTACGTTCGACTCACTTTAGACTCACAACAAACGACTTTCATTGAACAGGTCTCAGTTTTCTGTCACTTTGCTCCGTGACACCAGACCCTGCAGTGTTTACAGCCTGTTACATGAACCATGGAGGTACGTTTGTTTTAGGTTCCTTGTAGCACGAGTGGGCGGTGAATTACTCGTCTGTGTTCACAGAACACGTGGCTCCGAAGCAGGAATGAAATGTGAGAAAAACAAGCTCCAACAATCTGCTGCTGGTCTCAGGTTTTGTGCTTCTTGTTCTGTATGTGTGAGCTGGATTTCTTGAGGTGACGTCACTAAAATATTTAAGACATTTTAAGACTTTTCAAGGACGTGTGGACACATTAGTATAAAGACTTTAAACTGACCTTTGACCTGGAGCTTCACTTGTTTCTTCATCAGGACATTTCCCTCCCTGCTGTAGACGGTGCAGCTGCAGGCTCCTCTTTCTTCATCTGTGGGGTATTTCAGGGTCAGACTGAGGTCTCCAGTTTTCAGCAGGTTTCTCTTCATCTCTGTTCGACCTTTGTAAAGAAAGAACTGTTGTCCAGGCTGGTCAGAGCCGTTCTGATACACATGTATCGTCCAGTCTTTACTGTTCGTCCACTCCACTTTGGCATCTACAGGCAGACGGACTGTGGTTTTGCAGGGCAGCTGGACAGACTCCACCCCTGAATCCACGTCCACCTGGTAGCCTGAGAGGACAACAAAGCACAACATCACGTGGACAGACAGCAGCAGCAGCTCTGATGGTAACAGGACGTCACTGTCCCATGAAAACACTCAGGAACTACTTATTGGGACTGATTCTCAGTTTGGTGTCAACAGTCACGGAGCAACAAGAGTAAAGCTGTGAACCATCAGCATTATGGGTAATGTAGTAGTAGAGACATACCTGACATGAAGTAGTGACGGAAATGGACTAAAAGACCCACAGCAACAAGAAGAAGAACCAGGAGAACCAGGAGAGCTTTGGCCCAGGATGGAAATCGTTCTGTGGAGAACATGAACACCAACATGACCTCTGACCTCTGACCTGTATCTACAGCACTGACCTCTGACCTGTCACTGACCTTTGACCTGCAGCTGTACGTCTTTCACTTTCTGTTGAAATCCAAACACTCTGACGGTGCAGGTGTAGGTTCCACTGTCAGACAGTGTCAGTCCTGTCAGATTCAGACTGAGGTCTCCAGTGTCCAGAGCGTCAGGCTTCATCGATGTTCGGCCGCTGTAAAGCTGGTTCTGGTTTTTAAGTTCATCACCTTCCTGCTGATGCTGGTGGACGGTTGAAGGACTGAGATCAGAGCGACTCCACACCACTGAGGGGAAGTCCAAGTCATCAGTGGGAAACTCACAGTGCAGCAGGACAAACTGGTCCCCCTCATACATGTCCACAGCTGAGACATGCTGGGAAACTGTGAGGACACACACACAGACAGACAGGGTCCATGTCAGCAGCCTCATTTCATGTCTCATTACTCGTCCATCCTCAGGTGAACCAGAAACCAACCTGGTTCTGTTTGTGATTGGACGCTGCAGCTGATCAGGTTCTTTGAAACCACATCACCACAGTTTAACACCAACAACACCTGACAAACACCAGAACCAGCTCAGGATCCTGGTTCTGTCTCTGGTTCCAGGTTTTCAGTAGGATTTTGTGTTTATCATTAACACAAACATGTTTCTCTGTGTAAGTTTGTTCATTTTGAGTTTCGGTCCAAAAATATCAGAGTCTGTTTTAAACTGTCCAGTGAGTTGACACAGGCTCAGTGGGACGTGACATGTTCTGATGGACTAAAGTTTAACTGCTGTAGGTCCAGAACATTTTCACTGAGCCAGAGAAACTAGAAACGAGATTGTTGCTTCATGAACCTTAAATATTCCTCAGCCTGAAAAAGAGACAACAAACTATTTTCAGATGATGATGACTTTGTGTAAAAATGTTTATTAGCAGAAATAAAATGATAATAATTCACTTCATCACTTCATCTTCATC
>CM065168.1:47806662-47937403 GCA_033026295.1 Channa striata
ATTTCAACATTTAGGTTTTTAGATTCCAGACTTAAGACTCACTCGTTTGAGCAGGTGTTAGATCGTTTGTTGTTCTACTTTAAAGGTCGTAGGTCAATCCCTGATTGTTGTTAAGTGTTGTAAATCAAGGTTAGGTCGCAGACATTTCCCAAATAACCAAAGCTGAATATGTTTACACAAATATTATTTACAGTTACAGATGGTGTTCTAGTCGTGAGCCCCTGAACCAGGACCAGGTGTATCGAGACCAAGGAACCACAGACGATCTGTTACAGATTTAAGAGTCGGCTTCAAAACCAACATCAGACTCCTGATAGATTCCAGAGTCTAAGTGCAGCTGTTCCAGTCTTTTCATCAGGGAGACGTTTGAATCAGCAGGACATCGGATCAGGCTCTGAATGGTCCTGCACACAGCATGTAGTGTTCACGTCATGGCTGATGTCAGCGCATGTTGACGTCAGCTTCATTTTAGTTCCTCTCCGTAGCTTCGTGTGGCCTGTCTTGTCATTGTATCACACGTGCTAAATGTGTCACCTCACGTCCTGTGACCCGAAAGTCTCACAGTGAAAACTGTTACCTGATGCTGTAGGTGAAACCCGGAGACACGTGCACTGAGCTCAGGGACTAAAAGCTGCCGAACAGCTGAACCTGACAGAACATGCACAGTTAGAGAATATGTGCAGCTAATATTGGCAAATAAAGTTTTGTTACAGAGGCACATTGTTATATTATATCATCTAAAGCATATGATCAGTTTTCTTACTATAACCTGCTTCTTTAGTTTCTCTGGTTAATAAATGAATCACTGCAAAACTACACGACTTCTAATTCAAACCTTCTGACTGACTGTGATGATATTTACTGCATATAGAATGTGAAAACACAGTTTCATTTACTGTAGTTTAAATAGTAAAACAGCTAAAATATCTGATTATTCTTAAAATTATATTCATGTTATCACTTTGTAGTCGATATTCTGCCTTAACTTGTAGCCTGTTTGCTCTGGATGCAGCTTCATAAAGCAGGACTTAGTGCAGGACTGTTGGATCAGACTGACTCAGTTTGAGCCAATAAACTTACAACTGAGAGTGAATTTATTCAACAGCAAAGTCCCACAACGACTCAGCGACGTCTCCTTAATCAGACGGAAACTGAGTGAACGTGAAATCCGTCCCTGTCACTGACCCGTCCTCCTCTGTCTGCTGCTGATGGTTCGGACTGTGTCAGTATCCACCAGAACCTGGGACACATTAGCTTGAACAGTTAGTGATTAACCAACGAGCTTGTGGTGGTGAACACGTGACGGTGGATGAAGAACTGAGGGCACAAGCTGAAATTATCACTTTTCTGCACGTTTCTGATCGTTGAATGAGTGTTTGGATCATTTCCTCTTATAGATCGTTCATTTACGCCGGTACCGGAACAGGCCCTGATGTTGTCCGGTCTAGTTAAGGAGGAACTTTGTCTTTACCTGAGCTGTCTGCTCCGTCTCTGCTGCAGACAGGGAACAAGCTGCTCCACAACTTTATTGTCTTATTCACTGATCTCAGTGGGACGTCTTTAGTGGGACAAAGTGAACGTGTCCTCTGCAGTGTGAGCAGCCTGGAGACATTTACATCCACATGTGATGCTGCTGTCAGCAAAGGATCGTTGTTACTGCTGGGAAGAAGCTACAGGGACAGAATCCTGAAGAAGACAACTGAGGACAGTCTGACACGTCCAGGAGGATTTAATCCAACAAACCCGTGGATCAGTTCAAGAGGAAGCAAATAAAGATTAAAGACGTTGGATCAGATCAGAGGGAGGAAGGTGATCTTACCGTGTACGAGGATCAGAAACACCACAAACATCTTCATCTTCCTGGAAAAAGTCCAACAAGCACAAACTCCTTCAACCTGCTTCTTCCTGAACTAACTGCAGCTTCAGGACGTCAGTCCACAGCCAGTTGTCTCTGTCTCCTCCTGATAATCTACTGACACTTTCACTTTCACCTGTTTCCAGAGAAGCAGCTTTAACAACCTCTCGACATAATCTCTGAGCTGACAAACCTTTAAGTGTCTCAGTCCTGCTCATCTTACCCACTCTGCATCTGTCCCTGTCTCTACTCACTTTGTCGTTTCCCAGTTTCTGTGGAACTTTCCAGTCCCTGCTATTTACTCTGCCTCTGTCACAGCCTGTAGCTTTGTCTTAATCCTTGAACCAGGTCCTGACACAGTCCTACCAGCTTCACCCATTTGCACTAGTTCATCAGGACCAACTGTGAGGTCCTTCACTTTTATCATCAAAAGTCAGTTTCTCCTATTGGGTCAAAATAATTCAGGACATAATAAAGAGTTTAATAAAAGTGAAAGTGGATCCTGACCTAACATGACTTCATGCTGCAGATAAACACTTGCTGTATCAAATCATGTGGCGTCTTGTAGATAAGCAGGAAGTATGTTTGGTGTCAGTGCAGTATTTGTAGGTGTGGTCTTATCTCATTGGTCAGATGGACAAACGTCTCTGAGATCGTTTTAGAAGTGAGTGTCTCTGTGAATGTGACGTCACAGGACAAGTAGATGACATTTCTCCACAGTTTATCTCTGCTAAACAATATTTGCATCACACACGAGCTTTAATTAGGTCAGAATATTTACTGCATCGTCACCTCATTTACATTGTAGGACACGTGAAAAAATTTGCAAAAATGTCAAAAACTTTTTTAAAACCTGATTTGATTTTAATAAATGACAACAAAGACCATGTTTTATTGTTTCATGTCTGTCACGTAAAAGCAGCTGGACCAGCTGGGGTTTCAAGGTCTTCTTTGTCTCCATTTCTTCCTGTCTCCTCCTTTAATGGTTCTCCTTCCATCTTGTCCTCTTTCGTCTCTCCGTCCCTCTCATTGCTGTCTGTCTCACCCTTCATGTCTTTGTCCTGCTGCCTGTGTTTCCTCTTCTTCCTTTTCCCTTCATCGGTCTCTGACTCTCGTCTCCGCTGTCCCTCATTTTCTCCTGATTCTCAGCCTCCTGTGGTTTTTCTGACTGTCTTCTTCTGTCTTCTGTCTCATTCTTTGTGTCGTCCCTTTGATCTTCTTTCCTAGCTTCCCCTGTGCGTCTCTTGATTCTTCTTCCATCTTTCTGTTTCTCCTCTCTCTTCTCCACTGTTTCCTTCTTCATCTCTGTTTGATACATTTTCCTCTGAATAAATACTCGTTTTCAGAGGAGCAGGTATCCAGGAAAAAACCTTGATGTAGCAGCTTTTCTCTGATAAAAGCTCTGTCGTCCTCTCTTTGAGACCAAACCTATTTTATCAAAGAGCTGTTGGACCTGATCTGGGTTTCCCATGTCTTTGTTGTTGAACAGGTGGTGCTGCTCGCTGCATTTCTTCAGCAGCTTCTGCAGGTTCTGGTCCTCTCTGATGAACTGATCCATGTCAGTGTCTTCCGCACCATGGTGTGTTCAGTAACATCCGGACTCAGCATCTTCTCCAGAGTCTTCAGCACTTTCTGTTCCTGTTCAGTGAATCTTCCAAGCTGGATGGTGAGGAGGAAGACATGTGGACCTGGACAGCTCAGATCTACGGCTTTTTCCAGCTCGGCTTTCACCTCCTCTTCAGACAGCTTAGTGCTGGAGAGTCCGGGAGTGTCCACCACAGTCACTCTGAGACCCAGAACATCTTCTTCTTGCTCGTCCGGGTCTGAGGGCTGAAACTCATCTTACACTGAAACTCTTTCTTTCGCAGGATGGTGTTTCCTGCAGAACTTTCACCCACTTTCTCATGACCCACCAGCCCCATTCTCAGCTCAGAGCCGAGTCCTGAGCCTGAAGAAAACAAAGGTTATTAGGCATCAGCAGTCAGTGCTGCTAGCACGTTTTTCATTGTTCTATAAATTTAAACAGGATATCTTTAAAACTGTCCTATTATGAAATTGTGTGTGTGTTATGCTGCAGTTTTGTGCTTTGAATGTGTGGTACAATAAGGGTCTTGGTACATGATCGTTTTTCAAATATATTTATTGACACGTTAGTTTACACCAAACATCTGACTTTATGTCCTTTTCTACAAACTTGGTTCTAATCTTCGCCAGAACAGAACCAGCTTTACAGCGGCCGAACATCGATGAAGCCTGACGCTCTGGACACTGGAGACCTCAGTCTGAATCTGAAAGGACAGACACTGTCTGACAGTGGAACCTACAGAACCATCAGAGCTGCTGCTGCTGTCTGTCCACGTGATGTTGGTCTTTGTTGTCCTCTCAGTCTACCAGGTGGACGTGGATTCAGGGGTGGAGTCTGTCCAGCTGCCCTGCAAAACCACAGTCTGTCTGCCTGTAGACGCCAAAGTGGAGTGGATGAACAGTAAAGACTGTAAGATACATGTGTATGAGAAAGGCTCTGACCAGCCTGGAGAACAGCACAGGTTATACAAAGGTCAAACAGAGATGAAGAGAAACCTGCTAAAAACTGGAGACCTCAGTCTGACCCTGAAATACCCCACAGACTGGGACAGAGACACCTACACCTGCAGCGTCTACAACAGGGAGGGAAACATCCTGATGAAGAAAGACGTGAAGCTCCAGGTCAAAGGTCAGTTGAAAGTCTTTGTCTAAACTAACTGTTGTTCATCTTTATACGAAGATAAACTGCAGTTTTACTGTGACTATGTTTCTATGAATGTGTTTCACTTTATTTAATGACTCTGTGAATATTTGGGACACAGACAAACTTTGAACTGAGCTCCACCACGACTCACCCTCAAGCCGTCTTCTGCCACGACTCACCTCATTATCCACTGTATTTACTCTATTATCAATAAACGTTCACATTCTTCCTCCTGTGTCCTGTACTTCTGGGTCCACGAAAAACACAACTCTGACAGTACGATCTGGCCAGACAATTGGACCCCCAGGACACTGGAGGTAGTATTACCATGAATCCACTCCAAGTCATCGATTTTTGGTTTCAGCATAGAGCACAAATGGACAACCAACTTTACCCTCCACGTAGTTTCAAGGGCTCCCGTCTCGCCATCCGCCCACAACATCAGATAGATCCCTATTTTTTCAAAGGCCTCAGACACAAAACTAAGTCCAAATGTCAGACACCATGCACACCAGTTCCAGCCACAGTCACCTTTCCTCCTGCCTCTGAGTCAGCCAACACCTCTTCTGGCTCGGTTCCTGCTCCTGCTGCTGTCCCTCATCCTGGACCTGCTCGTCCAGCTTCGATTCCTCCACTGAGTCCATCGAACATCCTGCCTTCCCCAGTACTTAAGTCTTCTAATCATAGGCCAGATTCTATCCCTCTACCCAGGGTCAGTATGACCAAATCACCTCCTCCTTCTTCACCTGCTCCAGCTCCTGGAAACGACCAGCCAGACGCCTTAAGTCCCACCACCCGAGGTGGCTCAACCTCCCTCTGACTCAATTTCCGAGACTCATTCTCCTTCCCCACTGCCAGTGGATCCTGTTCTGGACTCCACCCAACGCCAGCAATGCCCTATTCTGTGTCAGTTACTGTTAAAACTTTGGGAGACTACTGTGACTCCAGGAGACCTCGGGGCTCGCTGTGCAGCAGCTGGTCAGTTGGAGGGCCTTTTAAAATCTAGGCCCTGGTTGCTGGATCTGCCTGGGGCACACCGGGTCCGGGAAGGCGTGAGCGCTTTCAGGAGGGATATTTCTGCCCTGCTTCAACCACCTGTTCCTGAGCCAGCCAACTACTCTCCTGACCCGGAAGTTGTCTCCGAGTCCCCTAACCACCTACCAGAACCCGCTCATGCTCCTGTTCCGGTCCTGGCCTCTGCTCATACCTCAGCCTCTCAACACCAGTAGTCCTGCATGGTCCGGTTTCCACGGGGGCCGTCGACTGCGGTCCCGCACCTGTCCCTTGTCCTGTTTCCGAGGGGGCCGTCGACTGCACCAGTCCCACACCTGTCCCTCGTCCTGTTTCCACGGGGGCCGTAGACTGCGGTCCCGCTCCTGTTCCTGGCCATGTTTCCACGGGGGCCGTCGACTGCGGTCCCGCTCCTGTTCCTGGCCATGTTTCCACGGGGGCCGTCGACTGCGGTCCCGCTCCTGTTCTTTGTCATGTCTCAACGGGGGTCATCGACTGCGGTCCCGCATCTGTTCCTGGTCCTATTTCCATGGGGGCCATCGATTGCCAACTTCCTGCCCGGCCCCCGGAGGGCTTCTTACATCGACGCCGGCCCCCAGCTCGGCGTCCTGCCCGGCCCCCGGAGGGCTTCTCACGACGACGCCGGCCCCCAGCTCGGCATCCTGCCCGGCCCCCAGAGGCTTCTCACATCGACGTCGGCCCCCGGCTCGATCTCCAGAGGGCTTTTCTCGTCGCCGTCGGCCTCCGGCTCGATCTCCAGAGGGCGTCTCTCGTCGCCTCCGGCTTGATCTCTAGTGTACTTTTTTCCATTATCACCGACCCCAGCCCAACCTTCAATCTCTGTCATCAGCACATTAGAGCAGGAAACAAGAAGCTGTGATTAGTTTCAAAAGCTGTGGACACAGAAAACATGGACCTGTCCTCTCATGTCTCCACAGACATTGTTCTGTCCTCACTCCTTCTTCTCTGATCCGGTTCTGTCCTTTAGTGTTTTCTACAAATTTGTCTTCGAATTTGTCTGTCCAGTTGATGTTGTGCTTTGTTGTCTTCTCAGTCCAACAGGTGGAGGTGGAGGAGGGAGTGGAGTCCGTCCAGCTGCCCTTCAGGACCATTGTTGACTTGCCTGAGGTTGCTAAAGTGTGGTGGACACGTGAGCACCCAGTAGTGACAGCCCACTTGTATCTGAACGGCTCTGACCAGCCTGGAGAACAGAACCCGGTTTACAGAAACCGAACAGAGATGAAGGATGATCTGCTGAAAACTGGTGACCTCTGTCTGACCTTGAAACACCCCACAGTCAGAGACACAGGGACGTATGAATGTGGTGTCTACAACAGAAAGAAAAACATGCTGAGAGGCAAAACAATAATTCTCAATGTCAAAGGTCAGATTTGTTTCGTCTGTGTCTGGTTTAGGGCTAAAAGATCATTATTTAATCCAGCAGAAATAAACACAGATGTCGATGAACAGTAAATTTATATTAGTTGGACATATTTCGATTTTAAATCAGAAGATGTTTGACAGAATCAGGTGTTTGTGCTTAAGTGACCACAGAAGATAAAACTACAAATCCACCATAAAAAACTCTACAGGGCTTTTTGATAAATTAATGATTAAATGTTGATGCAGGTTCTAAATGTCACTTGGATCAGCTGATCCAGGTGTCAGCTGACACAGTGTGAAGAGTGTGAGAGCATCACTTCAAGTGAAGTTTGATCCAAACACTGAGTTAATTATATTTAGTTTATTGTATATATATAGTTCACTGTCTGTGTCCTGGACAACTTTACTTTGGACATTAAAGACAGAGAGATTATTTTTTTAATACTTGGTAAATGCTCAGTTATTTAGTGCTTTAAAGTGAAGCTTCCCACACACACACACACACACACACACACACACACACACACACACACACACACACACACACACACACACTGACCCTGTGGTCTGTGGGTGACTGCCTTACCAACTAAGATAGAGTTGCTGGAACTGCCATCGAAATCACTTTAGTCTAAAAAAGTAGCAAATATCTTCATTTGACAAATGGCAAATTATATTTGTGTAACACCACTGGTGTGTAAAAACCTCTAGGGATTTTTAATTAGGGAAACTTAATTTAAAAAGGGTCACCGCATCTTGTCAGGTCCACCCTGTAATCTGTCCCTGCCACTTCAGTATTTCTCCTTTTGAATCTTTTCTGTATCGAATCATATTCAGTAAAAACTTGGACTGACTTGCAGAATGGAAACTTGTTTTAAACAGCAGAGATAAAAGCATTTGTGTGAATTGCACCATTGGAGTTCACCTGTCAATTTTTAAGAGGGGGATTATGTCAAATTCTCCACGGTGGATTCAGTTCATTGTCTCTAACTTGTCTCTCTGAACATAGACCACAGATTGTGGCCTGTTGCAAAGTCTTGTTTTGTTGATGCTCTTTACGCAGTTCATGTACAGAATCTTCTTATCCACAAGTTCTAGAATCAGTTTTTTGACTTTCAGTAAATTTCTGCCTCCAAAGCTCCGGAACTCTCTGCATCACATGGACAAAGAAACCCAAAGAAAAAGCTGGAGGGAGCATCCATTTCAGTGATGTTCTGTAACCGGGACCTCACCAACACACCCTGTACTTTTGCATCCAGAAGGTTGACTAAAGCATTTTTTAACACCTGAGGGTCTCAAGATACCCTCAATTTCCTGTGGTCTCACGCATTTTCTCTAGTTTCACTACATCAGTCTCCAAGTCTTTAATAGATCTGGCAATGCCCCGAGTAACACTGAGGGTGTGCTGTTGACACAGAAGTTTAATTTGAGTCTTTCCATGATTCCACCACTGCTCAAGAGACATAAAATCACCCTTCCTACGTCTAAAAGAAGTCCATTAGTAACTAAGAACCTCTCTAAACTTTTTATCTGGAGTCAAAACAGAGTTAAAATGCACTTTTGAGTAAAATGTTTCTGATAAAAACATTACATCAAAGCAATGAGTGATCTGTAAAATCATTTTCACGTTTTAAAATGTTTAAACCAGTAAAACCGGTGAAGTACTTTGTTCCCTGTGTGATACCTGGCTAATGTATAAAACCCTTTGTCTGGGAAATATGCCTCCAGTTTGACTCCCTTCGGGTTTTTGGTTTCCTGGAGGAAGGTTTTGAACATTTTTGATGAGTAGGTTGTTTCCTTAACTCCCCAACTGTCTTATGAGAGAGACGTCATCTTGTCTTTCACATACACCAGTTTTGTTAGGGTTCCTGCACCTTGCACACTCCACCTGACTCAATTATTCATCTGACCTGGTTAAACATTTCACTGCTGGCTGAATCCCAACATACACCTCACCTCTTTTCTTTCCACACAGCTGTTCTCCTTTTGTCTCCACAAACTTCTAATGAGGTAGTGAACAACACGTAGTCGAAATCGTCAATTGTGGCTGGAAAGCGTAGATTAAACTCTTCATCTCAGTTATTGAGGATCATACAGAGCCTCAGCAGAGGAGATTTACACCCGACAGGATCTTTTTAATGGGAGAAACTACTTCCCCATGTTGGGAGAGCTCTCTGCAGAGGAACTCATCAGTTATGAATGGAGGAATATTTGAAAGGATTATTTTGGCTGCATCAGCGGTATCACTAACACAAGTAAACCATTAACCGTGATCCCTGTTTGGATCACTTTGTTTACTTTCTCTACCTGATCCAGGAAGTGAACAACAGCGTTGTTCATGCGAGCCGCTGACTTTATGCTGCAGGGAAAACACGGCATCAAAGTTGATGCCGTGTTTTCACGTCAATTTAGTGAAGTTTCCACTCACCATAACGTCTTATGACCAGACACCACAAATCCAACGAAATAGTAATAACCCTACACCAACAATTAAACAAGTGAAGAAAAATGTTAAACAATGAAGCGAGAAATTTGGAAAACACGCTCACACTCACTCCCAGCATGCACTCAGACAGAGAGAGAGATATTCAGCTGAAACCTCGACGACATGTTTGCATGTTTTTGTGGGTATTTCCAGGTTTTATACATCAGTTAATGTCGTGTGAAGGAAACAGGAGGAGAGAGAAAAATGAGAGTTGGAAGGAAAAACATCTAACAGGAGACTGAGTTAAGAACCGAGTTAATAAATACATTTGTCTTTCACAGCCATCATGAAAAAGTAGTTTATGTGATTTTCTGTTCATGAGTTTTCTTATGATTTATTGTTTTTTCCACTGAACAATACAAATGGAAATAAACGTTTGAAATAAAATGACATTTCAAATCACAGTATTGCAAAAAAAAAAATCTAAATGTAATTGTTTTCGTGTATCGCTCAGCTCTACTTTGCTTGTCTCTCTCTGTCTGACTGTCTCCTGTCTCCTCTGCAGTAAGATCTCAGGACAAAGATGAGACAGTGGACATCAGGAAGAGAAGCAGCTCCACTGATCCAACTCCTCTGATGGATGAACAATCAGTTTGATCATCTGTTGATCAAACTTTGATTATTGATCTGATCTGACTTTGGATCAGAGACAAAATGGAAGAGAAGGAGCTGATGGACAAAGAAGACAGGAGGACGTTGTCTTCTTCTTCACTCTGACTCCTCTGAAGTCTCACAAACAATTCAAATCAATTTACAAATATACAATGTATAACTACTAAGAATATGTACAATATTGAAGGTCAAGTAGGTTAGACTGTGGAGTTATAGAGTCTAACTGCGGTGGGAATGAAAGACCTGCGGTAGCGCTCTGTCCTACACTGAGGGTGGATCAGTCGGCCACTGAAGGAGCTGCACAGAGCCTCCACTGTCTGGTGCAGCGGGTGACAGGTGTTGTCCATGATGGATGTCAGCTTGGCCAACATCCTCCCCCACAGAGTCCAGTGGGCAGCCCAGGACAGAGCTGGCTCTCCTGACCAGCTTGTTCAGTCTCTTCCTGTCCTGGTCGGTGCTGCCTGAACCCCAGCAGACCACAGCGTAGTGCAGAGCTGAAGCCACCACAGAGTCATAAAATGTCCTTAACATGGGCCCGCACACGCTGAAGGACCTCAGTCTCCTCAGAAGATGGAGGCGACTTTGACCCTTCTTGTACAGGGCATCAGTGTTGTCAGTCCAGTCCAGTTTATGGTTGAGGTGAACACCCAGGTACTTGAAGCTATCCACCCTCTCAATGTCCGAGCCCTGGATGTTCACCGGTGTGAACGGTAGTGTCTTTCTCCGGAAGTCAATCACCATCTCCTTCGTCTTACTGGTGTTTAAGCACAGGTGGTTGCTTTCACACCAGTCCACAAAGTTCATGATCACTGACCTGTACTCCAGCTTATTCCCATCTGATATACAACCAACTATGGCTGAGTCATCAGAGAATTTCTGGAGATGACAACTGCTAGTGTTGTAGGTCAAGTCCGAGGTGCACAGTGTGAAGTGGAATGGTGAGAGTACCGTACCCTGAGGGGCCCCCGGTCTGCAGACCAGCACCTCAGACACACAGTTCCACAGCCTCACATACTGTGGCCTGTTGGTGAGGTAATCCGTTGTCCATGCGGTAAGTTGCCTATCCACTCCTGCCCCTTCCAGCTTCCCTCGCAGTAGTGCCGGCTGAATGGTATTAAAAGCGCTGGAGAAGTCAAAAAACATGACCCTCACAGCGGTTCCGGCAGCTTCCAGGTGAGTCAGTGCCCGGTGCAGCAGGTAGATGACAGCGTCCTCCATCCTGATGTTTGGCCTGTAGGCAAACTGCAGAGGGTCTCGCACTGTGCCCACCACGGAGCGAAGGTGCCTGAGGACGAGCCTCTCCATGGTCTTCATCAGGTGGGAGGTCAAGGCTACAGGTCTGTAGTGGTTTGGCTCCTTCGCATGAGTTACCTTGGGAAGTGCAACTACACACGAAGTCTTCCACAAAACAGGGACCCTCTCCAAACTGAGGCTCAGGTTAAACATGTATGTGACCACCTCACAGAACTGGTCAGCACAATTCCTCAGCAGTCTGGCACTGATCTCATCCGGTCCTGCAGCCTTCCTGACTCTCAGGCGTCTCAGCTCTCCCCTCACTTGACTTGATGTTAGGGTTAGGGAGGAGGAAGGGGGGCTGGTTGTGGAGTGGGGAGAGGTGGAGGAGATCGGGGGATGGTCACAGTGGGGGGGCTCGTTGAGGGAGTGGGGCTGGAGTCGAATCTGTTGAAAAACAGGTTTAACTTGTTGGCCCAGACTTGATTTTCATCAGCTGACCCCCGACTGCCCCCTGTCCGTGGCCTGAGATGGTCTTCAGGCCCCTCCACACCTCTCGTACGTTGTTATTGTCCAACCGCTCCTCCAGCTTGTTCTTGTATCTGTCCTTGGCCTGTCTGATCTTGTACTTGAGTTCACGCTGAACTCTTTTCTGCTCCTCAGTGTCTCCTGTAGTAAAAGCCCTCCTCTTCTTAATCAGTAGGGCTTTAAGTTCAGGAGTCACCCAGGGTTTTCTGTTTGCAAAACACCGCACCCTCCTGGTCGGCACAGTGTTCTCTACACAGAAGTTGATGTAGTCTGTGATGCAGTGGGTCAGGCTGTTGATGTCGTCTCCATGAGAGCTGCAGAGTGTGTCCCAGTCTGTGGTCTCGAAACAATCTCTCAGTCTCTCATAGGCCTCATCAGTCCACAGTTTCACAGTCTTCGTCTGTGCAGGTTGTCTTCTCACCCTGGGTGTGTATTCAGGGCGCAGATGTACAAGATTGTGATCAGAGCGGCCAAGTGGGGGGAGGGGGCTGGAGGTGTATGCGTCCTTCACATTAGCATACAATAAGTCCAGCGTCTTGTTGTCCCTGGTGCGGCACTTCACGTACTGGGTGAATGTCGGGAGAGTGGAAGAGAGTGAGGCGTGATTAAAGTCCCGGCTGATGAGGAGCAGAGCCTGCGGGTGTTGCGTCTGCAGACGAGTTACTGCGCCGTGCAGCAGCTCACACGCAGCGGCTGCGTCGGCCGAGGGAGGGACGTACACGTTAAACACAATAACATGTGAAAACTCCCTCGGGATGTAATAAGGCCGAACGCCGACAGCGACAAACTCAATGTCCTTAGTGCAGAGCTGTTCTTTCACACAGACATGCTCGGGGTTGCACCATCTCTTGTTGATAAACAGTGCCAGTCCTCCGCCTTTTTTCTTACCACTCTCCTTCCTTCCCCTGTCTGCCCGAACCAGTTTAAATCCACCCAGGGCGACCACAGAGTCCGGTGTCGTGTCGCTCAGCCACATCTCCGTAAAGCACATGAGGCTGCACTCCTTGTATTCCCGCTGCAGCCGGGTCAGCGCCGTGAGCTCGTCCAGTTTGTTGGAGAGGGAACGGACGTTTCCCATGATGACGGAGGGCAGAGATGGTCTGAATCTCCGCTTCCTCTCCTGGAGCCTTCGTCCTGCTCTGCAGCCTCTCCTTCTCCTCCGTAACTCCTGCGGAATCTCCGGCTTGTCGGTGTGGAGAGGCGCAGGGCCACGTAGCGCTAACAGCTGCTCTCGCGTGTAAACAATGGAGCCACGTGAGAAGCTGAGCGGATCTCCAGACACGCTCCCGAAAAGTTCAAAAATCAATAAAATACGAATCACAAAAGTAATAAAGGTGGTCTCCCTGAGTGCGCCTTTGCAGCAGGATTTGACCACCTTAAAGAAAACCTGCAGGACAGGCCAATAAACAATAGAAAATAAAAGAAAAAGAAAAACAGAGGACGGAGCTACAGTAACAGGCAGCTGGTCAGGCAGCGTGTCAAGCAGTTAACAACCAGTTACCGTCGCTGGAGGGCAAAACGGACAATGAAGGCTTAAATCCCTGTGTGGGAAATCCCAGCCTCCCCACTAGGTGCATCCCTGAGCAAGACACTCAGCACCAGCTCCCCAGGCACTAACCATGGTAGGCCACTGCTCCCTGCAACATATATGTGACAAATAAAGGTTCTTCTTCTTACCTCAGACCCTCAACCAAGACAGTTTCAGGAAGTGAACAACCAAACACAGAGTCTATGACCACGTTCAGAGAGTATGGACCCTATATTTCCAATATTTACCGTGTTCTCACGGCACCAAGTGGGTCAGACGAGCTCGTTCGGCAGCAGATTCCCTCCCTCTGAGCCGTTCTTAATCTCAACTTAGGGATCCAGGAGAACAGACACACTCCAACAATGCAGGCGAACTCATTCCATTTTACCCGCGGACTTATCGAAGCGACCGACCGTGCAACAAAAGAACGTGTCCATCCGTTGACCCTGTCCCTCACCCGACTTCAGGCCTTTTAGAAATGTCCTTTTACTACTTTTAAAATCCATCATTGCATCATTTTTAACTTACAATTTTTAAAAATATGGATCTGATTTTATTTGTCCACTTCTGTGCTGGAATATTAGTTGGTGAGTTTGAAATAAATCAAAATGGGCCAGAGAAGTTGTAAAAGTCAAACACAGAGTATCTGAAAAGAAAAGCTGCAGTAGAACAAACTTTCATAGGAAATGATGGTAGCTGCACTCTGACCAAACTTCATCTTTCTGGATTTCTACAAACGGGCCAAACCAGTTTGGTGGTTACTGACTTTGGGCTGAATCGTGCAGCCGCTTCATCTGCAAGAGTAGAAGTATTGACAGCAGTCACTCTGTTGTTATATGCAGACTGAAGGGCAACAACTGTCGTTTTATCTATTTTACATCAAATGAACAACATAGTAAAGTGTGTAAAGGGGTTTGAAAAGTTACAGGTCAGATTAAATGATGAAATCCTCAGGGGAAGATACCGAATATAAAACTCACTTCAGCGATGTCTAATATGATCACACCACGTAACAAAGTGACAATGTATCTGGGCGGGTTTTAAGAGGCCTGATAAAATTAAAAAAATTTGAATAGAATTAAGTCTTGAATTGGATTGTGAAGATTAGGGAGGGTGCTCATTTGGAATAAATTAGGTAATGTCATGATTCAGCCCCTCACTTCCACATCCTGACCTGGACTTTTATTTTGTTGCCTTTTTCCCCACGTCCTGTTTCCACTCCATGGTTGACTTTAACAATTTCACAACTAATCACTCACCTTGATTGTTTTCACCTGTTACCCCCTGCCTATTTATACCTGCCCTTCACCACAGCTCACTGCCAGAATCTTGTCGTTGCTCCCATTGATACTCGCTGTTATTTGGATTACCGGAATAACCCTAACCCACATCTGCATGTCTCTCTCAAGCTTTTGGACTCTTTGCCCGTTTCCCCGTGGTCTGAGGTTTGGTCTCTGGTTTTTTGGTTTGTTCTCTGGTTTTTGGGTTTTGGTTTTTGGTCCTTGTGTGTTTTGTTTGGTTTTCCTGTGTGTTTTGTTCTGCCAGTGTTTCCCCGAAGTTTTCAGCCTGCCCTGTTTCCCCTTCTCTCTCGGGTGTTCCCCTCGCCTGACTGTATTAGTTTAATTTAGTTGTACATTTACATTGTGTTGTTTCGGTCCCTTTTTGTTATTTGTAATAGTTTCACGTCCTTTTTGTACTCCCTCTCGTTGTTGTCCTTTTGGGTCTTCCAATTCACCTACACGCCTGACAGGTAATGGTGAAGATTAGTTGTCAAAATTGAAAAAACACATAGATTCATATCACCTTTGGTAAGATGCATATGACGTTTCTCTCTTAACTTGAATGTTGTTCCTACTTCTGTGAAAGAGGGGCGTTGAAATAGTATATATATGTGTGGGTGCATTAGCCCCATTCTAAGAAAAAAACTTTTAGATTTAGCAGCTCGAGAGTTCAACTTGCAACAGTTCAAAAGTTCAGCGTGTTTTTTTCTATATGTCTAAGTTTGCAGAAACAGGAACCCTTGGCAGGATGCTCAGCTCTTGCTCAGATGCAGCAAGCAAAAGGTGTTAGACACTTGTTCTTATTCAAGCATATATACGTTTGCTAAATATATCAGCACATTATCATATAAGAAGTGAATCTAGCCACAGGAGTTGCAAGCCAGTAACTTCTGTGCCGGTCCCAAGCCCGGATAAATAGAGAGGGTTGCGTCAGGAAGGGCATCCGGCGTAAAACTTGCCAAGTACAACCATGCGAGTCATCCATACCACCTTCATACCGGATCGGTCGAGGCCCGGGTTAACAACGACCGCCACCGGTGCTGTTAACCTACGGGGTGCCGGTGGAAATTGGACTACTGTTGATCGAAGAAGGAGAGGAGGCAGAAGGGTTCGTGGTCAGAGAGAGAAGAGGAAAGGCAGGAGCTTAGATCTGAGAGTAGGGACTCTTAACGTTGGCACAATGACAGGGAAAGGTAGAGAGCTGGCAGACATGATGGAGAGAAGGAAGGTAGATGTACTGTGTGTGCAAGAGACGAGGTGGAAAGGCAGCAAAGCACGTAGTATTGGAGGAGGATACAAACTGTTCTACCATGGTGTGGATAGGAAGAGAAACGGAGTAGGAGTGATTCTGAAGAGGGAGTTTGTGAACAATGTTCTAGAGGTGAAAAGAGTCTCAGACAGGGTGATGAGCCTAAAGCTAGAAATCGAAGGGGTGATGGTGAACATAGTCAGTGGGTATGATCCACAAGTTGGCTGTGAGTTAGAAGAGAAGGAGAGATTCTGGAGTGAGTTTGATGAGGTTGTAGAGAGTATCCCCAGAGGAGAGAGAGTAGTTGTTGGAGCAGACTTCAGTGGGCATGTTGGTGAGGGGAACAGAGGTGATGAGGAGGTGATGGGCAGGTTTGGTGTTACGGAAAGGAATCCAGAAGGACAGATGGTGGTGGACTTTGCTAAAAGGATGGAAATGGCTATAGTCAACACTTACTTCCAGAAGAGAGAGGAACACATACAAGAGTGGAGGTAGGAGTACACAGGTGGACTACATTCTATGTAGACGAGGTCATTTGAGAGAGGTTAGTGACTGTAAAGTGGTGGTAGGAGAGAGTGTAGCCAGACAGCACCGCATGGTGGTCTGTAAGATGACTCTGGTGGTGAGGAAGAAGAAGAGAGGAAAGACAGAAAAGAAGATCAAGTGGTGGAAGCTAAAGAATGAAGAAACTTGTAAGGAATTCAGGCAGAAGTTGAGACAGGCTTTTCCAGATGACTGGGAAACTACAGCAGAGGTAATCAGGGAAACCGGTAGGAAGGTGCTTGGTGTGTCATCTGGAAAGAGGAAAGAAGATAAAGACACTTGGTGGTGGAATGAGGAAGTACAGGACTGCATCCAGAGGAAGAGGTTGGCTAAAAGGAAGAGGGATGTAGAAAGGACTGAGGAAAGTAGACAGGAGTACAAGGAAGTGCAGCGCAGAGTGAAGAGGGAGGTGGCAAAGGCCAAACAGAAAGCTTACGATGAGCTGTATGACAGGTTAGACATGAAGGAAGGAGAGAAGGACTTGTACAGGATAGACAGACAGAGAGATAGAGATGGGAAAGATGTGCAACAGATAAGGGTGATTAAAGACAGAGATGGAAAGGTGCTAACAAGCCAGGAGAGTGTGCAGAGAAGGTGGAAGGAGTATCTTGAGGAGCTGATGAATGAGGAAAATGACAGGGAAAGAAGGGAGGAAGATGTGGATGTTGTGGAGCAGGAAATGGCAGAGATTAGAAAGGATGAGGTGAGTAGGCTCTGAAAAGGATGAAGAGCGGAAAGGCTGTAGGTCCTGATGACGTACCTGTGGAGGTGTGGAAGTGTCTAGGAGAGACAGCAGTGAAGTTTCTGACAAGTCTGTTTAACAGGATTCTAGAGAGAGAGAGAAGATGCCTGAGGAACGGAAGAGAAGCGTTCTGGTGTCGATCTTTAAGAACAAGGGTGACACGCAGAACTGTAGCAACTACAGAGGGATAAAGCTGATGAGCCACACAATGCAGCTGTGGGAAAGAGTAGTGGAGGCCAGGCTTAGGAAGGAGGTGGAGATTTGTGAGCAGCAGTATGGTGTCATGCCCCGTAAGAGCACCACTGATGCCATTTTCGCTTTGAGGTTGTTGATGGAAAAGTACAGAGATGGTCAGAAGGAGCTGCATTGTGTCTTTGTGGATTTAGAGAAGGCGTATGACAGGGTGCCGAGGGAGGAGCTGTGGTACTGTATGAGGATGTCGGGAGTGGCAGAGAAGTACGTCAGAGTAGTTCAGGACATGTATGAGAGGAGCATGACGGTGGTGAGATGTGCCGCAGGTCAGACAGAGGAGTTCAAGGTGGAGGTGGGACTACACCAAGGATCGGCTTTGAGTCCCTTCTTGTTTGCTATGCTGATGGACAGGTTGACAGATGAGGTCAGGCAGAAATCTCCCTGGACAATGATGTTTGCAGATGACATTGTGATTTGCAGTGAGAGTAGAGAGCAGGTGGAGGAACAGCTGGAGAGGTGGAGGTTTGCTCTGGAAAGAAGAGGCATGAAAGTCAGTCGTAGCAAGACAGAATACATGTGTGTAAACGAGAGGGAGCCAGGTATAAGCGTGAGGTTACAGGGGGCTGAGGTGAAGAAGGTGCAGGAGTTTAAGTACTTGGTGTCAACAGTTCAGTGTGATGGCGAGTGTGGAAAAGAGGTGAAGAGGCGAGTGCAGGCGGGTTGGAGTGGGTGGAGGAAAGTGTCAGGAGTGTTGTGTGACAGAAGAGTGTCAGCAAGACTCAAAGGAAAGGTGTACAGGACAGTGGTGAGACCAGCTCTGCTCTATGGGTTAGAGACAGTAGCAGTGAGAAAGAGACAAGAGGCAGAGATGGAAGCAGCAGAGATGAAGATGTTGAGGTTCACCTTAGGAGTGACGAGGTTGGACAGAATAAGGAACGAGCTCATCAGAGGGACAGCACACGTTGCCTGTGTTAGCAACAAAGTCAGAGAGGCCAGACTGAGATGGTTTGGACATGTGCAGAGGAGGGATAGTGAATATATTGGTAGAAGGATGTTGGAGATGGAGCTGCCAGGCAAGAGGGCAAGAGGACGACCAAGGAGGAGATATATGGACGTTCTAACAGAGGACATGAGGTAAGCTGGTGTCAGAGAGGAAGATGCCCAGGATAGAGTGAAGTGGAAAAGGATGATTCGCTGTGGCGACCCCTGATGGGAAAAGCCGAAAGAGTAGTAGTAGTAGTAACACCACCAATAAAACACCCTTCTTCCACCTAAGGACCATTGCCAACATCCCCGGATTTGGCGCTGTGTGTCCTCCAGTGCGCAGCTACTGGTCATACCAACCTGCCCAGTGTTTTCCTCTCACCCCAACAGGTCAAGGCAGATGTCCGCCCACCCTGAGCCTGGTTCTGCTGGAGGTTTCTTCAGTTAAAGGGAGTTTTTCCTCTCCACTGTTGCCTATAGCTGCTCAAGGGGGATTTGTTGGGTTTTCTCTAAATGTTTGTATAGTCTGGAATTGATTATGTAAAGTGCCTTGAGATGACCCTGTTGTAAAGTGGCGCTATATAAATAAAGTTGAATTGAATTGAAATTGAATTCATAAACAACAAGCCATGGGTCACCAAAGACCTTAAAGTGATCTCGAACGAGAAGAAGGCAGCATTCAGGTCTCGTGACAGGGAAGCAGCGAGGGAGGTCCAGAAACGTCTGTCAGCGAAGGGGGTTGAAGTGGAGGTGACCACATCAGAGTGTCGTACAGGACAGACACAGCTGACGTTAGTGATTCACCACAGACACAAATGCTGTGGATAATATTCTCAGTGATTTAAATTATTCATAGTTTATATGTAGAACAGTGTGTGTGTCTGGATCAGTGTGTGCAGGCTCAGGACTCTGGAAAACCGGCCTACACAACAAGCCAGTATGTGAAGTGAGAAGGAGATTGTAAAAACTTTCCAGGCAGGTAAAAACAGATGAAATCACATTCAGACAATCAGACTGTTGGTGTCAGTTCTGCAAATATGTATCACAGGGTATTTTAATTGGATGTTGGTTAATTTATATTTTAGGGAGGAAAATGTCTGCCCTGTGTTTCTAAAAGTCACAATCAAACAACAAACTGGATTTAACAGATACAAGTGTTTGGTAAAAGGAACCAGAAGGACAGAAAGAAGCAGGACAACAGCAAGTAATGACGGGAAACAGAATCAGGACGTTTGACTCAGTGTCCAAACCAGAAGTTGTAGGACAAAAGCAGCTGTTCTGGGGACAGACACATGCTGCTTTAATCTTTGTCTTGTCCACTGTCAGAGTCCAGATGTGGTTCCTGCTCCAACATGTGTCAGCAGCTGCAGTTTGTTTGTGTGGCCTCCACAGCCAGACGGGTGGTACTCAGTCACTGTGTGTTTGGTTCCAGACAAAGATGGTGGAGTTTTTCTGATCAGTCACTGATTTACTGATGGACTTTAGTCAGTGGACATTATGTCTCCTCCTCTTACTGAGACTGTCCACTGTCACTGCCTCTTCGTCCGCTTCTTTCTCACACAGACAGGCCAACATGGGACATCACTTATCAAAAGTATGTAGACTGTGTGATAGTCCGGAGGAGTCAGAGTGAAGAAGAAGACAAAACGACCTCCTGTCTTCTTTGTCCATCAGCTCCTTCTCTTCCATTTTGTCACTGATCCAAAGTCAGATCAGATCAATAATCAAAGTTTGATCAACAGATGATCAAACTGGTTGTTCAGCCATCAGAGGAGTTGGATCAGTGGAGCTGCTTCTGTTCCTGATGTCCACTGTCTCATCTTTGTCCTGAGATCTTACTGCAGAGGAGACAGGAGACAGTCAGACAGAAACAGACAACAAAAGAGAAATAGAAAACAAGAGAAACTCACTTTTGACTTTGAGCATCATGGTTTTCTGTCTCCTGGTGTTTCTACCATTTACATCACAGACATATGTCCCTGTGTCTCTGACTGTCGGGTGTTTCAGGGTCAGACTGAGGTCTCCAGTTTTCAGCAGGTCGTCTTTTATCTCTGTTCGGTCTCTGTAAAAACTGAATTGTTCTCCCAGTTGGTCAGAGCCGTTCTGATTCAAGTGGGCCATCACTTCTGGTTTAGGTTCCTCACGTTTCCACCTCACTGTAGTGTCCTCAGGGAGGTCCCCTGTGGTCCTGAAGGGAAGCTGGACAGATTCCACTCCCTCCTCCACCTCCACCTGACAGTCTGAGAGGACAACAAAGCACAACATCAGCTGGACAGACAGCAGCAGCAGCAGTTTATATGGAACAAAGTTGTAGAGAAAACTGAAGGACAGAACCAGATCAGAGCAGAAGGACTGAGGGGATAGAAACCTAGAAACTCGAAGCAGCTTTTGATCAGAGATTTCAGACACCAACATGTCGACTGTCAATAACTTTGTTGTTTGTTGCTGTGGGACATTTCAAACCCATGTCCAACATGGATCCACAGAAACCTCCATCAGTGTTTGTGGATCAGGATTCACTCAGCTCACGTGTCCATTCTCAGATGGAGACGTGATGATTGGGACATGTGATCTGGCTTTTGGACAACGAGTGTGATCACTCTCACAGCACAGTTGCACTGTGTCGTATTATAAAATCAGTCTGAGGCAGATTTGCAGACACACTCGTGAGCGGCTGAAGCCGAGTTTCTGGACCCTGATGACTGTCAGCTTTGTCATGGATCTGATCGGACTTTGGATCAGAGAACGTCTGATCCAAACAATTTCCAATGTTTTGAATCTGTAATAGATTGTTTGTAGTTCCTGATCATGTTCCTGAGCATCAGGATTTTTCATATAATTATTGTTTTAATTCTCTAACACATTTGTACTTGGAAAAAGTCCCAAAAAATCTTTAATAAACTTTATGTTGAGTGTTTGCAGCTTTTCTGCAGTTTAAATATTTAATATCCTTTGTACTATTTTCTTGTTGTTGGTTCACAAACAGAAAAATGAATTTGAATAAGTGTTTGAAACATTCAAAGGAAACACGACCCACAAAATCTACAAGCTGTTCACTGTCTACAGAAATACACAAAAGATTGTTTTGTGGTCGGTGGGACAGACAGTCGGTCTCGATACAGTGAGGTCTGCAAAACATGGACAGGTCCATGTTTTCTGTGTAAACAGCTTTTGAAACTAGTCACAGCTTCTTGTTTCCTGCTCTCATGTGCTGATGGACATTTTCATTGTCACTGAAATAAGGTCAAGAGACAGAAAATGTCCCAGAGATCCAGCCAGAGACAAACTCCCCTTTCCACCTTTGTCTCCAATAAGACCAACAATGGAATTCATCAAGTTGTGTCTGCAGCTTCACCTGTTGTTACCTGGACCTGATCTACTTGTGGTGGAGCTCAGTTCAAAGTTTGTCTGTGTCCCAAATATTCACAGAGTCATTAAATAAAGTGAAACACATTCATAGAAACATAGTCACAGTAAAACTGCAGTTTATCTTCGTATAAAGATGAACAACAGTTAGTTTAGACAAAGACTTTCAACTGACCTTTGACCTGGAGCTTCACGTCTTTCTTCATCAGGACGTTTCCCTCCCTGCTATAGACGCTGCAGGTGTAGGTTTTTCTGTCTAAGTCTGTGGGGTATTTCAGGGTCAGACTGAGGTCTCCAGTTTTCAGCAGGTCTCTCTTCATCTCTGTTCGACCTTTGTAACGTCTGTACTGTTCTCCAGGCTGGTCAGAGCCGTTCTCATACACATGGACTTTATTGGCATATAAACTTCGTTTCCACTCCACTCTGACGTCTTCAGGCAAGTGAACTGTGGTTTTACAGGGCAGCTGGACAGACTCCACCCCTGAATCCACCTCCACCTGTGGCACTGAGAGAACAACAAAGACCAACATGATGTTGACAGACAGCAGCAGCAGCTCTGACACATTTTCTTTGAGTGTATGAAGTGAAATATTTGTAGTGAAACATGTTTGATTGGTTCCAGTCTGAAATGTCTCCATGTCTCCAATGAACAGAGACACTGTTTGTCTTTGATGAAATAAAACAAAGCTTTGAGACGTTTCTAGAAGAATCTGCATCAATCTGATCCCTCCTAACATTTTCTCTGAGGAGCTGGAAGTGAACCACTGTTAGGACCCAAACAAAGACGGACGTCTTCACCTTTGTCTCTAACTGGCAGCTCAAAGATTCTGTCTAATGTCTTCAACTGGATCTAGTTCATAATGTCCCCTCAGCTCCACCACAGGGACAATTTACGACACAAACACAAACATGGTCTCTCATCGGTCGATCTTAAAGTGTCCAAATGTCCAGTTGTTTCCTCAGGCTGCACTTTGAAACACAGAATGATTTGGAATCACATGTTCTATTCTCAGCTCAGATGGTCCAAATAAAACACAACATGTTTGGTCCAAATCCTGTCCACTGTCTCAGCTGGTGTCAGAGGTCAGAAGAACAGGATCAGAGTTGGACTTCACACCTAACACCACTGATATCAGCTGAGATTTGGTGTCATTGCCTGGTAAAAACTAACTTCCCTCTGTCCTCAAACTTTAACCACTTTCAGGGGGCGACATGAAGCTTCGGGTCCAAATCAAAGCGGGTTTCAGAACCATCACAGGTCTCCATCCTTCTGCAGATTCTCTCTGCTGCTCCTACAGCTGACAGCTAATAAACCTGGAACTGAGTCTGTTCATAAACGTCATACGAACGGCTCCGTTAGATTTATACTTGTTGTTTGTCGGCTGATCCCGACTGAAACGATCGGATCATTTCCTGATGAAATGAACAGCTGTTAGTGTTTGTTCCTGTACAAGTTCTTCTACAGCAGCTTTCATTAAACTCATGGGATTCTAACTGTATAAACATCATCACTAAGTTGGACGTGAACAGTTTGACTTTGTCCGTGTGTCTGTAGCATCCCGACCTTCAGTAACTCTGACAGATCAAACTCCTCTAGTTACAAAAGTCAAAGGTTAGTTCGAGTTAGTTACTGTCGCTTTAGTCCAACTCGTTCATACAGTGACTATAACTAGCTGTGAAGTTACTAACACGAGATGAACTTAACTGGTGAAACTACGTTCGACTCACTTCAGACTCAGAACAAACGACTTTCATTGAACAGGTCTCAGTTTTCTGTCCCTTTGCTCCATGACACCAGACCCTGCAGTGTTTACAGCCTGTTACATGAACCATGGAGGTACGTTTGTTTTAGGATCCTTGTAGCACGAGTGGGCGGTGAATTACTCGTCTGTGTTCACAGAACACGTGGCTCTGAAGCAGGAATGAAATGTGAGAAAAACAAGCTCCTACAATCTGCTGCTGGTCTCAGGTTTCAGGTTTTGTGCTTCTTGTTCTGAATGTGTGAGCTGGATTTATTGAGGTGACGTCACTAAAATATTTAAGACATTTCAAGGACGTGTGGACACATTAATATAAAGACTTTAAACTGACCTTTGACCTGGAGCATCACAACTTTCTTCATCAGGACGTTTCCCTCCCTGCTGTAGACGGTGCAGCTGCAGGCTCCTGTTTCTTCGTCTGTGGGGTATTTCAGGGTCAGACTGAGGTCTCCAGTTTTCAGCAGGTTTCTCTTCATCTCTGTTCGACCTTTGTAACGATAGAATTGTTCTCCAGGCTGGTCAGAACCGTTCTGATACACATGTATCTTCCAGTCTTTACTGTTCGTCCACTCCACTTTGGCGTCTACAGGCAGACAAACTGTGGTTTTGCAGGGCAGCTGGACAGACTCCACCCCTGAATCCACGTCCACCTGGTAGCCTGAGAGGACAACAAAGCACAACATGATGTGGACAGACAGCAGCAGCAGCTCTGATGCTAACAGGACGTCACTGTCCCATGAAAACACTCAGGAACTACTTATTGGGACTGATTCTCAGTTTGGTGTCAACAGTCACGGAGCAACAAGAGTAAAGCTGTGAACCATCAGCATTATGGGTAATGTAGTAGTAGAGACATACCTGACATGAAGTAGTGACGGAAATGGACTAAAAGACCCACAGCAACAAGAAGAAGAACCAGGAGAACCAGGAGAGCTTTGGCCCAGGATGGAAATCGTTCTGTGGAGAACATGAACAACAACATGACCTCTGACCTCTGACCTGTATCTACAGCGCTGACCTCTGACCTGTCACTGACCTTTCACCTGCAGCTGTACGTCTGTCACTGTTTCTTGAAATCCAAACTCTCTGACGGAGCAGGTGTAGGTTCCACTGTCAGACAGTGTCGGTCCTTTCAGATTCAGACTGAGGTCTCCAGTGTCCAGAGCGTCAGGCTTCATTGATGTTCGGCCGCTGTAAAGCTGGTTCTGGTTTTTAAGTTCATCACCTTCCTGCTGTCGCTGGTGGACGGTTGAAGGACTGAGGTCAGAGCGGCTCCACACCACTTTGTCCACGCCAATAGAAGAAAACTCACAGTGCAGCAGGACAAACTGGTCCCCCTCATACACGTCCACAGCTGAGACATGCTGGGAAACTGTGAGGACACACAGACAGACAGACAGGGTCCATCTCAGCAGCCTTATTTCATGTCTCATTACTCGTCCATCCTCAGTTTAACACCAACAACACCTGACAAACACCAGAACCAGCTCAGGATCCTGGTTCTGTCTCTGGTTCCAGGTTTTCAGTAGGACTTTGTATTTATCATTAACACAAACATGTTTCTCTGTGGAGGTTTGTTCATTTTGAGTTTCGGTCCAAAAATATCAGAGTATGTTTGAAACTGTCCAGTGAGTTGACACAGGCTCAGTGGGACGTGACATGTTCTGATGGACTAAAGTTTATCTGCTGTAGGTCCAGAACATTTTCACTGAGCCAGAGAAACTAGAAATGAGATTGTTGCTTCGTGAACCTTAAATATTCCTCAGAAACAGAGACAACAAACTATTTTCACACGATGATGATTTGGTGTAAAAATGGAGTTTGATTATTAGCAAAAATAAAACGGAAATAATTCACTTCATCACTTCATCTTCATCTCTAACATTTATCATTTTAAGGTTGGATCACAAAACCTGACGTCTGCAGATTAATTTCAGTATTTAGGTTTTTACATTGATGAAAATGTGAATGTCATAAAATGTTTTTTTTATGTTTCCTGTTGAACCGGAATCCAACCTGCAGTTTTTCTTTTCAGACACCAGGTGCCGCAAAGTCTCGTCCTCGTCCCCAGTGGACAGTAATAAATCCTGAGGTCTGTGGTGGAAACTAGTTTTAAATCTGATCACACAGCTGCTGTCATAACCGTGTGTTTATGTCGACTTTGTCAGATCATGTGATGGACATCACATGTCCTACAGGCTGTGTCTCTGTCTCTCTAACATACATGTTCAGTCCCCCTGTCTCCTAAAAGGTTCCTAAGCAACTTAACTGCAGATGTCAAATCATTTTAAAGGGAACATTTGATATTTGGATACACGCACCCTCAGAGCGACTGTCTGGTTCTGAAGGACAAGGATGATTCTTTTATGTCTGTTTTTTCACAGTGTTATTGGACGTTTCTATTCCTCTTCCACATACTGTATCACACCTGACAGTTCGTTCCTTCCGTCCTAAATCTTCTCAGACTGCTGACGCTTTATCTGCGTTTATGTCGTCATCGTTATGTTTTCCTGGTAAAACTACATCTGTGGAGTCCAGATGGTTTTCGTACTTTATTTCCCTCCATTTGTTCAGATATTTTGGATGCAGAAGTCCCAGAGACATAAAGTCTGCCGTGGACCCGTGGCTGAATGTCACCACTCGTTCTCACTTTTAAAGCCCTTCATGATGTGGCACCTTCATATTTGGCTGATCTGGTTACTATTCATGCTGCAAATCACAATCTCAGATCAAACATCAGGACTTTCTGTGCCAGGATCTAGGTCAAAGTGTTGACAGGCCTTTGTCGCTCTCCCCCATGAGCCGTGGAACCCTTTGCCTCCAGATATTCGATGTTATATCTAAGCTCCATACTTTGATTCCAGAATTAAAACTCACTTGTTCGAGCAGGCGTTCGACCTCAAAGTGCTGATGTTTTTATTGTTCTACTTTAAAGGTCGTAGGTCAATCCCTGATTGTTGTTAGGTGCTGTATAAGATTAGATTAGATTAGATTCAACTTTATTGTCATTACACATGTACAAGTACAAGGCAACGAAATGCAGTTTATGTCTAACCAGAAGTGCAATAAGCAGCAAGTGCAGGATATAGGTTATAAATTACCTCGAGAAAATATGTACACAAGAAATTATGGATCATATTTACAGATGCTATGAACATACTATACAGGGTGTTGTTAACTAGAGCAGAAATTTACAGATGGAAAGGCTATATAGTGGTTGCTATAGTAATCAGGAATATGCAAGTATATATGAATATAATATGTAGTTTGCTATTTACAGACAATTTACAGGTGAGTATATACAGGCTAGTGCAATGAGTATGTGCAATATTATTTTGTGCAAAGAGGTCAGTGAAGTCAGTGTGGGGCAGAGTTCAATAAGGAGACAGCTCTGGGAAAAAAGCTGTTCCTCAGTCTGGTGGGTCGTGTCCGGGGGAATCTGAAGCACCTGCCTGTGGGCAGGGTGAGAGGAGTCCTTAAGAATACTGCGTGCTCGACGCAGACAGTGTTTCTTTTGAATGTCCTCAATGGCTGGAAGTGGAGTCCCCGTAATGCGTTGGGCAGTTTTCACTACCCGCTGCAGAGCAGCTTCATACCAGACTGTGACACAGTTGGTTAGGATGCTCTCTATTGTGCAGCGGTAGAAGTTCACCAGGATAGCCGAGGGAAGATGGTTTTTCTTGAGTGTTCTCAAGAAGAAGAGGCGCTGGAGAGCCTTCTTGATTAGGGTGGAGGTGTTGGTGGTCCAGGACAGGTCCTCCGAGATGTGGGTACCCAGGAACTTGAAAGATGAAACAGGCTCAACAGCCATCCCGTTAACATGGATGGGATGGTGTGAGCCTCTTTTCTCCTTCCTGAAGTCCACAATGAGCTCCTTGGTCTTGTTGGTGTTAAGGAGCAGATTATTATCCCTGCACCAAGTGACCAGATGCTGGACCTCCTCCCTGTAGGCAGTCTCATCGTTGTTGTTGATGAGACCGATCCCTGTTGTATCATCTGCAAACTTAATGATGGTGTTAGATCCATGCATGGACTTGCAGTCGTGGGTGAAGAGGGAGTAGAGGAAAGGGCTCAGCACACAGCCCTGTGGTACCCCAGCGTTGAGCGTGATGGTGGTGGAACAGATGTGGACTGACCTAACATGCTGAGGTCTGTTGGTCAGAAAGTCCATGATCCAGTTGCAGAGTAATATGTTAATGTCCAGGTCTCTAAGTTTGGTAAGTAACTTAGAGGGTATAACAGTGTTGAATGCTGAGCTGAAGTCAACAAACAGCATTCGTGCATAAGTGTTCTTATTATCCAGGTGTGGTAGCACAGAGTGCAGTGCAATGGAGACTGCATCCTCTGTGCTCCTGTTGCCACGACGTAAATCAAGGTTACGTCACTCACATTTCACAAATAATTCCAGATATTTCGTGTTTGAGTGAATATATTTACACAGTATTTGACATGTGCACAAATATTATTTACAGTTACTGATGGTGTTCTAGTCGTGACCCCCTGAACCAGGACCAGGTGTATCGAGACCAAGGAACTACAGATGACCTGTTACAGATTTAAGAGTCGGCTTCAAAACCAACATCAGACTCTTGATAGATTCCAGAGTCTAAGTGCAGCTGTTCCAGTCTTTTCATCAGGGAGACGTTTGAATCAGCAGGACATCGGATCAGGCTCTGAATGGTCCTGCACACAGCATGTAGTGTTCACGTCATGGCTGATGTTAAGCGCATGTTGACGTCAGCTTCATTTTAGTTCCTCTCCGTAGCTTCGTGTGGCCTGTCTTGTCATTGTATCACACGTGCTAAATGTGTCACCTCACGTCCTGTGACCCGAAAGTCTCACAGTGAAAACTGTTACCTGATGCTGTAGGTGAAACCCGGAGACACGTGCACTGAGCTCAGGGACTAAAAGCTGCAGAACAGCTGAACCTGACAGAACATGCACAGTTAGTGAATATGTGCAGCTAATATTGTCAAATAAAGTTTTGTTACAGAGGCACATTGTTATATTATATCATCTGAAGCATATGATCAGTTTTCTTACTATAACCTGCTTCTTTAGTTTCTCTGGTTAATAAATGAATCACTGCAAAACTACACGACTTCTAATTCAAACCTTCTGACTGACTGTGATGATATTTACTGCATATAGAATGTGAAAACACAGTTTCATTTACTGTAGTTTAAATAGTAAAACAGCTAAAATATCTGATTATTATTAAAATTATATTCATATTATCAAGAGATCACTTTGTAGTCGATATTCTGCCTCCTGTTTGGCTCTGGGTGCAGCTTCATAAAGCAGGACTTAGTGCAGGACTGTTGGATCAGACTGACTCAGTTTGAGCCAATAAACTTATAACTGAGAGTGAATTTAATCAACAGCAAAGTCCCACAACGACTCAGCGACGTCTCCTTCATCAGACGGAAACTGAGTGAACGTGAAATCCGTCCCTGTCACTGACCCGTCCTCCTCTGTCTGCTGCTGATGGTTCGGACTGTGTCAGTATCCACCAGAACCTGGGACACATTAGCTTGAACAGTTAGTGATTAACCAACGAGCTTGTGGTGGTGAACACGTGACGGTGGATGAAGAACTGAGGAAACAAGCTGAAATTATCACTTTCCTCACGTTTCTGATCATTGAACGAGTGTTTGGATCATTTCCTCTTATAGATCGTTCATTTACGCCGGTACCGGAACAGGCCCTGATGTTGTCCGGTCTAGTTAAGGAGGAACTTTGTCTTTACCTGAGCTGTCTGCTCCGTCTCTGCTGCAGACAGGGAACAAGCTGCTCCACAACTTTATTGTCTTATTCAGTGATCTCAGTGGGACGTCTTTACTGGGACAAAGTGAACGTGTCATCTGCAGTGTGAGCAGCCTGGAAACATTTACATCCACATGTGATACTGCTGTCAGCAAAGGATCATTGTTACTGCTGGGAAGAAGCTACAGGGACATAATCCTGAAGAAGACAACTGAGGACAGTCTGACACGTCCAGGAGGATTTAATCCAACAAACACGTGGATCAGTTCAAGAGGAAGCAAATAAAGATTAAAGACGTTGAATCAGATCAGAGGGAGGAAGGTGATCTTACCATGTACGAGGATCAGAAACACCACAAACATCTTCATCTTCCTGGAAAAACTCCAACAAGCACAAAGTCTCCTTCAACCTGCTTCTTCCTAAACTAACTGCAGCTTCAGGACGTCAGCCCACAGCCAGTTGTCTCTGTCTCCTCCTGATAATCTACTGACACTTTCACTTTCAGCTGTTTCTTTCACCAGGAAAGAGGAGCAAACTATTATTATTACAGTATTTGGATAAGAAGAGAACGTGTGTCAATATCAAACAGTTTAACTGATGTTTGTCTGGGCAGAACCTTTAACTATCAAGCTCCTCTCCTGTGGAACCAGCTCCCAGTCCAGGTTCAGGAAGCAGACACCGTCTCTACTTTTAAGACTGGGCTCAACTACAGGAGGCTCATATACAACTGTTTCATTCAATGCAACTTTATTCATATGTTGCCAATTTACAACATCATATCAAGGACCTTTACATAATAAAGTCATGGGGGCTCGTCCCCGACTCACTATAATATTTTGGGTTGGTCATTTTACTGCAGCAGCTCCTGACGACATTGATTTAATTTATTTTCTAATTATAATATTTTTTAAATGTGCAGTTCTCTGTGTTACAATGTCGCAGTAACCCAAATAAACCCAAATAAATCCTGTGAAGATTGTCCTCAGCTACAGGGACACAGTGTTAGGACATTGTTACTTCCCACATCTGCCTCTGTGGGTTTTCCTCCGGTTTTCGTTCTTCCATAGACCCACAGATCGACTGTCACTGTTTTCCTTCCAAAACTGCTGCATGTCACAGATCAGATACACGGATGTTTACAATATTTCCCTGTTATGAAGATTCATCAGCACCGACAAACTCTGTGCTACGATTCCACACGACTGCAGACGGTCGAATGGAACCTGCTCAGTTACACTCGGTTCTGTGGGATAAAGTTTCTCTTACCGTGTGTGAGAATCACAAACGCCACAAACATCTTCATCTTCCTGTTCAAACTCCAACAAATCCTCCTTCAACCTGCTTCTTCAGAAACTAACTGCACGTTCACAGTCGCTTTAATTCCTGGTTCTAATTAACTGACACTCGGTTTAATGGTCGAACAGCTTCGTTCAAACACACACTGACTCGGGTTAAACAGACGTGTGTGTCTTTGGATAAGAAGAGAACTTCTGTTATCTGAATAACGTTGCTGTAGTTTGTGTCGGCATCAAGCAGCTTATCAGCTGTTCACACACACACACACACACACACACACACACACACACACACACACACACACACACTCTGTCTCTCTCCTTCCTAGTTTCTCTTTATTCATCGTCACATTCAGCTCTGGACGTGTCTTTCCTCCTCAGGTTCATTTCCTTCCTGTGTAGATGTTGATGACACAGTCCAATCAGAAAGGCCGTGTAGGATGATGCCGATGGTGTGAACCCAGCTACATGTGCACAGAGAACGTTTAAACAGCAACTTTATAAGAGCGACGTGGTTTTTACCGTCACTCTGAAACCTTTAAAGTCTGTCAGCAGTGAAACTTTCAGCTGAAACATTGTCTCTGGTTTCATGTGTCCACGCTCGGGTTATACGCAGCAGGACATGTGTCTGTTTAGGATCAGTGTCTGTCACAGTCTGTCAAATTCACTGAAGCAAAAATCATATGTGTTTAAAGTCAGCACGTTCTTCTCTGTTGGAGTTTATCATCACAGATGACCCCAGCAAATACAATATTATTGGCTTTAGACTTGATATGTAACGGTCATAGATCACATGATGCTGCCAAAAATTATCACCCACGTGCAGTAAAACTAGTCTGTGCTGCCCAAAACCAGGGGATGTTTATTCATCTTCCTCTGTGCAAAAACACGTTATTAAATCTATGAGAATCACAAACATCTTCATCTTCCTGTTCAAACTCCAACAAATCCTCCTTCAACCTGCTTCTTCATAAACTAACTGCAGCTTCATAATTTCTTTATAATCTACTGACACTTTAGTTTCACTTTTAGTACGAGGGAGCGGTTTAATGACACACACACACACACACACACAGAGAAAACACACTTTAAATATTCCTTTTTGATACTTTTCATAAATGTAAAATGACTTTGTGGTTTACGTCTTGCTGCAGTAAAAGCTTCACACTTGCTGATTTGACAGTTTTTTTTAGCATTGCTTGGAAAATCCTTTGAGCTCTAAATCATTCACAGTGAATTGTCATTTTGGAAGATTAAAAAAAAACTTCTTATAAAATCTTGTTATATGACATTAAATGGTAAATGTTCTGCACTTATATAGAGCTTTCCTATCTGTTGGTACTCAAAGCGCTTCACACTGCTTCTTATCTTCCCATTCACACTGATGGGGGAGCTGGCTGCTGCTCACCGGTAGCAACTAACTGTGGTTCAGTGTCTTGCTCAAAGTCTTTGACATGTGACTGGAGGAGCCAGGGATCGAACCAACAACTGTAGGATTGGTGGACGACCGCGTTACCAGCACCACAGTTGCCGTGTGGTGCAGTAACTGTCTGAAAGTTCACAGGCAGCTCCTCAAATATGATCTGACAACTCGCTGTAACATTTAACATGAAGAAATTATTAAAGACAGGAGCTTAAATTTTGTCTCCAAACTTTCAAATTCAGCCCCACAATGATCAGTGACAGAGCACAAACGACCTGTATGTGCAGCAGGAGTTGGGGTTTGTCTCTGACCTTTGACTTCCAGCTGTTCTTCCATCAGTGTCTGTTCTTGTCCGTACATTCTGGCTGTGCAGGTCTAGGTGCCGCTGTCGGATGGTCTTGGTTTTCTCAGGTTCAGACTGAAGTCTCCTGCTGTTAGAGCGTCAGGCTTCATCGATGTTCGGCCGCTGTAACGCTGGTTTTGGTCTTTAAGATCATCACCGTCCTCCACGCGCTTGTGGACAGTTGAGGGATTTAGATCCTTGCGGCTCCACGTCACCGCGGTTCCCTGAGGTCCAAACGAGGTCTGACAGGGCAGCAGGACCGACTCGTCTCCTGCATTAACCTCCACAGTGACGACATGCTGAGAAACTGTGAGGACACACAGAGAAACATGAGTCAGCTTTGTCCTGTGTCCTAATGTCCAGTGTCAACTGCAGGTCACATGGTTACAGATGGAGATTAAACTGACATTAAAACTGAAAACAGAAACACTGAAACAACTTTATTGAATAAACGTTGATGCTGAAGAAATTAAATTATTCTATAAATTTTATTTAATTATATTAAATTATATAGAAATTATATTCACAAAAGCAAAGACTAAAATAATATTTTAAAAAGTTGTTTGAAAACATGTTTTCATTGTGTAGTTATAGTTTCTTATTATTATTATTAGTTTTATTCTATTCTTTTGTTTATTCTTTTTTTATAATTATCTTCACAATTTTTCTCGCCCCTTATCTTATTATTTAATTTTTTTAGGGATTTCACTAGTTTTTAGTCACAACTTCCTGTCGGTGTTTTGTGATTTACACACGAGTGGACATCCTGTGTGTGTCTCAGGAAAGCTGGTTTCTGTCGTAGAACACACACTTCTCTGCCACGTTGACGCTTAACCGACTTTTTCCAACTGTGCGTAACAACAGAGAAACACGCGCTGGGTCAAAGGTCAGTGTACAGTTAAACTCTGTGAGCCAGGTTTTCAGAATAAGTCTGAGCTGGACGAGAAACCCAGTTATGAATATGTGGATTTCCAGTGAACTGGTTTCTTACGTCCATGTAAACACAGCGAGTTTTTCTGCTGATTTTTTTGTTTCCCTGATTTTCCACCATGGAGGCAGTGACAGCAGAACTAGCACCAGCTGTAGTGTCACCATGTACTTGATTCCAACCAAAACCGGTTTGTGAGAGCGAGCGATGGGGTGGAGCCGGGTGTGTGTGAGACAGAATGAGACAGAATGAGACTCTGTCTGTGTGGACGGAGACTTGAGGACAGACAGAGCAACAAAACCAAAGCAGGAACAAAGTCCAAGGCACAAACTGTCAAACTTAACGCTAAACCCAGAATATAAAAATCGAGTTTCAGATGGTACAAACGTCATTTCTTCATTAACAAAACAGTCAAAAAGTAAGACACAGTAAAATAATGAACATTATATTTTCATAAAAGAACATTTGTACCAGCTGAATGTGCAATAAATAAGTTGCTGATGATCTTCAACATTCTAAAATAAGGGGAATCAAACTTTTGCTCTGAACTAATTTGTTGGTCTTTTTTTAATGTTTTTGCTTCATCAGTATTTGCTTCTTTTAAAAAACTAAAACAAAAAAAAACTAAAATTAAAAAACTAAAACTTGAAATCAGAGCGTTTTGCTGATTATTAAATAGCAGATGGTCCTTTACTCGATGTACCGACAGGTGCAGAGAAACCTGCACGCAGCGTCTGTGTTACACAGTGTTGTTTGACTGGTTGCTCCAACAAATAGAGGATAGCGGTGATTCAATAAATTATCACTGAGCCCTAGTAAACAGTAAGAAATCAGTTTTGGATGTGCTCAGCAGTGTTTAGATACTTTTTCCAGTTTCAAATTTCCTCTGTACAGGATTAAAAATGTGTGATGTTTGATATGAAAGAAGACATCTTCAGTGTTCTGCTGAGGACATGCATCCAGGCCTCATCAGTCTGTTTGGGTTCAAATAAGCCACGAGAATAAATGTTACAAAAGGTGAGTGTCTCTCAGCAATTCTCATTTCGTAGCTGTCAGGTGGAGAACGGTTGGAGAACCCTGATTTAATGCAGTCACAGCAGTTCTGCCGTGGTTCTGAACATCTAACATGACCTGCCCCTCTGATGTCCTCATTTCTGATCCTGTCCGTTCTCGACACTCCCAAAGAAGAACCTCGAAGCTCGGCCTCCTGTCTTTCCTTTAATGTCACTTCACTGGTGTCTCCACCGTCTTGAACATCTTTCCTTTCATCCTCATTGATAATCTATCACCCAACACACCTGATACTTTTGTCCACCTGATCCAACCTGCTCACACTCGCCTCTTCCCCTCTTTTCCACACTGTCCGTTGCTCTAAACTATTGACCCTAAATGCTTCAAGTTCTGCACCTTCTGTCCTTCTGCTCCCTGTGACCTCACAGTTCCACTTGTGTCCCTCTCAACTTTGTCTGTCAATCTGTCCATCACCAGAACAGACAAGAAGCGGCTCAGATCCGATCCTCGATACAGACTCATACATGTCCTGCACCACTAACGCACTTCTCTGCCTCTCCAGACTTCCTCTTACAAACCACAGCTCCTGTCATGCTCATTTACATACTCAAATACAAAAATACATGAACTCTTTTACCGACAGCTGAACCCAACTGCACACTCACAGGACTACTGCTGGATTAGAACTAAAGACTAAAGCCTAATTTTCCCATTCACAAGATTACTGTTGTTTCTTGTTCCACATGCCTGTAGTAAACTTTTGTCCATTCTGCACTTTTTGCATGGAATATATTGCAGAAAGAGCGGGAGCAAACTGAATTTATCCCATGAAGGGCTTTTAATCCTACCTTTTAAAATTAGCTTGTAAATCATTTATTTTATGGTTTTTGTTTGTGTGTTAACTGTGTCTAGAATTACTGCTGCCCATGTTGGTGAGGACTGCCTTATCAAAAAGGTTCTTAATCTCAGCAGGATTTGTTTCTGGTTAAATAAAGGTTAATGAATAACATACTTCAATCTGTGGGTTTATTCGATGCCCTGATATTGACACTATAGATATGTGATAGCTCAAAATCTAACCGTCTCTTCCTTTTTTGTCACTTTAGAAACAAAGAGGAACAAAGAAACTCAAAGTTCAGCACTGTCAGCATTGTGACAAAGTCTTCAGCAGCCCAGCGCTGCTAAAGATTCATCTAGGAGTTCACAGAGGAGAGAATCTACACTGTGACCAGTGTGGACATATATTTACTAAGCTATCTCATCTAAAAAGACATCAATTAATTCATACAGGAGAAAGACCGTACGGCTTTGACCTGTGTAAGCAAGATTTCAGCGCATTAGGTGACTTCAACAGCCACAGACGTACTCACACTGGGGAGAAACCTTACAGCTGTGATCAGTGCGGTAAATCGTTCAGTCGACTCATAACCCTGAGGGGACACCAGCGTGTTCACGCTGGAGATAAACCTTACTGGTGTGACAAGTGTGGAAAACGATTTACAGCAAACAGTGGCCTGAAGTACCACCAGTGTGTTCACGCTGGAGAGAAACGTGTACAGACCAACGTGTAAGAGCTTGGGAACAATCTGAGATTAAACATTTAATTTCATGTTTCATTTTTGGACAGAAAGTAAATAAATCGTTTTAACTAAGCGTTGAAGAGAGCAGTGGAATCAAGAACAAGGCAGTAAATCTGAGGAATATGTATTTTTTCTTCTTAAGTCTTGTCCTGGCCTCTCTGCTCTGCTGCTGCTGGACCTGAAACTGAATTCACTCCACAGTTTCCCAGGACTAACCACTGCTGCATCTGGTGCCACCAGTTTTTCTCACTCATTCTCAGAGTAAAGACCATTTCATTTGTGTAGGAGCTTGTATGTTCTCTCTGTTGTAGAGTCAAAACTCTTCTTTATGGATTCTCTTACTGCCACTTGTATTTTTATCCGCCCTCTGTTCCATTTATAGTAGTTATTGTAGTGAGTGTTTATACCTAAAATTGAACTTTTGTTTTCTGATTTTCACAGCTCAATCACCGGCAAACAATTCAGATGATAGAAGACAATTTTTTTATCAATCATATGATTTATTTAAAAGTTTAGATGACTTCTGTGTTTCAGTGTGTGGTGTATATTTTTTATGATGGAGAGATGGCTTCACATCTCTAAAAATTGTGTAATTGACGTAGATTATTGGAATCACGTCTTAACCACTGAAAGAAAGTGACCAACTGAATTAGAACAGATTTCATCACTGATGTATTGACTGTTTGAACGTTAATACAGGCCTTATGGAGAATGAAGGTTAAAGCGTCAGTCATTTGATGATGGATACAGAATTTATTAATATGGGGGAAAAGTATTAAATATCTGTATTATGTGAAGTCATTGTACCAAGTGGAATAATTTCAAAATCCAAACTGAAATAAAATGTGGTGAAACGTCTGGAATGAAGAAGTTTATCAAATAAAACAGTTTTTCTCCTTCTTCAAGACATCGTAAAGTTTCAGTCCTGAGGAAAGTTCAGGACCTTCCACCCACGGCACTGCCCAAAACCTTTTATGATGACACAGAAATGATTAAACATATATCTTATTTGTTTTAATAATAGAATTTAATAATTCATATTTAAATGTAAATCCCCATTTCAGTGTTTGGAAATAGGGACAGGTATCCTTCATTAAACGGTAGCATCAATTTTGGATATTTAAAATGGGACTTCAATGGGCTCCACATGAGTCCAGTAAAAGGCTTCAGAGGCCAGTCACAGCTTAGACCAGATCAAACTGCCCCCGGGACCAGCCTCATGGTTTATTGACCGTACTTTTAGTTTTCTGATCACAATAAATCATTTTGCACTCGTGTTGTTCTGAATCATCCTGCAGTTTCTAGACATTCTTATGACGAAGATTTAGACTTTATCTGGCCCTGATCTGTTCTGATCTCAGACACCACAAAAAAAAGTGACCAACTCACTTAAAACAGATGTCGTGCACGTTTTCAACGCCAGATGTGCATTTATTGAGTCTAACTCTTTTAGCGTCTGTTCTCATAAACCAAACGTTACTGGACAAACAACAATAATAAACCAGATAAAACGACTTCATTTAGAAAAAGGATCATCATGGTCTCAAATTCCATATAGATGCAGTTTGAATGATTTGTTCAGCAGTAAAACCATTTCCAGCTGCTTCTTGTTGATTTATACCGACTGATCTGCTCAAATAACATCGATATGTTGCTAAAATGCTGGTCCCCTTTAAAATGAGTAGATTAAATTTAAATATTAATGTAATTTAGTTAATGATGTAGAAGTTATGTTGCGTGCTGTGGATTTCTGGTTATTTAAACTTTTACTAATTGTGCAAACTATGGATTATGGGCTGGAGAGGTTAGTGCTGCCACCTCGTGTCTTGGCTGTGAGCTGGTGTTTCCACCAGCCGGGCACTTTGGTTTCCTCTGACGTCGGTGGACTCGGTCGTCTGTGTGTTACAGGTAACGGATGGAAGCAAAATGTAATTCATTACACGTCTAATATTGACTTTTTTATGGACACCGAGGGGAAGAATGTGGGTTTGGACTAAAGGACAATATGTTGCTCAGTGTCACCAATGTTTTACTGGTCTCTCTAAATGAATATTTGGATTCCACAAGGTTTAGAAAAAGGTTTGTATGTTCTCTGGGAGACGATGAGCCCGTCACCACAATCTGGAAATGTGCAACATATAAAATAACATACTTGTGAAAAGGAAACTGCACTTTCACTTTAAAGTTTAAATCCGATTCATGACCCGCCCACACCGACCCCGCTTCCGCTTCCCCCGAGAGTCCGAGACACGGCGGGAAACGGCGGCAGCTTTGAGTAAAACATGGCGGCCGTGAAGGAAGAAGACTCGACCCGTCACGACCAGGACCAGAACAAAAACGTAAAGGACGTGAACCGGGATCCGGATTTAATGGACCATTACACTGTTGAGATGAAGGCGGAGAACCAGGACGTGGGCCCCCGGAGCAGCGACCCCCAGGTCAGGATTCATGGGTTCACGGGTAAAAACGGCTTCAGAACGAGACCCGAAGGTCCGTGTATCATCAGATCTAATAAAACGGTTTAAGGTTTTTTACTTTGAACTGGTTTTGGTCTTTAAAGGGAAACTGAGACTCTGTTCGGGCTGAAACTTTGAAGCTGGTGAATTAAATAAAATCACCTCGGTGATTTTACCTGAAGCTTCTGTCGTTTGTGGGTCCAACTCTGAGCCGTGAATTCCGGGGAATCAGAACATTGAACCGTTTCAACCTGACTGTCTCACTTTGAGCTCTATGTACTAATACTGAGTGTGTTGGATTATTTAAATGTACAGTTTTATATAATAATTAGATGTTGTTGTCCCGTAAATAATGTTTTGTTATATTTGTATAAATTTATACTCAATTCTAGCGACTTATTTAATGCCTGATTCTGATTAGTAAAAAAAAAATCACATCCCAGCCTTTGTAAAACCGTGTGGGTTTTGTGTGAAGCACAAATGAAAAATGCATCGTGTCAGTCGTCTTGATTCAGACTTTGGATTCTGCGAGTTAAATTCTGTGAGTTAAATGTTAAGTGTTTCCGACTTAAATAAAATAATCTTAAATGTTGTTTAACAGCTGCATTTTCAGCAAAAGTCAATTGAAAGTGCGGCACAAAGCAGCAACAATCAGGCCATATGTTAAATAGAAAGTGTCGTAAGAAGGAGAAATTTAGAAAATTGAAGGAAAAGTTGATCTAAAACAGGCTTTTATCATATTTATTTTAGAGATGTAATTATTTAAGACAAGGGCTTTTTTCCTAAACCCTACTTTCTATACCTGAGTTTTAGCCAGACAGTTGAACACAGTGAAAAGGTTTGATGGATTGTCACGGAAAGAATTGAAAGTAAGAATCAGTAAAGAATCTTAAACATCCAGGATCTCTTTAAAGGTTTAATTATTTTGCAAGAAAAAAGTGCACCAGCAGAGATTCATGCCTCCGTCCAGTGCAGTTCTAAAGACTTTCCCCCTACACGCGTGTTTTATCTCCTCCTGTTTCTAGGCAGAATACCATCTCCCCCAGGCTGCTGCCTCCACCTTTATGGTAAACATTCCAACATACCATAAACTTATAGGAATGCCGTGCAAGTCAGACACATCACCATAGGGCCCCCCCTAAGTCTGGTGCACTTTCTGTGGGGGACTAGTCTTCTGACAAAAAAACAGGCATTTAAAATGGAAAGTGGCTCAGTGCAGAGTCCCCCAGCAGTCTGAGCCTATAGCAGCATGACTATAACCAACTATAAGCTTTATCAAAGAGGAAGGTTTTGAGCCTAGTCTTAAAAGTAGAGAGGGTGTCTGCTTCCCGAATTTGGACTGGGAGCTGGTTCCACAGGAGAGGAGCTTGATAGCTAAAGGCTCTGCCTCCCATTCTTCATCTGTACATTGTATGTATGTATATGGATTTGATGTTTTATATTTTGCTCTCACAATGACCTCTGCCACCAATTTATTTGACGTATATTGTTTATCAGCTGATGATCTGTGGTTTATGTTCCATTTCAGGGGGCTCCACAGCCATGCTGCTTTGTAAAAAGCACCAGGCTGTCACAGCCAACAGAAAGGCAGCTCATTTGATTTTGTGTTTAATTAAGGCGAAAATAGGCCTCATATAATGTTTTGTTTCTTTGCTTTTGACCTTTTTGTTTAATGTACATGTAGTAAAGTATACTCTGAGATTTAACAACACAACCCGAACACTTTTGGTGTAAGAACTGATTCTGCTGTCTGAGAACTATTGCTTAAGTTTGGGGATGTCCCCAAATTTACAACATACATGTATGTTGTTGCACAGCTTACATCAACACAAGATCTGACTTTTCAACTCTCATCTTTTTCTGTTGTTGTCATTTTAGACCCACAGAGGAGCAAAGAGACCCAAACGCCAACAGCATCAGCAGTGCGACAAAACATTGCCAAAGCCGTCACAGTTAAACCCTCATCGGAGTGTTCACACTGCCGAGGAAGTAAAACTTCATAAATGTGCGCATCCTAGAAAGAAGACTTACATCTGCAATGAATGTGGGAAAACTTTTGCCAAGACAGATCATCTCAAAAAACATCAGTTGATTCACACAGGAGAAAAGCCGTACAGCTGTGACACCTGTGGGGCCGCTTTCGCTAGGAAAGGCGTTCTTAAAATCCACCAACGTCTCCATACTGGAGAAAAACCGTACGGCTGTGACCAGTGTGGGGCAACGTTCACGACATTAAGTCATCTAAAAGTCCATCAGCGTGTTCATTCTGGTGAGAGACCATATAGCTGTGATCTGTGTGAAAAATCCTTCAGCGGATTACGTGACTTTAAAGACCACCGGCGTGTTCACACTGGAGAGAAACCTTTCCCGTGTGAACAGTGTGAAAAGATGTTCTCTCGATGCTTTTCCCTGAAGCGGCACCAGCTTATTCATTCTGGAGAGAAACCTTACAGCTGTGGCACCTGTGGAGCACGTTTCACTCGGCCCAGTACCCTGAAGGAGCACCAACATGTTCACGCTGGAAGAAAACCTTACTGGTGCAGCCAGTGCGGGAAAACCTTCACGTATCAAAGTAGCCTGAAACAGCACCAGCGTGTTCACGTTGGAGAAACTGTCCAGCTGTGACCAATGTGTGGAATCTTTTCACCACTCCACATATTTATGAAAGTATTTGAAACTCCCTGTACTCTAATAGTCTATTATAAACCTTTATTATATTTTATTCCACCATTCGCCATTTTGTTTTGTTTTTATTAAACCCAATCTTCACCCTGACTTTATTTTTTAAATGCTTTTAAAATTTAAACTTAAAAATTCTTAATATTCATTTATGTTCATTATTTTATCTTATTGTCATTTTTTTGTGCTTTTAAGTAGAGATGTTTATCCTTATGATGAAGGAAATCTTCCTTATGATCTGATATGTCTTGCAACATTATAGTCAGAGCACAGCTATAAAATGTAAAAATTGTTTTACTTGTACCATAAGCATTTTATTATAATGTTTTTAGTATGATACATTCAATCCAGAATATTGACCCCCCCTAGATTTATTCACATTTTGTTATTTTACAGCCTTATTTTTAAAGGGAATTATTTTGCTTTTACCCCATAACAACAATGTGAAAGAAGTTTTTCAAATCTTTGCCAATTTATTAAAAAAAAAATCACATTGAATCACATCAGTTGAAAGATAAACCGTTGCCCCCGTCTGAGGTCCAGAGCGTTCTGGAACGGGTTTTCATCAAGGATGTCTCTGGATTCATCTTTCCCTTGATCCTGACTAGTCTCCAGTTCCTGCTACTAAAAACGTCCCCACAGCTTGAGTCTGTCACCACCATTTACTGGAAGGTGGTGGTGACCTGATGCTTTGAGTTTAGAGAATTTTGTTTCTCGTGGTCTGTGAGTCCTTCAGCTGCCTTTTTGAAAACTCTGGGCTCTCATGTGCCTTTTCCTGAGAAGGAGTTTCCGTCTGGTGACTCTATCATAGAGGCCTGATTGTTGTCAGTATGAGGTATTGTTTGTAGAATTTTGAGGAAAATAATACTTTTTAAATAATGTAATAAATTGTATCAATTCTTTCAATGTTGTGTTGTTTTTATTGTGGAACTGGTATGACTTAAAAAAATTGTTTCATTTTTTAAAAATTGTGTTTGTGGTGTTTTCTGTTTGCTGCTGCTTCTTCTTTGTGTCTTATTAAGACACGTCCCAGGATAATATTCTTATGTCACACTGAAGTCACAAGTGAATTTTCTAAATAAACTCCTCACTGATCAATATTCAGTACATGGTGATAGATTAAAATCGTAAAAAGTGTCTTTTGAACTCCTGAGGGGCCTATACGTCATTGTATGAGATAAACGGTCTAGATGCAGCATCATCAATGATTATTTTAGGTTTTCTGCACTTAATGGCAAGTCTTTTATAAATTAGGTTGACAAAATAAGCCAGCCAGAGTATATTATTTTTATAAAATGAAATGTAAAACGTTTATAATTTGGGACCGTGGTCATCAGGTTTGGGGCAATTAGAGGCTGATTGGGGACAGTTGGGGATGGAGCGCACCATGAGGTAAGGAAACAGGAAGTGGACTGTCACTAGAAATTAGCTCCAAAACTACAATTTTCTGAACATTTACAGTTACACCTTGAAGCCCACGTGACTGAAGTGGTGTTGGCAAGACTTAAGAAGTGTTGCCCCCTTTTCCCCAGCAGAAAGCCGTGACTCCCCACCAAACCAAAAGCTTAACAGAAGGAACGTGGCTCTTATTAATGGTCACTGATCACATTTCTCTAACAAAGTGATGGAGAAACATTGTAGTGTAACACAAATGCCTGTTCTGAGTTTGGATGTGGATTCAGTCTGACAGGATTTAGGGAAACTGAGAATGTTCCACAAGTGTTTTAACGTTCATGTTTCATGTCACAGATGCCCCTAAAAAGCTGTAGAACTGCATCTGTGGGTTTTAGTTTGCATTATTGTTCAGTGATCCGCTTCAAAACGTCATATTTACTGTTGCATAATAGCACGTAGAATATTATCTCCTGTAAGAGGAACAACGAAATGAATCTTCCCTTCAGAGAACATGCAGTAAAAATAAGTGGTCTGCAGAGGTTTCATGCTGAAACCGAGCAACCATTGGCTAAAAGTGTCTGGAGGGAAATCTTACAACGTAGCAACAGTAACTATGGTGGGCGGGGCTTTGTCCGCAAGTAGTTACCGCGAGACTCTGCGTTCACGTCGGCGATAAAAAGCGTGACGGCGCCCGGTAGATTTTAAACGTCCTGATTACAAAGACCAGGACCAGAGCAAGAACGACATGAAGGAGGAAAACCAGGACCCGCAATATGTGGGGCAAGAACACTACAAGACAGAAACAAAAGAGGAAGACCAGGATCCGGACTTCATGGAGCATTACAAGACAGAAACAAAAGAGGAAGACCAGGATCCGGACTTTATGGAGCATTACAAGACAGAAACAAAAGAGGAAGACCAGGACCCGGACTTTATCGCGCAAGAACACAACAAGACAGAAATAAAAGAGGAAAACCAGGACCAAAGAAATGACGAGAACCAGGACTTTATAGAGACTGAAACAAATGAGCTAAACCAAGACCTGGATTCTGTCCACCATGGTCACCACAATAATGAACAAAATGAAGAGAACCAGCACCGTGATTACATCAACCACGTCTACAGTGAGACTGATTCCACAGACCAGGACCAGAGCAAGAACGACATGAAGGAGGAAAACCGGGACCCGCATAATATAGTGCAAGAACACTACAAGACAGAAATAAAAAAGGAAAACCAGGATCCGGACTTTATGGAGCAAGAGCACACCAAGACAGAAACAAAAGAAGACCAGAATCAAAGAAATGACGAGAACCAGGACTTTATAGAGCAGGATCGCTACGAGACTGAAATAAACGAGCTAAACCAAGACCTGGATTCTGTCCACCATGGTCACCACGATAATAAACAAAATGAAGAGAACCAGCACCGTGATTACATCGAGCACGTCTACAGTGAAACAAGGGGAGAGGACGAAGACCAGGATTCCCAGAGCAGCGACCCTGCTGGTCCCAGCGAACAACAGGTAAGTGAGTTAAAAACTGTTTCAGATGTGTTTGAGTTCTTTGTTTTGATCTGTCTCAGTGTCTCCTGGTTACAAACACTACTTCAAAATCATTGCACTTGTTTTTAACTATTCACTTTACATTTACATCACTATATACATATTGCATTGTTGGTATTGGTTTCACTGTTTTGTATTTGTCCTTCCTGCTGCCTCTTGGCCAGTTCGTTGTTATAAATGAGAATTGGTTTTCAATTAACTTACCTGACTAAGTAAATAAAAATGAAAAAAGGGGGAAAAGAGTTTCCTGGATGGTGCACGCACGTAAGAATAGAACCAATGCGATTCACTTCCTGTTTTCCCATAGATTGGAAGTTGAGCTGATCACCCTAATGTACCTCTTGCAAAGTATCCAATTGCAACATTTACGTCTTAGTTTATTACTTTTCCTTACTCATAAACACTGCAGCTAATACTCACTTTCCACTTGAATTTTCATTCTGATCACATGAACCACCTCTGGCCTTCAACAAGCAACTCACATGCTGTTTTTCTTTTCTCGTTTTCTAAAGACCATCTCTGTGAGGAACCAGGCAGATCAGACTGGAAAGAAGTAAGTTCCTTGTTTTACCGCTGATCTTTTCATTGTATTTGGAACTCGTAACTAACTAGCTGACGTGCATGTATGACTGTGCGCTTTTGAGCCGCCCACAGATGTGCAGATGAGACAAATCCACTGTGGTAAATTTGCGTCTTCTTAATTTCACAGAGATCGCCGCATCATCCACTGTCTTCTGTGTCAAAGGCCACAGGAGATAATCTCGGCCCATTTGGCCAGAACGTGCATGAAGAACAACACACCAGAAGAGAGGCTGCAGGAGCTGCAGAGAGCCAAGAATTCCATGAAAGCATGGACCCGTCAAGGCCGAAACTGGGACTACCATGTCATGTGCAGCCGCTATCCTGACAGGAAGTTGAGGCTGGCCTTGGTGGAGGATCTGCGGAGCAGAGGCTTTTTTATTGCCAACGCCCCAAAAGAGGAAGACACGGTACATGAAGGGGAGCTGTCAAACCCAGAGTCCCCCGCACTCGTCAGTAGCACCACTGAAGGATTTGGCAGCAGCGCTGAAGAAAGCCTCAGCTGTTCTGACTCTTCTTACGGCGACGATGCTGCTCAAAGGGATCCATCACGGCAAAAGTAAGTTCACACAGTCACACAAATGACTTCAGTCACTGATCCGTGGTTGTGAACACAACTGTAGCTGAGCCGTTGCCGTGTTTTCTCAGAGCTGCATTTGGGGTGAGGACCAACATGCAAAAGATGGGGCTTTATGAAAAATTCCCCCTTGACACCCCCATCCTGCTCGAGTTTGATCAGTACTTGGTTGATCACTTGAACTCCTCGCACTGCCACCAGCAGGTAAGTGTTTATCGTAGCCTGCCAGTGTGACCATCATGCAGCCCTCTGTCCTTTTTCACATCATTTCACAATGTATATACAAAATATTTGGTTTATTTAATATTGTTTTTTAAATTAGGTAGAAAACGTGTCCCGAATGCTTAGGTACATCCAGCCTACCGGGGACGACATCAGCATGGACTTTCTGGGAAAGAGCACCAAGACAAAGGATTACATTGTCGACCTCAAGAGAGCTCAACTGCTTCCAGCAACCATCATCAATTATATTAAAAGTATGATCCAGTTTGTGGAGTTTCTGAAAACAAGGCAGGTTGGCGATCAGGACTTCAGGAGGAGCTGTGACTCCTACAGATCGCTGCTGCAGAGCCTGAGAAAACCAGTAGCAAAGGCAAACGGGAAAGTCACCAGGTCAGTGTTTGCCCACTAGTTGCTTTCATTGAGGACTAGTTTCAGTTTAATGGTGACGCTTTGCTGAAGGACTGTTGTTCAGGAACACCTCTGATTTATCGATGCTGTCTTTGTCCCTCTAGGTGTGAGCCCTTTGTCGAGGGCGAGAAAAGTCTTGCAGAGTGCCAGAGAGTTTTGCTTGACTCAAACAAGGACATGCTGGGGATTTTGAGGAATCTTCAAGAAGACAAACAAGTGTCTGCAGAAGAAAAGACCTTGTTCCGTTATTACTGTGAAGCGGTCCTCCTTCTGGGACATGTTCAGAGGCCAAGGGTAGTAGAGAAAATGACCGTAAGTTCTCTCCCCAAAATGTTTTCTCTTTCAGCAAACATGTTACATCTAGACAGACTTGGACTCAGGTAGAACCATGATGTTTCTGCTGTTTCTCAGATCACAGAATGGCTCAACAAGAAACTGATAAATGGCAGAGTGTGTGTTGGAGTCGATCCGAAGTTGGCCACATTTGCTCTGACGATCAAGGAGTCTGCTGTGAGTTTGGTAGCAGAGTCAAGTTGATCACCATGAATAATCCCATTACTAACCAAAAAAATTATTAACTTTTTTCATGCTTTGTGTCTCCAGATGCTGGATGCTTATTATCTGCACATCCGCCCCGATTATTTGCGGGAGGATGTTGACGACAACGGGAGGTTTTTCATCAGCGCCACTGGGCGGCCCATTAGAAGTGCCACCGGTGACCTTTGCCGCCTGCAAGCCCAGTGAGTGTAAAGAGGATCGTTATGTTTAGTGAGGAGAGGAAGATGAATTTGATTAAATTGTTCTTCAGATTAAAATAAAAGGGCTCAGGTTTGGGAGTAAGAACCGTCAGAGCTGTAATGATGAATGTCTTTTCACTGCAGCTACAAACTGCCAAAAATCACCAACCAGGAGATGAGGAGAGTTGTGGAAGCTGAGGTTTCCAAACACTGCTTAGCTGAGCAACAAGCCCATGTGGATCACTACATGGGCAATTCTACAGCGTTGGCTGAGCACATGAAAACCCATCAAGCTGCTGTAACTGCTGCTAACACCCTGTCCAGCTTAGCAGGGTACGTGTCAGGATCTGAAACACACCACACTTTGATCCACGTGTATGAATACTACAGCTGCACTGTCTCTGGTCGTCTGTTTCATGGGAACCGTGTCTGTCTTCCAGCTTCTCTGGTGGATCGGGTGATGACAGGAGTGGCAGGGCGCAGAAGAGAGGAAGAGAAACCGATGAAGAAGCCAGTGGGGAAAAGCGGGACTTTGCAGAGTTTGTAGATCTTTTCCCTGTGACACTGAGTGGCCAACCACCAACTAAGAAGCAGCGAGCCAGTACCGGGTTTCCAACTGACAGAGCTTTCTATGACAAGTGGAGGGCTCTGCAGTATGGAAAACGGGAAGAGTATCTCTTGGGTAAGTGGACATTGACTGAAGGATTAAATGTTTCCTGTAAATAACTCATGTGCAGACAGGACATTTAACGTCCACACATTTTGACAGCAAAACGTTACCGACGTCCCCCGACTGTGAAGAAAGTGGCTGAGATAATTGGCAAAGAGGGGTGGACTGCCAATCATCCTCACCCAGAGGACATCGTGGCAAAGTGGAAACCATCCAAAAAAATCCATATTGAGACGGACCAGGACATCATGAAGAGGATAACAACACAGAAGTGGTCGGGCCTGGCCGTACGAGATTTTGGTGAGAAACGAGGACAAGGTATGAACACATGTTCTTGTGAGCAGGACAGCATTAATCCAGCAGACAGATCCTGATCGCTCTGGCCGGCTTTAATCGTAATGACGTCTTCCTCTCTTCCACAGGGGTTGTTGCCACCAAGATGTTCCCAAAAGGGTCAGTAATCTGTGATTATCACGGCATGTTAATCACAGCAGAAGAGGGAAGGCAGATGCAGGAGTCCAGAGGGATCGAGATGGGACACCTGTACTTTTTTTCATCTGGTGGCAGGAAGCTGTGCATCGACGCACACACCTTTCCTTGTGAGTGCCACCCGGACGGGGACACGACAGGGAGGAAGATGAAACGCTCCGGCAAAAGCCCCAACGTCCAGCCCATCCACTGCAGGATGCTCTTTCCTGAGGGAGAGAAGGACACTGTCCTGTTGGTGGCAGCCAAAGACATTGTGGTCAATGAAGAACTCTGCTTTGACTACAAAGACAGTTGAAGGATGTGTCTGCCTGTTCTTCAGCTGACTCTAAACCATCTTAGTAATGCTGCTATAGACAAAAACTGCTGGGGGTCCTGCTCTGAGTTTTTCTCAGCATTTATAGGCCACCATGTCAGGAACTTTCTGTCTCCTGTAGTTGTGCTGCTCCCTCTGTCACAGCTGTGTGTCTCAGCGCACAGTTGCTTTTCTTTTTCTTCCCTGCTGTCGCTTGTGCTTTCTCAAGGCGGTTTGTTGGGTTTCCTGTGTGATTGGTCGTGATTTGTTGGCACGCAGAGGGCCTTGGCATGACTTTTTTTAATCAATAAAACTGAACTGAAATTGAATGCATCTCAGTAAACGTCTCAGTCTTGTCTTAGAAAAGCGTGGTCTACGATAACGAAACATCAGAGTAAATAAAATTACTTTATTGTATTTAAATAGAAAATAAACATGCACGTCACTTATACGTGCAGATTTCCATGTTAACCAGCAGAGGGCATGCTGACAAAAAAAACTATCTGGTTATCCAAACCCCGAACATCTGGTTCCCATCACTCCACATGTGTATAGATTTTCTATATCAGGTGATTCACTGGAAAGTCTTTAAATGGTACAAATGGAAGCAAAAACCCACCACTGACCTCATCCTGGAAATGCACTCCTGTTTCTTAATCATAGGTAGATTTTGAGGATACAATGGTACAGTTTAGTAGATCCAGTCTTTTTCCTATATAATTTAGCTCAGATCTAAGTCTTAACAAGGTCTTTGTTGATACCAACTTATTCTGTTTCTAATCGTTTCTACAATTAAAAGAACAATCCGTGAATCTTTAGCTGTTCACTTTTAAAGTTCCTCCAAACAAAGACCTGCCCCAGTGTTTTAGTTTGTACTGGTGCTTTATTTTAAACTCCATGTCCTTGTTCTGGTAAAAACAAACCCAACAAACTACCCTTGGTCCATACTGAACTCAACTGGACAGAATTGCAGGATAGACATTTCACTTTTCCTGTGAAACGTTTTGTAAGATTCTGATTTAACTTGTCATTTCAACATCATTACTGACTGAGTTTTTTAGGCCGTTAGTTTTTATGATCTTTTTAAAAGAAATACAACAGGCCTCTATAACGAGATCATCCTGTGAATTCACGTGTTCTTTCCTATTTCTCAGATTTTTACTAATGCAGCTTTCACAACTGGCTTCAGAAACTGGGCTGCCTTGTTTCTGTTTGTTCTTTTCAGGTCTCTGCTTTATTTCTGAGTTCGTCGCTCTTAAACAAAACTCGGTAATGTATTGTGTAACATACGGTCCTTTAGCAGTTCTAATGGAGAAGTGCCACATTCCAGAGGTCACGTCCTCGAGCTCAACAGAGCTACGTACGGGTGTGAGTAGGTGTCTGCTGCTATTTTCAACAGCTGTTTCGATATGTGTTCTCCTTTTCCTGCTTTCCCATTTGCACGGGCATCTCGAGGACTTCAAGTCACGTGCTGAAAGTCATGTTCTCTTGCAAACTGTTTCCATTCTTTACAGTTGTGTCATCCATTGTCCCTGATGACAACAGCCCAGCACAGTTTCCCTTGTCCTCCTTACACTTCTCTATGCAGAGGTGTCCTTCATGGATCCTCATTAGGAGGAGGATACTCACCCCAACCGGTCAAGTCAGACGGCCGCCCACCTGAGCCTGGTTCTGCTGGAGGTTTCTTCCGTTAAAGGGAGTTTTTCCTCTCCACTGTTGCCTATAGCTGCTCAAGGGGGAATTGTTTTCTCCAACTGTCTGTATAGTTGACTTTGTTGTAATTTGACGCTATAGAAATAAAGCTGAATTGAGTTGAATTGAATTGACCTGACACCAGTCACTGAGATACTTGAAGGCTTTGAGTTCATTTTGGGAGTCTGCCAAAGCTCCTCTCTGGACTGAAGAACAGAACTCCACACATCAGTTCTGAGGAAAGAGGGGCAGCTTCAGACCTGTGTGTGACGTCTTGATCCATTTTTTCCCAAGACAGGAACTGAAATTTGATCCATTAGTTTCTTTCTGTTCTCTGATTGGATGAAGTTCAGGCCGGTGATTGACATCAGAACAAAGCAATTTAGTGGGAAACTGTTCAACCCGTTTCTTCTCATTCCAGCAGCTGCTTCTCTGGAAACAGCTGAAAGTGAAAGTGTCAGTAGATTATCAGGAGGAGACAGAGACAACTGGCTGTGGACTGACGTCCTGAAGCTGCAGTTAGTTTAGGAAGAAGCAGGTTGAAGGAGACTTTGTTCTTGTTGGAGTTTTTCCAGGAAGATGAAGATGTTTGTGGTGTTTCTGATCCTCGTACACGGTAAGATCACCTTCCTCCCTCTGACGTGTCAGACTGTCCTCAGTTGTCTTCTTCAGGATTATGTCCCTGTAGCTTCTTCATATTCTCACAGCTTTTGTTCTCAGCAGTAACAATGATTCTTTCGTTAGTAAAACATTTTTTGTGTCAAACCAAAACATGTGGTTTATCCAAAACAGGATAAAAACATAATTATACCACTATGAGTTTCACAGATACAGAGCAAAAATCGAAACATTCTCGATTTCAATATTTAGCAAACTCTAACAATAAAGAATTTTGAGGTCCTCTTTTTCCAGGCCTGTAAATGTCTGGCAATTTTAAATGTTTTATATTTTTAAAAAAATCATCATATTCAAAAATCTGTTTTTTTAAATGACAAAAGAAAGTTCATTTACTTTATCATTCTGAGAAACATTAACCAAATCTGCTTTTCTTTTTTTAAACTGAGATACTATCCAGTTTCATCTTTTTAGATATGTGACAATAATCTTATTACTTAGTTTTCCACTGTTTTGCTTTGGTCCAGATATTTTCAGCTCACTGCAAACACAGATTCTTCGAACACATAGATGTTAATCCTTTCATTATTTAAAAAGGCTTCACTAAACCCAGGATAGACACTTATTTTCTGAAATTATGACTTTGTTTGTCATAATTAAATATCTTTCTTATTAGCCTACTTTCTTTTATATCATCTGATTCCATAACCCTGCTGTACATATGTTCCAACAAGCCTCACTGTAGCAAACTTTGATGCAGACCTTTCAACAGGTGTTGTTGGTGTTAAACTGTGGTGATGTGGTTTCAAAGCACCTGATCAGCTGCAGCGTCCAATCACAAACAGGACCAGGTTTGTTTCTGGTTCACCTGAGGATGGACGAGTAATGAGACATGAAATAAGGCTGCTGAGATGGACCCTGTCTGTCTGTGTGTCCTCACAGTTTCCCAGCATGTCTCAGCTGTTGTGGTGACTGAAGGGGACCAGTTTGTCCTGCTATACTGTGAGTTTCCCACTTTTCAACTGTTTGACCCCACAATGATGTGGAGCCGCTCTGACCTCAGTCCTTCAACCGTCCACCAGCGTCAGCAGGAAGGGGATGAACTTAAAAACCAGAACCAGCTTTACAGCGGCCGAACATCGATGAAGCCTGACGCTCTGGAAACTGGAGACCTCAGTCTGAATCTGACAGGACTGAAACTGTCTGACAGTGGAACCTACACCTGCTCCGTCAGAGATGGATTTGGACGACAACAGAGAGTGACAGACGTACAGCTGCACTTCAAAGGTCAGTGACAGGTCAGAGGTCAGGGCTGTAGATGCAGGTCAGAGGTCAGAGGTCATGTTGTTGTTCATGTTCTCCACAGAACGATTTCCATCCTGGGTCACAGCTTTCCTGGTTTTCTTGGCTTTTCTTCTTCTTGTTGCTGTGGGTCTTTTAGTCCATTTCCGTCACTACTTCATGTCAGGTACGTCTCTACTACTACATTACCCATAATGCTGATGGTTCACAGCTTTGTTGCTCCGTGACTGTTGACACCAAACTGAGAATCAGTCCCAATAAGTAGTTCCTGAGGGTTTTCATGGGACAGTGACGTCCTGTTACCATCAGAGCTGCTGCTGCTGTCTGTCCACATCATGTTGTGCTTTGTTGTCCTCTCAGTCCCACAGGTGAATACTGATTCAGGTGTGGAGTCTGTGCAGCTGCCCTGCAAAACCAAAGTTCACCTGCCTGAAAATGCCAGAGTGGAGTGGAGAAATATTTACAAGAATAAGGTTCATGTGTATCAGAACGGCTCTGACCAGCCTGGAGAACAGTACTATCTTTACAAAGGTCGAACAGAGATGAAGAGAAACCTGCTGAAAACTGGAGACCTCAGTCTGACCCTGAAATACCCCACAGACAGAGACAAAGGAGCCTGCAGCTGCACCGTCTACAGCAGGGAGGGAAACGTCCTGATGAAGAAAGTTGTGCTGCTCCAGGTCAAAGGTCAGTTTAAGTTCTCAATGCTAAGTCTAATAGAATAGGTCAACCACTCCCTGTTTAAACCACAACAACACTGATATTGGGTCGGGGTGGAGGGCTGCAGCTTCATTTGACTCTTATAAAACGTAAATCACCCAAGTTTCATCTGGTCCCTGAGGCCCCGTTACAGACACACATAGTGAATTATGGTAGTGAGGCAGGATGAAGGAGAGCTGGCAGCTGACCACATTGAAGGGAACATGGATGTTCTCAGAGGTGGATACATCACCTCTCAGCTGTTCACACAGTTTTATCTAGTGTACACAATTGGTATTGAGACAGAAAATTCCCATCAGGCATTGTCTCTATTGACAGATATCTGTAAAGCTGTTGACAGGAAACATCCAACTAAAAAGAAGGTAGTTGGATGTTTGTTTGATGTAAGTTTTTCCAAACTTATGTTTACTTTGTATCATTTATGACTGTTAGTGAAGTCAGATGATGGGACAGTGATTCTCTGTCAGAGACAGGAAATAAAGGCTCAATAATCAAAATGAGGGAGTGAAGAAAGATTGGACAGACACCAAAGACAAACAGTGTCTCTGTTCAATGGAGACATGGAGACATTTCAGACTGGAACCAATCAAACATGTTTCACTACAAATATTTCACTTCATACACTCAGAGAAAATGTGTCAGAGCTGCTGCTGCTGTCTGTCCACATCATGTTGGTCTTTGTTGTCCTCTCAGTCCCACAGGTGGAGGTGGATTCAGGGGTGGAGTCTGTCCAGCTGCCCTGTAAAACCACAGTTCACCTGCCTGAAGACGTCAGAGTGGAGTGGAGACGAAGTTTAAATACTCATAAACTCCATGTGTATGAGAACGGCTCTGACCAGCCTGAACAACAGTTCAGTCGTTACAAAGGTCGAACAGAGATGAAGAGAGACCTGCTGAAAACTGGAGACCTCAGTCTGACCCTGAAATACCCCACAGACTGGGACAGAAGAACCTTCACCTGCAGCGTCTACAGCAGGGAGGGAAACGTCCTGATGAAGAAAGACGTGAAGCTCCAGGTCAAAGGTCAGTTGAAAGTCTTTGTCTAAACTAACTGTTGTTCATCTTTATACGAAGATAAACGTCAGTTTTACTGTGACTATGTTTCTATGAATGTGTTTCACTTTATTTAATGACTCTGTGAATATTTGGGACACAGACAAACTTTGAACTGAGCTCCACCACAAGTAGATCAGGTCCAGGTAACAACAGGTGAAGCTGCAGACACAACTTGATGAATTCGATTGTTGGTCTCATTGGAGACAAAGGTGGAAAAGGGGAGTTTGTCTCTGGCTGGATCTCTGGGACATTTTCTTTGTCTCATTGGAGACAAAAATCTAGCCACAGGGGTTGCAAGCCAGTAACTTCTGTGCCGGTCCCAAGCCCGGATAAATAGAGAGGGTTGCGTCAGGAAGGGCATCCGGCGTAAAACTTGCCAAGTACAACCATGCGAGTCATCCATACCACCTTCATATGTGGCCCGGGTTAACAACGACCGCCACCAGTGCTGTTAACCTACAGGGTGCCGGTGGAAATTGTACTACTTTTGGTCGAAGAAGGAGAGGAGCCAGAAGGGTTCGTGGTCAGAGAGAGAAGAGGAAAGGCAGGAGCTTAGATTTGAGAGTAGGGACTCTTAACGTTGGCACAATGACAGGGAAAGGTAGAGAGCTGGCAGACATGATGGAGAGAAGGAAGGTAGATGTACTGTGTGTGCAGGAGACGAGGTGGAAAGGCAGCAAAGCACGTAGTATTGGAGGAGGATACAAACTGTTCTACCATGGTGTGGATAGGAAGAGAAACGGAGTAGGAGTGATCCTGAAGGGGGAGTTTGTGAACAATGTTCTAGAGGTGAAAAGAGTCTCAGACAGGGTGATGAGCCTAAAGCTAGAAATCGAAGGGGTGATGGTGAACGTAGTCAGTGGGTATGCTCCACAAGTTGGCTGTGAGTTAGAAGAGAAGGAGAGATTCTGGAGTGAGTTTGATGAGGTTGTAGAGAGTATCCCTAGAGGAGAGAGAGTAGTTGTTGGAGCAGACTTCAATGGGCATGTTGGTGAGAGATAGAGATGGGAAAGATGTGCAACAGATAAGGGTGATTAAAGACAGAGATGGAAAGGTGCTAACAAGCCAGGAGAGTGTGCAGAGAAGATGGAAGGAGTATTTTGAGGAGCTGATGAATGTGGAAAATGACAGGGAAAGAAGGGAGGAAGATGTGGATGTTGTGGAGCAGGAAATAGGAGAGATTAGAAAGGATGAGGTGAGGAAGGCTCTGAAAAGGATGAAGAGCGGAAAGGCTGTTGGCCCTGATGACGTACCTGTGGAGGTGTGGAAGTGTCTAGGAGAGACAGCAGTAAAGTTTCTAACCAGTATGTTTAACAGGATTTTAGAGAGTGAGAAGATGCCTGAGGAATGGAGGAGAAGCGTTCTGGTGCCGATCTTTAAGAACAAGGGTGACACGCAGAACTGTAGCAACTACAGAGGGATAAAGCTGATGAGCCACACAATGAAGCTGTGGGAAAGAGTAGTGGAAGCCAGGCTTAGGAAGGAGGTGGAGATTTGTGAGCAGCAGTATGGTTTCATGCCCCGTAAGAGCACCACTGATGCCATTTTCGCCTTGAGATTGTTGATGGAAACGTACAGAGATGGTCAGAAGGAGCTGCATTGTGTCTTTGTGGATTTAGAGAAGGCGTATGACAGGGTGCCGAGGGAGGAGCTGTGGTACTGTATGAGGTTGTCGGGAGTGGCAGAGAAGTACGTCAGAGTAGTTCAGGACATGTATGAGAGAAGCATGACGGTGGTGAGATGTGCTGTAGGTCAGACAGAGGAGTTCAAGGTGGAGGTGGGACTACACCAAGGATCGGCTTTGAGTCCCTTCTTGTTTGCTATGCTGATGGACAGGTTGACAGATGAGGTCAGACAGAAATCTCCCTGGACAATGATGTTTGCAGATGACATTGTGATTTGCAGCGAGAGTAGAGAGCAGGTGGAGGAACAGCTGGAGAGGTGGAGGTTTGCTCTGGAAAGAAGAGGCATGAAAGTCAGTCGTATTAAGACAGAATACATGTGTGTAAACGAGAGGGAGCAAGGTAGAAGTGTGAGGTTACAGGGGGCTGAGGTGAAGAAGGTGCAGGAGTTAAAGTACTTGGGGTCAACAGTTCAGTGTGATGGGGAGTGTGGAAAAGAGGTGAAGAGGCGAGTGCAGGCGGGTTGGAATTGTAGGAGGAAAGTGTCAGGAGTGTTGTGTGACAGAAGAGTGTCAGCAAGACTCAAAGGAAAGGTGTACAGGACAGTGGTGAGACCAGCTCTGCTCTATGGGTTAGAGACAGTAGCAGTGAGAAAGAGACAAGAGGCAGAGATGGAAGCAGCAGAGATGAAGATGTTGAGGTTCTCCTTAGGAGTGACGAGGTTGGACAGAATAAGGAACGAGCTCATCAGAGGGACAGCACACGTTGCCTGTTTAAGTAACAAAGTCAGAGAGGCCAGACTGAGATGGTTTGGACATGTGCAGAGGAGGGACAGTGAATATATTGGTAGAAGGATGTTGGAGATGGAGATGCCAGGCAAGAGGGCGAGAGGACGACCAAGGAGGAGATATATGGATGTCCTAACAGAGGACATGAGGTTAGCTGGTGTCAGAGAGGAAGATGCCCAAGATAGAGTGAGGTGGAAACGGATGATTCGCTGTGGCGACCCCTGATGGGAAATGCCGAAAGAGAAGTAGGTCTCATTGGAGACAAAGGTGGAAAAGGGGAGTTTGTCTCTGGCTGGATCTCTGGGACATTTTCTGTCTCTCGACCTTATTTCAGTGACATTGAAAATGTCCATCAGCACATGAGAGCAGGAAACAAGAAGCTGTGATTAGTTTCAAAAGCTGTGGACACAGAAAACATGGACCTGTCCTCTAATGTCTCCACAGACATTGTTCTGTCCTCACTGACAATGTTGCTGTGATCAGCCACTGAAATCAACGGATTCAACAGTCCAGAGAACAATAGCTAGTGGACGAGGAACGATTGACAGTCCAGAGTTGAGCCTAGGACGCAGAGATCCAGTCCTACACGCCTCTCTGCAGTATCCTTACCGCCGTCACCCCCCCACAGCTCCCACATTCCTATAGAAACTGTGTCTGTTCCCCGATTAACTAAATTTTATAAATTTTACAAACTAAAAATGATCACAACAGGAGTTAATCATAATAACTTAATAAAAATCAGGACTGCTCCTCTTACTGAACAAAAAACTAAAACAATTAAATGTGGATTATTAAATATCAGATCTCTCTCATCTAAATCTCTGTTAGTAAATGACTTGATAAGTGATCATAAATTCGATTTATTTTGTCTCACTGAAACCTGGTTGCAGAAGGAAGAATATGTTAGTTTAAATGAGTCGACCCCCCCAAGTCATATTAACTATCATGTTCCTAGAAGCTCAGGCCGAGGTGGAGGAGTAGCAGCAATCTATCACTCAAGCTTACCGATAGAACCTAGACCTAAACATAGTTATAACTCATTTGAGAGTCTTACTTTGAGGCTTTCACACCCAATTTGGAAAACTCAAAATTCACTCCTATTTGTTATTGTGTATCGTCCTCCAGTCCCTTATTCTGAATTTTTGACTGAATTCTCAGATTTTCTAGCCAACTTAGTGCTTAGTGCAGATAAAGTCGTCATAGTGGGCGATTTTAACATTCATGTAGATGCTGACAGTAACTCCCTCAACACGGCATTTACTTCATTATTAGATTCAATTGGTTTCTCTCAAATTGTAAATGAACCCACTCACTGTTTTAGTCAAACCCTAGACCTTGTCCTTGCATACGGTATTGAAATTGATAAACTAACTGTATTTCCTCATAATTCTGTTCTCTCTGACCATTTCCTAATAACATTTGAATTTAGTTTATTGGACTACACAGCAGCTACAAAGAAGTTCTGCTTCAGTAGGTGCTTATCTGAAAACACTGTGAACAAATTTAAGGAAATGATCCCTTCATCATTTACTTCAACATGTACCGATATAACTGAGAGTAGCCTCATTAACTGTACTCCTGTACAAGTTGATTACCTGACTGATAATTATGCAGCATCTTTACGTTCCATACTTGATAGTGTTGCCCCTCTAAAAAAGAAGGCAGTAATTCTGAACAGGCGATCTCCATGGTATAGCTCGCAAACCCGTAATTTAAAGCAGGCGTCACGAAGACTAGAAAGGAAGTGGCGTTCCACTCATTCACAAGAATCACGCCTAGCCTGGAAAAAGAGTTTATACTTATACAAATTAGCCTCCGTAAAGCCAGAGCAGCTTATTATTCATCACTAATAGAGGAAAACAAGAACAACCCCCGGTTTCTTTTCAGCACTGTAGCCAGGCTGACTAAGAGCCATAGTTCAGTTGAGACTAGTATTCCGTCAACGCTATGTAGCACTGACTTCATGACCTTCTTCACAAACAAAATCATAGCTATTAGAAATAAAATTCACCAGAACCTCCCCACAAATACAACAGAATTAGAATCATCAGTAAGTCCTCAGTCCCTTTTAGACTGCTTTGTGCCCATAGACCTTGCTGAATTAACTTCAACTATTATGGCATCTAAACCAACAACATGTCTGCTAGACCCTATTCCAGTTAGACTGCTCAAAGATGCTCTACCCTTATTAGACACGTTCGTATTAGATATCATTAATCTATCCTTACAAACAGGATATGTACCAAAGGCTTATAAGATAGCTGTAATCAAACCTCTACTTAAAAAACCTAGTCTGGATCCAGATGTCTTAGCCAATTACAGACCAATATCCAATCTCCCCTTTATTTCTAAAATACTTGAAAAAGTAGTTGTAAAGCAATTATGTGACCACCTGCGCAGAAACGACTTGTTTGAAGACTTTCAGTCAGGATTTAGAGTTCATCATAGCACAGAAACCGCACTGATTAAAGTCACCAACGATCTTCTTCTGGCTTCAGATAACGGACTTGTCTCTATACTATTTCTGCTAGATCTTAGTGCTGCATTTGACACCATTGATCACAGAATATTATTACAGAGACTAGAACATGTAATTGGAATTAAAGGAACTGGACTAAATTGGTTTAAATTGTATCTATCAGATAGATTCCGATTTACTCATGTTAATGATGAATCTTCGACATACACAAAAGTTAGTTATGGAATTCCACAAGGCTCTGTGTTAGGACCAATACTCTTTACTCTATATATGTCTCCCCTTGGCAACATTATTAGAAAACACTCTGTAAATTTTCACTGCTACGCTGATGACACGCAGTTATATCTATCTATGAAACCTGATGAAACAAATAAATTAATCAAACTACAAGCATGTCTTAAAGACATAAGGGACTGGATGACGTATAATTTTCTTCTTCTAAACTCAGATAAAACTGAAGTTATTGTATTTGGGCCTAATAGTCTAAGAGACATGTTTTCTAACCATATCGCTACTTTAGACGACATAACTCTTGCCCCCAGTAGTACTGCAAGGAATCTTGGAGTCATTTTTGACCAGGATTTATCATTTACCTCACACATAAAGCAAATCTCTAGAACAGCCTTCTTCCACCTACGGAACATTGCCAAAATTAGGAGCATCCTATCCCAAAGCGATGCTGAAAAACTGGTTCATGCATTTGTTACTTCTAGATTGGACTATTGTAATTCTCTACTTTCAGGCTGCCCCAGTAACTCTGTAAAAAGCCTCCAATTAATCCAAAATGCTGCAGCATGATTACTGACTGGGATTGGTAAGGGAGATCATATTTCACCTTCATTAGCTTCTCTCCATCGGCTTCCCATTAAATGCAGAATAGAATTTAAAACCCTTCTTCTTACCTATAAAGCTTTAAACGGCCAAGCCCCATCATATTTAAAAGATCTCTTAGTACCATATCATCCTTCTAGACCACTTCGGTCCCAAAATGCAGGCCTACTTGTGGTTCCCAGAATTTCCAAAAATAGAATGGGAGGCAGAGCCTTTAGCTATCAAGCTCCTCTCCTGTGGAACCAGCTCCCAGTCCAGATTCGGGAAGCAGACACCCTCCCTATTTTTAAGACTAGGCTCAAAACCTTCCTTTTTGATAAAGCTTATAGTTGGTTATAGTCATGCAGCTATAGGCTTAGACTGCAGGGGGACTCTGCACTGAGCCACTTCCTCTTCTCTTCATTCTCTCCTCTCACCCCACATCTATAATGTCACCACTGTATGACATTAACTCTGTATCTTCTTCGTCCCGTAGTCGTCTCTCTCCTCTCTTTCCCCCCTCTCTCTCCCTGTCCACAGGTGTCCCCGGATTTGGCGCTGTGTGTCCTCCAGTGTGCAGCTACTGGTCCTATTAACCTGCTCAATGTTTTGTTGTTGCTTTTGTTGCTCTGTTCTTTTCTCTCTCCACTTTCCACTCTGCCCAACCGGTCAAGGCAGATGTCCGTCCACCCTGAGCCTGGTTCTGCTGGAGGTTTCTTCCGTTAAAGGGAGTTTTTCCTCTCCACTGTTGCCTATGGCTTGCTCAAGGGGGATTTGTTGGGTTTTCTCTACATGTTTGTATAGTCTTGACTTTATTATGTAAAGTGCCCTGAGATGACCTTGTTGTAAATTGGCGCTATATAAATAAAGTTGAATTGAATTGAATTGAAAATTGAATATGTGTTTGCTGAAATCAGTGTTTTTGGTGGATGGAGATGAGCGGAGAGCGAAAGAGAATTTACTAAAGATAATTTCCTCACATTAGTTGATTGTTCTCTAGCATGAGCCTAATACATGTGTCCACAGGGGGAACCATATCCAAACACTTTTGTTCACGAAACCAAATTTCAGCCTGAGACAGACGTTTGTTGATCCATTCGGTAAAATGTTTCTGATGTGTGTCTAACAGAAATAGACAAAGACAATACAGCCCCAGGTTCAGGTTTTCAAATCACAAGGTCAACATCATTGCAGTTATTGGACACAAAGTCCTGCTCTTTGGACTGATCAGTTCTCTACAGTCCACAGAAATCAGACATGAAAACATCACATCCATCACAAATATTGATCCTCGACAACATTTCAGATTCACTGGGGATCAGTCAAAAGAGGAAGCGAACAATGAAGAAGACAGGAGCTCATTTCCAGGTAGCAACACAAACTGATATCAATAAATTAATTGATGAGCGATCAGAGTGAGACAGTATTGATCAGGCAGAAGCTGAAAGTAAAGCAACTTTAATAGTTTGTATCCGTGAAAGATTTTGAGCTTCAGAAAAACTTCCAGTCACGTTGAAGGATATGAAGGAAATACGGCTGATAATCGAGTTCTTATTGCTGCAGAAGAAAAACAGAAAAGAAAAGTTGATGAAAGTCCGGTTGAAGTTTGGAGAAGAAGTGAAAGACAAGAAGTTACAAATTCACATGAGGGAGTTTCTCTTCTTCCACTTCCTGCACTGACTCTGATCCTCATCTGTTGATCCATCATAGGATCAACAAACATGATCGTGTGTGGATCCAAATGTTCCCCCATGTTGAAGAAAACTGAATCCACTTCAACTTCATCACTGTCTCCTAAAAAACACCTTTATATTCTCCTCATCTCGGGAAGATCCGGAAAGTCCCAACATGTTGATAGTCAACTGATCTCCAACACATTTCACTGGTTTTCCTACAATATGGACTCCTGAAAAACTAAATCCTGATCCAACTGGTTTTCTGCTACTGGTAGGACCCTCCCAGCCCCTGGGGTTCAGGACTTTGTGGTTCAGAACTGAAAAAGTCAAGGCTGGCTTGAAGCAGGAGACAGGACTTGTTGACTTGTTGAGTTTTGAAGGAAAAGCAGCATCTTTCCTGAAGCTGAATCAAAGTGTTTCAGTCTCCGAAGCAGCAGCCAACACTGAGTAAATCCTCATGCGATGAAGGTTTCTGTGGATCCATGTTGGACATGGGTTTGAAGTGCTGTGTGCAACTAAGACTAATTTCCACAAACACATATGAAGACAAAGATATTGACAAAAGACATGTTTGGGTCTGAAATCTTCTTCTCTTTAATCTTGACTTTGAAATGTCCCCAAACAAAGCAGCAGACAGCAGGTCAACACTGAGATGAGACATTATTGTGAAACAGCACATGGACAAAACGTCCCAACAGCATCAAGACTCTGTTCAAAAGCTGTTTTTAGTTTCTAGGTTTCTGTCCCCTGTTTCCTTCTGCTCTGATCTGGTTCTGTCCTTCAGGTTTCTCTACAACTTTGTCCTCTAAACTGCTGCTGTCTGTCCAGCTGATGTTGTGGTTTGTTGTCCTCTCAGACTGTCAGGTGGAGGTGAAAGAGAGAGTGGAGTCTGTCCAGCTGCCCTTCAGGACCACAGGGGACCTGCCTGAGGACGCTAAAGTGGAGTGGAAAAGTGATTCTCACACATGCTGGTTCTTGGCCCATAAATATATACCGGTAAATGGCTCTGACCATCTTGAAGATCAGAACCAAGTTTACAGAGACCGAACAGCAATGAAGGAAGACCTGCTGAAGACTGGGGACCTCAGTCTCACCCTGAAATTACCACTAGTCAGAGACACAGGGACATATGTCTGTAAAGTCTGGAACAAGGAAGAAACGATCGTGCTGAGAGGGAAAATAATTCATCTCAAAATCAAAGGTGAGTTTCCTTCGTCTTCATTTTTTATTTTTTTGGATTTATCTGAATGTCTTTTGTCTCTTCTGCAGAACGAACTCAGGACAAAGGTGAGACAGTGGACATCAGGAACAGAAGCAGATATACTGATCCAACTCATCTGATGGCTGAACAATCAGTTTGATCATCTGTTGATGAAACTTTGATTATTGATCTGATGAGGGATGGATAAAGACAACGGGACACTTCTGGATTCTTCTTCACTCTGATTCCTCCTGACTCTCGCACACTCACTATTGATCAGTGTTGACTAGTGATGTCTCTTGTAGTTTTTGTGGGAACTTCTGCTTTAGATCTTCTGAACTCTGTCTTCTGTGTACTAAAGACGTCCCCTTTATGTTCCAATCCATTATCATCAGGAGCATCACTCTGACCACAATCACATGTCCAAACTATTGTCCACAGGAAGTGTCTATGTTTCTGTAGCTTCTCAGTTAAATCCTGTCTCCACCTTGACACATGACGTCCATCAAATCACACAAACGTCTATTACAGTATGTTTATTAATGGGTCACATGATCTGATGGACAGGAAAATATGACTACAGAAGTGTCAGATGACAGATGAGTCCAACTGTGAATCTTTGTCCTAAACAGTAGCACAGTGGTGTTTATAAACCTGAACCGCCTCTGTCAGATACTGACAACTTTCATTGACCCATAATCTGCAGCTGATTTTCTTCTTCACTTGAATATTTAAATTGACATTACACTGATCATCTACCTCCATCTGCTGGAGGTAGATGATCAGTCCTGTACATTTTTCATGTACAGGACATGACATCACACACAATGTACATGTGATGTCATATCTTGTGTGATGCCATTTCCTGTGAATGAAAAATTTGTGATAAATAATAATCATGGTTGTGTAATAATAGACCTTTTTCACAAAAACGTATGTAAAATGTACCAAACGTGAAATCCTGTTTCCGCTCAACACTGTATAATGCAGTGACATGGTAATAATGGAGTAATAATGCAAGACTTTTTTAATTCTCTGATGAAGAATAAATTGATGTTTGTATTTATAGATGTATTTATATAGCTACAAAGATAAACATTCATAAATCAGGACATATAGCCAGGTTGCTGTATTTTAAGAACATGGATATTTTCATGTGACACGTTAAATAAACGTTATTATGGCCAACTTAATGCCTCCATGTACCAATTACAACCACTTTAATCATATTGTACTTATCTCCCAGCACACAGATTGTGTCTCAGATAAGGATGTGTGATGTCATGTAACTGTAACTTTATTTGTTAAGCCCTTTAAAAAAACAAAGTGCTGTACAGGTTAAAACATAAAATATTCAAATAAAACAAGATAATGAGAAATAAATATTTAACCAACAAATTAACAATAAATAACAGACATAAATAATGTCAGAACTCAAATGCCAGTGAAAACAAATGGGTCTTAAGAAGTGATTTGAAAACAGACAAAATAAAGGCCTGTCGGATGTGCAAGGATCAGCTCGTTCCACAGTTTCGGAGCTGCCACCGTAAAAGCTCTGTCCCCTCTGAGCTTCCATTTAGTTTTTGGTTACTGATCTGAGCGACCGAGGAGGAGAATATAAATGAAGGGGTTCACAAAGGTACAGCGGGGCAGCACCATTTAAGGTTAGTCCTTAAACAGTGGGAGCACATCAGAAAGGTCGGCACTGATCTCCACAGGAATTTAACTCATTACTACAGATGCCCTTTATACACTGACGTGCCAATTATTCATGTGCATCAAGGCAAATTCCAGATTTTGCACGTTGCTATCCTGAGAAATTGAATCTATGTCTAGAATGAATTGTATAAGTTCTGGGTTTGTGCTAGTGTCAAAGTGTCCTGTACTTTTAGCCAGTTCGATGTTTAGTGTTTGATTTTAGTGTTACGACAGTTCACACCTACAGGAGGAAACGTGGGCTCAGGTGGAGTTGGCTGGGTCACGGTGAGTCTGTTGAAGCTCAATTCACTCTTCGCCTCCAAATGATCCACTGACCTTTTCTGCTAAGGCGACTTTCCAGGGACACTGTTTCAGTACTCACCTGCAGGGAAACACCGTCAACCTACTCGCTGGGAAGGACAGATAGAGCCCCCCCTTTGGCAAGTGATTCCAGTCCATTAAGACCACGACCTCATGCCACAAGAACAGTTTCTTCTTTACTGAACAGTGGCAAAAATAACCCCCACTCCCAACATACAGACAGTCACTTGAACTTTCCAAGTTGTACTGCCTCACATTGTACACTCACTTATCTTATTTTATTACATTATACTAGTTCTGTACATATTTCATATTGTGTCACATCAACCAATTGTGTCACTTTTTTCTAGATTTTGTGTTAGCACCTGACACCAAGACAAATTCCTAGTACTGCTGAGTGTTCTTACTGGGGCTTCCAATAAACAGTTTTCTGAATCTGAAAGTTGAAAAAACGACCAGAGGGCACAGGCAGCAAAGCAGTGCAGCGAGGTTTACATGCTCGTTAGGTTTACTGGTGACTCTAAAGTGTCCGTAGGTGTGAATGGTTGTCTGTTTGTGTATGTCTCTCTGTGTAGTCCTGAGACAGTTTAGGACTTTGTTTCTCATGGTCTGAGAGTCCTACAGCTGCCTTTTGGTAAACTCTGGGCTCTCATGTGCCTTTTACTGAAGAGGGGTTTCCGGCCGGTGACTCTATCTATGTTTGTAGAATTTTGAGGAAAATAATAAATTTAATCCAATTTGGAATAAGGCTGTAAAATAACCAAATGTCGAAAAAATTTAGTGCTGTGAATATGTATAGAATGCACTGTATGTTTAATTTTTTTGTTTTGTTGTGAAACTGATATAACTAAAACGTTTTTTGTTTTTAGCTAATTAACTAATATGAATCTTGAAATTGTGTTTTGTTTTCACATCATTTCTAACTCTTTGTAGATGAGCTAGTCTGAAACTTTTGTAAAACTTTCTCTAAGTATTTTTTGGTATTCATTTTGTTATACAAAATTGGTTATCAACAAATATTCTGTCAGCTTGTGTTGATGGAATTAACATAGACAAAGAAATGCTTTGAGTCCTAATTGAAAACCATCCATTAAATGTTTCTTTTCAGTGGACAGAGTGGACCCCTCCTCCTAAACCTTGTCTCATGGAACTCTTAACCTGACCTTCTTACGTGAACACAGACTCTGTTTTCTCGTGAATGTAAATGCACATGGACACTGGAGCCGTGACTTTATACGTGTACATTTTTAACACTCTCCTAGGAGAGGACCACACTGTGACTTCTTATCAAGATTTACCTCAGCTTGAACTCAAGGGGTCCTGACTCGGATGGTAGAATCACTTCTACACACCTGCCTTGACGTAAGCCAGAGATGTCGTAAAATATTAATCCTATATGTCCAAGTAAAACTGACTTTATTTTGGCACATGTCAAATATCTGTATAAACTAATGCCACAATTTTTAAAAAAGCCGAAAAATAAGTTTCTAAACATGATTTCATGATGTTTTATAAAGGTCTGGTTAAAAACGGATAAATAATCACATTCAGCTTGTACAAATGTTTTTTTTTTCACAATAATAAGAAACAAAAACGATCAATTAGTGGACAAAGAAGTTCAGGGTTGCAGGGGGCTGGAGCGTTTCCCAGCTGTCACTATGTGTGCTATAACATTATATTCACATGTTCTAATTGTGGTATTTTGTTTCTTGTTTTCATCAAATGAATAAACACAACATATTTTCCAGTGTAATTTAAAGTAAACTCTTGTCTGAAAGTGATGCTTAGTTACTGGTAAGAAGCTGAGGACATGATGAAGCAGAACGACAAAAAGGGGCGTGAAATGAGATGGAAGAAACCACATCGCTGACTGTGTTAATGAGCTATTGAATTTATTTTAATCCCGTATGAAACAGCCCCCACACCTGTGCGCTCTAAAACAAAGCCCGGGCCCCCAACCACCACCTCTGACCCCATTCACACTTTAGTTTTTGACCGTCTCGCCCCCACCTCCCTCCGTCGAAGCCTTTAGAAACATCAGGGACCAGGTTAAAGGCTCATTGAGATTCAAACAAAGCACTTTCAGATCATCGTACAGAGTCTGAAACCTCGTCTAGGACCAGGTTTTCTCATTCACATGGATTTAACCACTTAAACACATGCAGGCACATTCCTGATCATTACTGGAACATGGACACTGTTTCTCTACTGACTGCGATAAAGGAACAGCTTTTGTTTCTGTGGAAACGTATCAGAGTTACAGCTGCAAAAATCTTCCAACATTATTCTGTTACTCAAACTGGAGAAACTGGAGACATTTCACGTCTTCTACTTTTGCTGCTTCCGTTGTCAGACTGTTTCTACTGAACGAAACATCATCCAAACTGTGTTTGTATTTTATTTATAGATCCTTCAGAAAGTCATTTTTAAGGGAAACCTGTGAAACTGGGGGATTCAGGTTGTAAATCTAACGCAGAGTAAATGGCAAAGAATCAAAACCAAACATTTCTGTGACTGTAAATGTACAAGCTATTAAACAGAATTTTACTGAATGTCTGCACCCAATATTAGGCTGACAGAATAAAGGGATTCAAAGATCTGACTTCAGAGGGAAGATGCAGTTTTTATACAAGTATAAAGTAGAAAAAGAAGCAGAGAATTTGAATTTTTAAAGATTTATTTGGTTCACAACCTAAACAACAAATAAAAAAACACGACTTCTGAAAAAAACTACATGAAGCCCTTCAACATTTCATATGCCCAGACAGAATCTAGGATTTACTGACAATGAACAAGTGTATTTTTCTATATATATTTTAAAAAATGACAAAAGCTAATTTTAGTTTAAGTCTAATGTGTCGACTTCTGTTTTTTTCTTTGTCCAATGGTTCAAACACTGAGGTACTTAATATATTTGAACCAGTTTATGTAGCTAATATCTTTTTCTGTAGAGAAGTAATATCATTTTACATTCAAGTTAAAAAGCGGGTTTCTACTTATAACAACCTTGTGTTTTCCACCTGCCATATTTTTACAATAGGAGATTTAACAGATTAGGAACAAAATAATCTGAATATCATGGGGAAAATATCTTTAAAATTACAGAGAAAATCTTGAATAAACACATTTGAAGGTTACACTCGGATCTAAGAAGACGTCATCAAAAATAAAAATTGAAATTCCATCTTGACAGTAGGTGGGACTTTGTTAGCCAGGGTGAAGACTGTGTCCATTCCATTTGGCCGTGTCAGTCGGCTGCTTCTTAAGATTCTCAAATCAAATGGAAACCACCCCCACCCCCCCAAAACAGCACCCTGCTTGTTTGTAGAGGACCCCTAGTAAAATCAAAGTTTGCCACTAGCTAAAAACATCAACATCAAAAATAATTTTGAGAGAATGTGGCTTAAGGAAAGGCTGCAGCAGCTGGAAGTCTTGGACTATATTTCTCAGAACATTATTACAAAATTAAAGGATTAAATTTAAAATTAACAATGAAAGAAAACACTTGGCCTGACCCTGTTTAGAGCTTCAAAGTGTTCGGTTTAATGTGTTGGTCAGTTTTAAAATACTTAACGTAGACAAACCTCGACCACAGTCACCACAACCTCACTGTTTCTCTCCTGTGTGACGACGCTGGTGTTTTTTCAGGTTGCTGAGTTGAGAGAAAGTTTTCCCACACTGCTCACACCAGTAAGGTTTCTCTCCAGTGTGAACTCGCAGATGTCTTTTCAAGGTGCCGGGTTCAGAGAAAGTTTTCCCACACTGCTCACACCAGTAAGGTTTCTCTCCTGTGTGAAGACGCAGGTGTGTTTTCAGGTTGCCGGGTTCAGAGAAAGTCTTCCCACACTGGTCACACGAATACGGTTTCTCTCCAGTGTGAACAGGCTGGTGTGTTTTCAGGTGACTGAGTCTAGAGAAAGTTTTCCCACACTGATCACACGAATACGGTTTCTCTCCAGTGTGAACAGGCTGGTGTCTTTTCAGGTTGCCGTGTTCAGAGAAAGTTTTCCCACACTGCTCGCACCAGTAAGGTTTCTCTCCAGTGTGAACACGGTGGTGTTTTTTTAGATTGTAGTTTGTAACAAATGTCTTCCCACACTGATCACACCAATAAGATTTTTCTCCAGTGTGAACTCGCTGGTGGACTTTTAGTCCAGACGATGAGGTAAAAGCTGCCCCACATTGCTCACAGCTGTACGGTTTCTCTCCAGTATTTATCCGTTTATGTTTCTTCAGATCACCTGCTGTGGTGAATGTTTTCCCACATTGGTCACAGCTGTACGGTCTTGCTCCTGTATGAATTCTTTGATGGCTTTTTAAATGACTCTTCTGAATGAATGCTTTCCCACATTCATTGCATGTATATGGTTTCTCTCCAGTGTGAATTCTCTGATGAATCTTCAGATCTGATGGTGATTTACAAGTTATGCCACATTGCTGACAGCGGTGACTTTTGGGTCTCTGCCTTCTTCGCTGTTTCTAAAATGACAGAAAGAAGCAAAGTTAAATCTAATGATGCAGTGATGTGTCTAAAACAGTGTATGTAAAGATTAGTAAAGTTCACAGCACTTTCATAGACTGTAATCTGATCACTACAACTACCTGTAGGGCTGGGCAGGGCAGTGTGGATTCAAACTACAACTAGCTTTAGTTTTAGATTACTTAGAGTGTCAGTTTTCTTGCATCAGATAAGACAGAAACGTTTCTTAGACATAAACATTTTTGATCACATTGAAGACCTCAACCCTTAGGCATCAGGACGTCCAAGTTTGACCTTTTACTTTCTTGACTAAAGGCCAATCAACAAAAAAATCACCTCTCACACTTACTGATTTACTCATTAGCTACTGAGTGATAAACTAGTAATTAACTCATCATCACTGACCTGCTGATTGCTGGAACCAGTGGAGTCAGCGCTCAGGAGGTCTGGGTCTTGGTTCTCCTCCTTCATTCTGGTGTTGAATCTGTCTGTTGCAGCCTTGTTGTTGCCTCAATGATCAACTCTGTGGTCTCAAGATCTTATATAGTCCAGCTGTAACTATAAGCTCCGCCTCGCTTAGTTACTGTTGCTAAGGTGTCAGATTTCCCACCAGACACCCTGCAACAATGGCAGCTTAGTTTCAGCAGGTCACAGCTAATGTGGTTCATTTACTCTGTGTGCTGGTTTTAGTCTTTCTACTACTTTCTGGAAAAGCAACAATTACAAAGTTTATAAAGACTTTCAGTTGTTGGAATAAAGACTTTGTAGAATCTACGTTTCCTGTTGAAATTTAGTCTCGGAAACATTTGTAAAATATGTCCTTTAATTCAGTTGTGTGTCCTTTTTTGTGTGAATCCTCTACAGAATCTTTGTTTGTTTGTCCAGTTTACAATTGGTGTAAACTTAGGAATAATTCATACTGAAATACAAGACACATTTATTTATGTATCAAAGAAAAATGCACAAGATGTAATCCAGCTTGTAACGTCTCAAATGTCTCAGTGCCTCTTCACCTGAACTGACAAATATTCTCGACATTAGCAGAATGTTACACGTGATACTGGAAGACACACTGAAAGACAGCGTAGACAAAAGACTCAGGGTGTGTTCTGCCTCTTTTTAACTTGATGAAAACTTGGCAAAGCAACAGAGACACATGGACACATTGTAATAAAGCAGTAATTGTCCATTTTAATCAATTCCTACCTGACAATGATGACGTGGCTGTCGTCTGAATATTGTGGTTTTTTAAAAACAGTCCAAGGCCAAAAGAAGACACGACCTGCAGAAATAAACTTCAGATTAGCTGCAGCAGACCAGGTAGCACTGCTATTAACATTATTATCACTGCCTGAGGGCTTGTGGGTCCACATCCTGTCTGCGTGTGGACTCAGATCTCATTGGTCTAGTTGTTTGTGTAGACGGAGAAAAGCAGTGGGGAGAGAATTCGTCCCACTCTTGTTTTAAAGAAGTCGTTGGTTAGCACAGAGAAGATGGAGGATGAAGCAGAAAGAGGTTTGGAATGAGATGGAAACCAACGAGTGCTTATCATGTGCTAATCAGGCCTATTTAAAACAAACAACCTCCACACCTACATGCTCGAAAACAAAGCTTTGACCTCCACCCCCCATGTCCGACCCCAGTCACACTTCTGTTGGTGGCTGTCCCGCCCTCACCTCCCTCATCACAGCCATCAGGACCGTCAAGGACATGGTAAAAGGCTCATTGTGATTCAAACAAAGCACTTTGAGATCATTGTACAGAGTCTGAAACCTCGTCTAGGACCATGTTGAGTCCAACCGTAAGTCAAACAGTTTTGTCATCACATGGATTTAACCACTTAAATACATGCTGCTACACATTCAGAATCATTACTGTAACATCATGAGCGCAGTTTCTCTGCTGGTGTCTATGTGAAACCTTATGAGAAATGTTTAAAATCTGGATATCATGCTTCCATTGTCAGATTGTTTCTGTTGAATGTAAAATTGTCCAAAGTGTGTTTGTATCTTATTATGTATGAAGAAAAAGAGGCAAGTCCATTGTGTCATTTTAAGAAAAAACTGTGAAAGTGGGATAATTCAGTTGTAGATTTAACACAGATGAAATGTGAAACGTTAAAACAATAAATGAGTTTGTAAATTTAGGCTGTAAATTTGTAACTCTCTGCATTTAACGTCGACATAAACATGAAAAATATTTTAAAAATTCATAAAACAACAACAAACTTACTGGTAATTGGTTTTGTTGTTAATACAATTGTGAAAAGTCCAAGGTGTCAACTTCAGTTCAAAAGTTCAAACACTGAGTGTTATATGATATATTTGTACCAGGAAGAGACGATTAAAGAATATTTGAATTATGAAATGTTCACAGATCAATGGAGTCTAAAGATAATAAATATATTTTACCTCAATTTAGTTTTAATCCACAATTTTCTTGCTGTCAGTTCATCTTCTATTAAAAATTTTTTTCCTTCTTAGTTTTCCCTGTTAAGGAGAAAAACCTTTTGGCTGCTCTGCTGTGAGCGAATCCAAGTAGGAGTGTAAAGAACTGGACCCGTTCCCAACACCATGTCTTTACCTAAAGAGTGCAGCGAGCGAGATTAGCAGATCTGAACATAGTTGTGGTGTTTCTTCAGTCTCTCCTGTCTGTGGCCGAGGGCAAAGCTCAGAGTCACTCGAGTTGGTTTAACTGTGCCCACAATAAAAGCTTGGAATAAAAACAATAAAATCATTAGAACAACCATTAAACTTTCTCAGACAGTAATGTCAGCTTCTTCAGTCGTCCCCATCCACTGTTGCTACAGTTGGGGACAAACGTTTCCATCCCTTTATTTTTGAAATGGCGAACAGAGTAAAACAACATTTTTCATTAACATATAATTTATTGCAAAAAACAAATGTTCAATTAATCAGAAATTAATGCATATTTGAATTCATCCATCAAGGGACTGCAAACTTTTACCATTTTAATTTGTTTATAAATTTTTGTTCTTCTTTTAATCTCAGATAAAACTGATGTTGGGTTTGTTAGTTTGCAGAGGACACAGCTGCCTGTAGACATGGAACAGAAAACCATGTTTTAAGAAAAATGTTTTCGAGGTTGTAAGTGATGAGTGTGGAGACAGTTTGAGACAAAGATGACAGTGGTGGATCATCTCTTGCCCCTGTAGTACTGCACAGGAACAGAGTCATTTTTGACCAGCATTTGTCATTTACCTCACACATAAAACAAATCTCTAGAACAGCCTTCTTCCACCTAAGATGCTTTAAATTGCTTTAAATGCTTTAAATGCTTTAAATTGCGTGTTTGCGAGCTATACCATGGAGATCGCCTGTTCAGAATTACTGCCTTCTTTTTTAGAGGGGCAACACTATCAAGTATGGAACGTAAAGATGCTGCATAATTATCAGTCAGGTAATCAACTTGTACAGGAGTACAGTTAATGAGGCGACTCTCAGTTATATCAGTACATGTTGAAGTAAATGATGAAGGGATCATTTCCTTAAATTTGTTCACAGTGTTTTCAGATAAACACCTACTGAAGCAAAACTTTTTTCTAGCTGCTGTGTAGTCCATTAGATTAAATTCAAATGTTATTAGAAAATGGTCAGAGAGAACAGAATTATGAGGAAATACTGTTAGTTTATCAATTTCAATGTCGTATGTAAGGACAAGTTCTAGGGTGTGGCTAAAACAATGAGTGGGTTCATTTACATTTTGAGAGAAACCAATTGAATCTAATAATGAAGTAAATGCCGTGTTGAGGGAGTTACTGTCAGCATCTACATGAATGTTAAAATCGCCCACTATGACGACTTTATCTGCACTAAGCACTAAGTCGGCTAGAAAATCTGAGAATTCAGTCAAAAATTTAGAATAAGGGACTGGAGGACGATACAAAATAACAAATAGAAATGAATTTTGAGTTTTCCAAATTGGGTGTGAAAGTCTCAGAGTAAGACTCTCAAATGAGTTATAACTATGTTTAGGTGTAGGGTTTATCGTTAAGCTTGAGTGATAGATTGCTGCTACTCCTCCACCTCGGCCTGAGCTTCTAGGAACACGATAGGAACAGGATAACATTGGACTATGGCCGCTGGCGTCTCTAACTTTCACGTTTCTGACTATAAAGTCGCCAATTACCAGAGTTCGTTCCTCAGCGGGTGTGTCGCTGAGTGGGGAAAATCGATTAGAAACTTGAACCGGCTGGCGGTGAACCTCGGGCATCTGCTTTGCATTAGAACTCTGACGAACTGTCACCCAGCCGTCCTGGCTTCCCGGCTGCTCGGGTACTGCCGGGGGACAGTGGCTATGCTAGGTTGGTCCGCACCATCTACCGGGGCCTGACTAGCTGGTTTATTGTTCATTGTGTGGAGCCGTGCTTCCAAATACCTTTATCACTAACGGAGGCCAAGGAAAAAAATACACATGTGACACTGAGCAAGTCAGACGAGAGACAGAAGGAGACGGAGAAGCCATTGCTAAGTGCTAGGCTAACGAAGCTAGATCGATTAGGTTTAGTTAGCGTTAGCTAGTTTGTGTTTGCGTAAACAAATCTTATGCCCCAAGTGATAGTTTATACACAGAGAAATTACTAATTTAGAAAACAAGAGCTATGATTAACCAGTGAACAATCCTTCAGCACAGACCTGAAACAGTGTGAAGAAACAGGAAGTGACACAATACGCTTACCGCAGGAGGAGTCGGTCGATCGAATTATGAATTCATTGCATATGCAATTCATTCCCAAAACATTTTGAGGTCAGTGGTTTTCTGACTCACGTATCAGCATCTGCTGAATCTATTGCACCATTGACCCAGACAGCAACAACCCAGCAGAGTCTGTAACTGTGATTCACTTCATTATCCTCACAGACCTGACAAACACCCACACAGTCAAATCCCTCATACTCCTACTGAGTTTGCTGTATTAACGTTTACGCCATGTCTAATACTTCCCCCTGAATCTGAGATGGATGTTAAGAAGAGCAGAGCTGTCTGTGTCCTGAAGTTAGTCAGAACCAAATTAGTCAATACAGAGTCAACAGGGAAGGAGCAGACAGGAAGACGATTCCTCCAAAAGGTAGTAGAAACATTCTGGCTTCAATAAACAGACATGTCAAAAAAGTTAGTCTGCGTGATTTAGAAAACATGTCAGCTTCATTCTGCTGCTGAGTTTAATAAGCCAGTCACAGTTCTCATCCACAGGACACGTCACCAGTGTCATGTTCTACTTTCACAATTACAAGGAATGAATGAACATTTTAACACAATCTACAAATGTCAGCACGCACCATCAGAAGGTTCATTAGATGTGTGTAGATAATGTGGATTAGGTTTTAGTAAAAATGCTGGTGTCTGTGCTGAGGGTCCAGAGTCCGTGTTGTCTCTCACGTCAACCACCAAACCCAAACAGCAGAGGGAGCTGCTGGTTATTAATTCACACACAGGCATTTGAAAAGTGAAGATAAAGGTTCTAGTTAAATATTCTGTCTGATCACTACAGGACCGTGTGTTTTAGCAGGTAGGAACTCAGTCCCAATAAGTAGTTCCTGAGTGTTTTGTTGGGACAGTGACATCCTGTTACCATCAGAGCTGCTGCTGCTGTCTGTCCACATGATGTTGGTCTATGTTGTCCTCTCAGGCTACAAGGTGGAGGTGGATTCAGGGGTGGAGTCTGTCCAGCTGCCCTGCAAAACCACAGTTCGTCTGCCTGTAGACGCCAAAGTGGAGTGGACGAACAGTAAAGACAAAAAGGTCCATGTGTATCAGAATGGCTCTGACCAGCCTGAAGAACAGGACCAGTTTTACAAAGGTCGAACAGAGATGAAGAGGAACCTGCTGAAAACTGGAGACCTCAGTCTGACCCTGAAATACCTCACAGACGAAGAAACAGGAGCCTGCAGCTGCACTGTCTACAGCAGGGAGGGAAACGTCCTGATGAAGAAACACGTGATGCTCCAGGTCAAAGGTCAGTTTAAAGTCTTTATACTAATGTGTCCACACGTCCTTGAAAAGTCTTAAATATTTTAGTGACGTCACCTCAAGAAATCCAGCTCACACATGCAGAACAAGAAGCACAAAACCTGAGACCAGCAGCAGGTTGTAGGAGCTTGTTTTTCTCCCATTTCATTCCTGCTTCAGAGCCACGTGTTCTGTGAACACAGACGAGTAATTCACCGCCCACTTGTGCTACAAGGAACCTAAAACAAACGTACCTCCATGGTTCATGTAACAGGCTGTAAACACTGCAGGGTCTGGTGTCACGGAGCAAAGTGACAGAAAACTGAGACCTGTTCAATGAAAGTCGTTTGTTCTGAGTTTAAAGTGAGTCGAACGTAGTTTCACCAGTTCAGTTCATCTCGCGTTAGTAACTTCACAGCTAGTTGTCGTCACTGTATGAACGAGTTGGACTAAAGTGACAGTAACTAACTCAAACTAACCTTTGACTTTTGTTACTAGATGAGTTTGATCTGTCAGAGTTACTGAAGGTTGGGATGCTACAGACACATAGACAAAGTCAAACTGTTCACGTCCAACTTAGTGATGATGTTTATACAGTTAGAATCCCATGAGTTTAATGAAAGCTGCTGTAGAAGAACTTGTACAGGAACAAACACTAACAGCTGTTCATTTCATCAGGAAATGATCCGATCGTTTCAGTCGGGATCAGCCGACAAACAACAAGTATAAATCTAACGGAGCCGTTCAGTATGACGTTTATGAACAGACTCAGTTCCAGGTTTATTAGCTGTCAGCTGTAGGAGCAGCAGAGAGAATCTGCAGAAGGATGGAGACCTGTGATGGTTCTGAAACCCGCTTCGATTTGGATCCGAAGCTTCATGTCGCCCCCTGAAAGTGGTTAAAGTTCGAGGACAGAGGGAAGTTAGTTTGTACCAGGCAATGACACCAAATCTCAGCTGATATCAGTGGTGTTAGGTGTGAAGTCCAACTCTGATCCTGTTCTTCTGACCTCTGACACCAGCTGAGACAGTGGACAGGATTTGGACCAAACATGTTGTGTTTTATTTGGACCATCTGAGCTGAGACTGAATAGAACATGTGATTCCAAATCATTCTGTGTGTCAAAGTGCAGCCTGAGAAAACAACTGGACATTTGGACACTTTAACTCTGTCCAATGGAAGATCAGACAGTTAGAGACCATGTTTGTCTTCATGTCTTAAATTGTCCCTGTGGTGGAGCTGAGGGGACATGGTGAACTAGATCCAGTTAAAGACATTAAACAGAATCTTTGAGCTGCCAGTTAGAGACAAAGGTGAAGACGTCCATCTTTGTTTCGATCCTAACACTGGTTCACTTCCAGCTCCTCAGAGTCATGTCCACTACATCAGATGGCATGAGGTCAAAAGAAATGATTCTAGGGACCAGATTGATTCAGATTCTCCCAGAAATGTCTAAAAGCTTCATTTCATTTCATATCTGTCAATCTGCTGCCAGATCCTCCATGAAAACTGATCCTGTCAACTTCCACTGTTTGACTTCATGTCATTTAGTGAGTGTTAGTGAAGTCAGATGATGGAACAGAGATTCTCTGTCAGAGACAGGAAATAAAGTGGGACTGAGGAAAGATTGGACAGACACCAAAGACAAACAGTGTCTCTGTTCAATGGAGACATGGAGACATTTCAGACTGGAACCAATCAAACATGTTTCACTACAAATATTTCACTTCATACACTCAAAGAAAATGTGTCAGAGCTGCTGCTGCTGTCTGTCCACATCATATGCTTTGTTGTCCTCTCAGTCCCACAGGTGGAGGTGGATTCAGGGGTGGAGTCTGTCCAGCTGCCCTGTAAAACCACAGTTCACCTGCCTTTAGATGCCAAAGTGGAGTGGAGACTTAGTTTATATGCCAATAAAGTCCATATTTATAAGAACGGCTCTGACCAGCCCAAAAAACAGGACAGACATTACAGAGATCGGACAAAGATGAAGAAAGACCTGCTGAAAACTGGAGACCTCAGTCTTACCCTAAAACACCCCACAGACAGAGACAAAAGAACTTACACCCGTAGCGTCTACAGCAGGGAGGGAAACGTCCTGATGAAGAAAGACGTGAAGCTCCAGGTCAAAGGTCAGTTGAAAGTCTTTGTCTAAACTAACTGTTGTTCATCTTTATATGAAGATAAACTGCAGTTTTACTGTGACTATGTTTCTATGAAGGTGTTTCACTTTATTTAATGAGGATCACAGGACTCAATGACTACAGACCCATTGACCTGACTTCTGTGGTCATGAAGTCCTTTAAACACCTCATTTTGTCCCACGTCAAGGACATCACAGACCTCCTTCTGGACCCCCTGCAGTTTGACTACAGAGCCAACAGATCTGTAGACGATGCTGTAAACATGGCTCTCCAGTTCATCCTCCAGCACTTGGACTCCCCAGGATCCGATGTCAGGATACTGTTTGTGGACTTCAGCTCAGCCTTCAACACAATCGTCCAAGCTCTGCTTAGACACAAGCTCTCCCAGCTAAACGTGCCTGACACTATCTGCAGGGGGATTGCGGGCATCCTGACAGACAGATGGCAGTTTGTAAGGCTGGGAAATGTCTCTGACTCACGGGCCATCAGCACTGGATCCCCCCAAGGCTGCGTTCTTTCTCCTCTGTTATTCTCCCTGTACATCAACAGCTTTACATCTGGACACCCCGCTGTCAAACTCCTGAAGTTTGTAGATGACACCACCTTCATCAGCCTCATCTCTGATGAGTCGGCCTACAGGAGTGAGATGGACCGTGGGGTGTCAAGGTGCAGCACAAACAACCTGGATCTCAATGCTCTCTAGACAGTGAAGATGATAGTGGATTTTAGGAAGGACACAGCCCCTGTCATCACCTGTGACACTCCGGTGACCTCTGTTGAATCTCGCTTCCTGGGCATCACCATCACCCAGTGGGGGCAGAACATCAGCTCCCTCACCAAGAATAACAGAGGCTGTACTTCTTATGGCAGCTTAAGAAGTTCCAGCTCCCTGTAAAGATGAGGGTGAACTTTTACACTGCCATCATTGAATCTATTCTCACATATGCAATAACAGTCTGGTTCTCTGCAGCCACGACCAAGGACAAGGCCAAGCTGCAGTTTGTCATCCACTCTGCTGAGAAGGTGATCGGCTGCAACCTCCCAACCTCCTCTGCAACCTCCCATCTCTCCAAGAGCTGTACGTCTCTAGGATCCCGAGACGTGCAGCCAGGATCGCAGCCGACCCTTGTCATGCTGGACACTGTGATGCTGTGAAGGGGAGTAAGCCTGCGGATCCAGACGGCATCAGCTCTAGCTGGAGAAGATGCCACAGCTTTGGAAGACATCCCGCATGGTGCCAGTTCCAAAGATATCTCGTCCAAACGACATCAGGAACTACAGACCTGTGAGGCTGACTTCACATCTGATGAAGACAGTGGAGAGGCTGGTGCTCACCTATCTCCGTCCTCTGCTGAGAGTCAATAGACCCGCTCAAGTTTGCCTATCAGCCAGACATCGGAGTTGAGGATGCTGTTATCTTCCTCCTGAACAGAGCTATTTCAAACCTGGATAAGTCTGGGAGCACTGCAAGAGTCATGTTTTTGGAATTCTCAAGTGGTTTTAATACCATCCAACCTGCACTAGTGAGGGATACGTTGGTACACATGGGGGTGGACCAACATCTCTACCTGGATATTGAACTACCTCTCCAACCGACTGCAGTATATGAGGGCTCGAGACTGTGAGCTTGACATGGCTGTCTGCAACACAGGGGCCCTGTAGGGAACTGTTCTGACTTCTCTTCTGTTCACAGTTTACACTGCAGACTTCATGTTAAGCTCAGGGTGCTGTCACCTGCAGAAGTTCTCTGACGACTCTGCCATTGTTGGTGGACTTCTGCAGGTGTTCACACTCGACTCTACCACTGGTTAACATCAAGGGAAGCGACATTGAGAGAGCGGACTCTGAAAAATAAACTGGACTTGTCTCACAAAACAGCTGCACTTTATAGGTGCACCGCTGCTGTGAGACTTTACAATCAGAGCTGCTCCCAGTGAACCAGTATCACTGTTAATCACTTTAAAACTGTGACCCCTAGTGCAATTGCTTGTATTATTGTATACAAATGTGAGAACATTTTATTTTTCATTGCAGATTGTACATACTGTATTCTGATATTGTTTTTGTTATACACTGCAAATTCTCTCCTGCTGTAACATGAAAATTTCCCCACTGTGAGACAAATAAAGGTTTATCTTATCTTTTGGATAACATTAAACAATAGATAACTCAGACTGGAGTCCTGTTGTCTTCTGTCCACCTGTTGGACTGGACTGAAACTGTGGTCTTGGATCCGCTCTGCTTTTCTGCTTCTCTCTGTTGAAGCACTTGGATGTTTGTGGAGTCAAACTTCTTCTTTTTAACCTTTGTCATTGATGGAAAGTGAGTCAGTCTCAGTGTTTAACCCTGATACAAACACACACACATCAGAGTCAGAGGGTGGACGGAGCTGCAGGATCAAACAGAGCTGCACTTAGTTCTGGAGGAGACAGACTGAGACGATGGTCTCACAGAACCACAGTGGACATAAATCAGTGACACGCAGCACAAACACAGTCACTTATCACTGAGGAACGAGATGGAATTGGCTGAAATAATAATAATTTTTGGTGGATGGAGATGAGCAGAGAGTGAAAGTGAATTGACTAAAGAACATTTTTTCACATTAGTTGATTGTCCTGCGTCCACAGCGGGATTTCGAACCGTGTCCAAACACTTTTGTTAGTATCTCAGTGATTCATAGCCGTCTGCATCTCTGAAGTGACCTGAGTTTGGCAGCAGCTGTTGAATGGGATCAATGTAAAGAGAGAAATTGGAAGAAGAGCTTCATCAGACTCAGGCTCCATCAGCCACGAGTCTTCATGAGAAACCCCTGACAACAGGAACTGATCCTTTAACAACAAAGTTCCAGAGTTGAACTTTCCAACCGTCCAACAAATCCTGCTCCACAAGAACTGATGACGGTTTCTGCGGATCCATGTTGGACATGGGTTTGAAATGTACTACAGAAAAGCAACAGACAGCAGGTCAACACAGAAATGAGACATTAGTGTGAAGCAGCACATGGACAAAACGTCCCAACAGCATCAAGACTCTGATCAAAAGCTGCTTCTAGTTTCTAGGTTTCTGTCCCCTGTTTCCTTCTGCTCTGATCTGGTTCTGCCCTTCAGTTTTCTCTACAACTTTGTCCTCTAAACTGCTGCTGGTGTCTGTCCAGCTGATGTTGCGTTTTGTTGTCCTCTCAGTCTGTCAGGTGCAGGTGGAGGAGGGGGTGGAGTCTGTCCAGCTGCTCTTCAGGACCACAGGGGACATGCCTGAGGACACTACAGTGCAGTGGAAGCACAGTAACAACAGGACTGTCCACATATATGAGAATGGCTCTGCCCGACCTGAACAGAGATGAAAAAAGACCTGGTTGAAAATGGAGACCTCAGTCTGACTCTGAAATACCCCACAGTCAGAGACACAGGGACATATGTCTGTACCATAACTGCCAAGAACATCTGGAGAAAGAAAACAGTGTTGCTTGAAGTCAAACGTGAGTTCATATTTGTCAATTTGTCTCTTGTTGTCTGTCTCTGCCTCTGACTGCCTTCTGTTTCTTCTGCAGAGAGAACCCAGGACAAAGATGAGACAGTGGACATCAGGAACAGAAGCAGCTTCACTGATCCAACTCCTCTGATGGCTGAACAATCAGTTTGACTGATCAACAGACCAATCTTTGAGTACTGATCTGATCTGACTTTTAATCAGAGACAAAATGAACTGAGCTGATGGACAGGAACGGAACATTCTAACATTAATATTACTAAAGAAGTACCAAAGGACAGTCAGATGTCTACACACTTTATTTACATCTGCAGCTGATTTTCTTATTCACGTTTTACTTCAATATTCAACTGACGACTCCACTCCATCTGCTCCACAGCCTGCAGGACATGACGTGTTAAATGGAGTAAATGTGATTATTTAATGTCATTTCTAATCCCATTAACAATTAAACAGTCACCTGGTTTGTGTTTATTATGACCACAGTAAAAAGTTACAGTTATACAGTATGTTAGGCTTAGATAAAAGGGAGATAACAAAGTTGAGTGTTCAGTTGCAGAGATGACTGATTGCTTCTCATGCTGTGTTTGGTCACTGATGGAAGATTCCTATTATAGTCATTGATCATTTTAGAGAAAAATCTCAATATTTCTGACTCAGGATGATTGGAGTGCAGCTGCATAGATTTAAAAATTGGACTAAATGTAGTTTAATAATTATTTATAACACTAGAAGTGGTCAAATATTTAAAAGTAAAAATAAAGCAGCACTAACATGATTAAAAATGTATACACTCAGATGTGACCTATGTCCAAACAAAAGATTTAAAGTTGGACTTTGCAGAACATAAGGCAGCAACTGGACAGAAGAAGAAGACGTTGCTCTGATCTGTCATTATACGAGAACTAATCGAGGATCAGTAGGTGCATCAGGTTTTACTGAGGTCCCTGTTTTATGTTTCCTGTTGGACCAGAGAACTGGATGCTGTTAAAACATGAAGGTACAAGTTTAGTCCAGATTTGCTCCACGTGAGTCTCATAAATGTTTCTGCATGAAATTGAATTCATGGACAGATTCAAGCAGAGAACCACTTCAACATTCTGTGGTGCAGTGGTTCAGACCTGGACCACATGGATTACAGATGGGAAATACGAATCTTTTGACTGACTCGGATCTTTAACTCTCGAACAGTAAATAGAACGAATCAATTCGTTCACTTCGTTCACACCTTACACCACGTGACGCTGTGTCCCTCTTGTGGCCGTTGTAAAAAGGGCCGCGGTTGTCAGACACTATATACTGAAGACGACATGGTTTGATTCAGCTGACAAATTATAATACACAAAATGGCACAAGCAATTCAAACCATCTGAAAACGCAGCAAAGCAATTACACACCACAATAAAGTGACTTATGTCCTACGTCCTCCCTGCCATCGTAGTTTAAGTGCGACAGTGACCTGGGGGCTGTCACGTGACAAATGAAACAACGATCCGTAAAGATCCGGATGAACGACTCGTGAGAGAACTGTAGTACTTGACAAAAGAACGAGGACCCTTGGACGGCCGCACAGCTCAGTGAGTCGTGAATGAATCATGTCTGTTTCCTGTCCCGCTGACTGAGCTTATGCAGCTGCTGCCATGTGGCGAGAGAAGGTACTGCAGGAAAATTAACGAATCGTTCACTGAGAGGACTCATTACTCCCAAGTCATATGCAAGATTCGTTCACATCGAACAAATCACTCATGAACAATACATCACTAACATGGATCAGAACTGCTTCCCCACAGTTAATAATGTTACTAAAAATCAGCTAAATTCAGCAGAGTCTAAAGTCCAAAGATTTATTGTGCAGAAAATCTACAGCACAAACAATAAATATTGATCCTGATTCCAGTTAGAGCAGAGCTTGTATGTATTTAAACTTCTCATGCTTCCTGTGTATGACATCACTGTTTATTCTTTATTCCTCTCACTGTTACTTCCAAACGCACACAGGATTCAAATAAAACATGTATTTGTGCAGCTCGTCTTCTTACTCGAAAGACTAAGTTCTGCAAAAAAAGCATCAATTCTGAGCAGCTAACGTTACGGATGCTTATGGAAAGTGAATGAGGTTCACATTCGAACTGAAAAGGAAACCAGTTGAAAAGAGAAAGCCACTGTGTGCTGATGTTGTTTTCCCAGTTTACAGTAGAAATGATGTAATTATAGCTTTTACAGTATTTGTTAATTTTACTATCCCAAAGAGGCGCCTCTGTCCCACGCCAACTTTCATGCGTGTTTGGGCATGTTTTGGCAGAGCTTAACGGTTTTCAAATAGCTTGTAGTATAACTTAATGAAAATGTAGCAGTCCCACACCCTAACCTGTGTCTACGACGCCGCAAACGAGTATAGACTAGAGTGAGGAGGCTTAAGGGTTTTTATGTTAAAGAAACTACCACAAATGTTTACCAAAGGCAAGTGAGACTGTTGGAACTTGTTATAGTGTATATACCCACGGGCACAGATGTCAGGGAGTTCACTCAGTATTTACACTACTTGAACAACTGACCCCAGACTGTGTTTAAACAAAAAATAACTTTATATGTTTATTAAAATGAATGTAGACACATTTATATTGCAGCTACAACCCAATTCTCCTCTTCAAAGAATATAGGAACGAAAAAATGCATCGACCCAACCCAAAAATAAACGAAGTAAAAAAATGAATAAAATTCATTTAATTCCTCCAAAAAATACCTCAATTGCTTTTGACAAAAAATAGCCTTTTCCACTCAGTGTGATGAACTAATTATTAACTGTTGTACCATGAAAATACATAAAGATATACATATTACTAATGCACGACTCAAGCAGACAAAAATGCCTTTAAAACATGTCGACTAAAACCTTTTTAGTTTTCAACACAAACTAACTAAAAAGTGCCAGTTCATTTACGAGGGCTAAACAACAGAATGTGTTGTCATGGTCTTTTCTCTCCACAGTCCTGTAAACCTCTCTGCCTCAGTTGTTCAGGAGTGGAGCCATGCCCAGCTCTCACCTTCATGGCCCTTTGTTCAACCTGCAGGCTTACAGGTCACGGGCCAACTGCACCTGAACCCGAATCCCACAAACAAAAGCTCAGTGTTTGCTGGCACCAGCCACCACTTCCCTGTCTGCTGCAGGGGGGGAAGTTCATACTGGAGTCTAAACCTAGAGATAATTTGCAGGTTTATGTATAAAAATTAGTCTTCCCTTTCTGTATGATATGTACAAGAACAGTAGACTCTCTGGGCTCAACTAGGGTGGGAGGAAGAACCAAAGAAACTACAATAAAAACCCCATTAAACATTAACCAACACGACCAAAACTTTAATCTGAGAGATCAAAATCAAAACTGCAGAGGTGGAGCGACTTTTCAAAGTAGTTTGCCACCGTTAAATGCAAAGTAAATGCAAATACACTCATTAGCGTCTATGTGCTTGTAAAATTGAAGGACAAAGACTTGTTGTTTCAGCAGCAGCGGCGAGCATTAGTACTGTAGCGACGGTGGTGAGTAGGCAGCTAACTAGAGCAGCTAGCTTGGGCGCTAGCACGCTAACCTGGAACCAGAACTGCCTAGGTGGAAGGGAAATCACTCGTGCCCCATAAACCGCAGGAGGCCAAGTGCCTATAGCTGTCGCACAGCAACCAGATGACAACAGTTCTTGTTGGACAGCCCGCTTTATTTATAACAAGAACGAGGAACAGGAACAGCACCACAGCGAGGACATAGGCCGGTCACCAGCCCCCTCCCCACACAACACTTTCCATCACAGTGCCGACCAACACATTAACAATACCCTCAATGCCCCTGGGCCCCACTAAACCAGCTGGGTCGCTAGATAATCCCCCCTCTCAGGGGATTCAGTTTCCTCACAATTCTCAGTCCCACCATGACCCCACTAGAAAGTCCCTCAAGTGTCCCAGTTGCCATCTCGCATGTGCTGATCTCTCTGATGGCCCACCCGCAGTGGTATGCTCAGTCTGGAGTCCATCACTGTCCATGTTAGCACTGGGGGTGGGCAATGGACAGTCGCTGGTGACAAGGATAGGGGATCGTATGGAGTTAATCGATCACAAAGCAGCACCACCCTCCTTCCCCATCCCGGCATGGAGGCAGACACAGTACGCCACCTCAGAGATCTTCACCATCTCCCCCGGTCTCTGCCAGTACCTTGTCAGAAACTGCTCACTTTCCTATGGGGCAGTTCACCCAAACAGAAAGGGGACGTCCATGACATTGGCTGCTGTGCACCTGGTGCCCCAACCAGGCACTGTTGCGGCTGCTCCCTGCTAAAGGGTTCACCCTGGAAGGCAACGCCACCTGGCCCAGCTGCCGCAGCTAATGCCCGGAGCTCATGTTGCCCTGACTCGGCGGCGATGGTAACAGTCTTAGCTGTGCAGCTCTCATGGAGTTTCCGTCACCTCTCCTGCCTGGCCTGGGCTGGAGAACAGTGGACTCAGCGGAGCTGTTGGGGTGGGCTGGCTCTAGCTGTGTGGCTCCCACAGCGCCTCTCTCACCCAACCACACCACTAGACCTCTCCTGCACCTCCACATGGTGGTGACTGAAGGTCCAGAAAGATCTGAGGTCAGCAGGAGGTTTATTGTGAAATTTCAGGATTGACCTGTGCTGGAGCCTTGGTGACATGTGGATGCTGGGTTTGTTGGACAGAGTCTTCACCCAAACATTAATCAGTGGTTATATAGAATTCATTGTGATATCAACACCTGCCTTGTGTGTTTTTCTGAAGAAACCAATATAAAAAACATAACCTGATTATCTTCTAACCTCATAATTAAAACTGTCACTACTTTGTTCCATTAAATAAATTTTATACTCATTTGCTTTGAATTCCAGCCCAGACAAGTTTTCTGTCGGTTTGTTCCCACAGCAGGTTGTTGTAATCTCATTCCTGTGTTCACATGGTGATTGTGTCTCTGCACAATCACCATGTCAAACTCACGACAAACTTGTTCCGCAGTGACAGTTTGTGTTTTCTTAGAATTGACTTTGGCAACCTTGTTTCTGCTGAGATGTTCGGTTACGCTTTAACCAAACATCTAGTGGATATGGAATTAATCTAATTCATCTTATTTACCTAGTAAGAAAATAAGGATCTGAAGAAGATGTCAACATCAGCTCCCTCTACCAAGAACTTTTGTGCATCAACTGACTAAATTCTGTTCAAAACACGAAATTCAGTGTGAACTCACTCATCAGTGAATAGTGAATCTGATGTGAGTTTCCTTCCAATAAAGACAACAGGAATTACATAAGTTACATAAGTCTACAATAAAAAATATGAGAACAGTGAATTAAAACATCAAGAGTGTTTCTGATTTCAATTTGTTACAGAATTTGTGCCTAAAATAACAGGCAATAAAAACTATATACACCGATCAGGCGGAACATTATGACAATGTTAATGTAAATGCAATGTAAAACAAGATGAATCCTGCTTTTACAATTACACAAAGTCTCAGTTTTTAATTTGAAACTATTATTGAGGTTAAAGTGGGTAGTGGAGTCTACTGGAGTGTTTCATAAGAAGAGGTGGTTCTAATGTTTTGTTGTGTTATATCACATGATCCCAGCGGACAGCCCATCCAAATGTGTATGTATAAAAAAGGGATTGGCACATTAGTTTTACTATCAAAGATTCATCAAAGAAAGGGTTGATCTTAAGAGGTAAGAGAGATTCCTTCTCAGATGATCACAGTGAGAAATGAACAACCTGGAAATGTTGTTAGTTGAGCAGTTATTATAAAACCTGTTGCCAATGTCTTTCCTCCAGTGATATTATTTGTATTTGAAATATTAACCTAGTCAATGTAAAGAATGCTTGGTGTTTTCTCTCCATCAGCTTCTTCTGCATTACACTGTAAAAATGGTGTATTATGAGGTGATTGTGTACACTGGCAACCGTGACAACGCCACCAGCTTCAATGAGGTCTTCATTAAGCTGGTGGGGACAAGAGGAATGAGTGAACGCATGGTGCTCAAGAATCCTGAGCTGCCTGCACCCTTCAGCCAAGGACAAGTAAGGAAATCCCTCTGTGTTTGGTGTTATCTCTGCCACTATGAAATAATGGTCAGATTACATACAGAGACATTAAAAACAACATGTCTACAAATCATTTTAGGTTTCATAGCCCCCATTCTGTTATTATGCTTCTCTCTCTGTCTTTCCTTTAATTCTGTTTGCAACATTATCCTTGTTTTGACCGTTTTGCTTCATTGACCTTTTTGCTATGTCTCATCAACTTTTCAATTTTTCAATGGATTAACCTGTATGAAAGGTCCTATGTACAAGTTTGGTTGATTTGAATAATGGGTCATAGATATCATAACACACATCTGGTCTACTGGTAGCATACAGAGGTAGATAGGATAAAAAGATTTCATGTTTTCTTATTTAGCCATCAGGAAGAATGTGCAGAGAGAAATTAATAAAAAAAAATCTATGATCAATAAGTGATTTCAAGTCCATTGTCAATTCCATAGTGAAAGTGTAAGAATCAAACTCACCCATGGACGCAAAAGCAGAAGTCACCACGAGACCAGGGATTCCATTTAACCATATTTTATTAGAGAAACAAATCATTTAGGAATACAGTGAGCGAGGCAGGCCTCACATGAAACTAGGTGAAAAGACAAAAGGGAAACGTAGAAGCTAATACTGAAAGATAAAAAGCAAACACCTAACGTCTGACAGAAAGACTTAACATTTCTGTTCAGTTCAAAAGGCAACACAATAAACTGAAAGCTAAACTTTATGCATAAATTCAATTATCTTTATTGAAATGAATAGAAAGTCAAACACGGATTCAGTGAAACAAAAAAACAATGTAAAAGATAAATAAAGTCAAACACACACTTTGCTCCATTATTAAATAAAACTTTGATTTCGCTTATTAGCTAGAAGCTCATCTTCTAACATGTGTTTTACTTAAACTTATATTAGGATGGATCAATTGAACCATTGCTTTTACAGTTATATGACAGCAGTTGCATATATGACACTGTGACATTAGGCAGATATATAAGCATTATGCTTCAGCCTGTACCTTTCCAGTAGTTATCGCTATATACATTTCCCATTCTTTTGTTTTGCTTAAAATGGGCATAGTCGGTATTATTATAAAAATGAGTATGTCTCTATGGTGTGCAAGGATGCCTGAATAAATAAACAGCTACTGCTAAACTAGGAAGTCAACACAACAAAGTCTAAGCCACTCGTATTAGCTGGGATTCATACAGTATCAATATTGTAGCGGCGGTGCCGTTGTTGGGGCAGAGCTATGGTGGGAGGCAGCAAAGCTAAAGCTAACTTAGCTGTTACCTGCAGCCAACTAGAGAGGCTAGCTTGTGTGCTAGCAGGCTAACCAGGAAACTGACTTTTGACCACCCCAACCAAACGACCAGGAACTGGAACAGGCTGGGCATTGTCAGACCTCCGATTCCCCTCAGGAGCCTTACGAGCGACGACCCAGCCACACAAACTGGAAACATTTGAGTGTTGATATCGGCAAACCGCTCTAGTCCACAGCCTAACCCTAACCACACGTATAAACTTAAACTAACCAGGGACAAGAACTAGTAGTCAAACAAAAATAAAGGGAAAAACTGAGTGCACCAAAATCATAACACGGCAAAGTAATCTCTAATTAAGAAAATAATCTAGAACAAGCAAACTAACGCATCGCAAAGTTCAACTAAAACAAGAGAAAACAAGTGACCAAACAAAACCCCTATTACAGAAAACAAAGAAAAGGACTAAACTAACAAAGACAAAAGGTGATCAAGTTAACGACTTACAGGATAAACTGATACAAACAAATAATTAAACAAAGAACCAAACAAAGGGACCAAACCTCAGACCAAGGGCAGCAAACGGGTCCGAACAAAAACCATCGGTGGTCTGAGTGAATGATGAACCAACAGTGAAGGGAGAACAGGGTTTAAATGGGAAAACCAGTGAAACCAATAAGGACAATCGAGAAACGTAAAGCAACCCACAAGAAACTAACGGGAAAGTAAAGCAATACTACAAAATAAAAGGCCTCGACAGGAAAAAAACAAAAGCTGCACCAACAAAAAGTCCAGATTCCTGACACATTAAAACCAGGTCGAGGCTTAAAAAGTCCTTAGACACTTTCGTTTGGACAGCACAAATGTACATTAAAAGCTCCAATGATACTGGGCATAGTTCAGCCTTTTTCTCTGATTTCCGTTGAGCTAGAACAACAATTTCAAATGTGATCACGATATCTATGAAATTCTGCTTTTTTCTGTGGGAAAATTCGACTTTAAATCAAAGCTCTTGCCATCACATAATATTTGTCATTCCTCCAGGTGTCTACATTTACTGTGTCCTGCAACTTCTGCCTTGGGAACCTGGTGGCAATAGAACTGGACAAACAGCAATCCGATCTTTTCCCAGTGGACTCGTGGTTCCTTGACAAGGTAGAAGTAAAAACGAAAGCAGGACACTACTGCTTTCCCATCTACTGCTGGATCACTGACAGTAAGGAGCACTGCTTCATTGAGGGAACAGGTTAGTGGTGATGGTTCACTGAGCACAGACACGCCACAGTTCAAATGTTGAACTTGCTTTTGTTTTCCCCTTAAAGTTCTAAAAGACTCTGATCTTGGAGGCCCGGTTCTGATGGACCCTGAGGCAACAGTCTCTGAACATGGACTTACACAGACTGCAAAACATTGGAACGTAAATTCATATCTATGTGACAAACGGCAGAAGGAGCTGAAGCAGCGAAAAGAAGACTATCGGTAAGAGCTCAGGGTCAGTTTTCATCCGACATAATGCATTCCAAATCTAAAAATAAAATACACCAAATATATTAAAAGTGCACATTAAATAATAATTAATACTAAAGGTTATTAAAACGTATTTATACTGTCCTTGCTTGCTCTAAATTAAATATACACACACACTAAAATCACGTCCTGCGGTCGACCACTCTGCTCTTCTTTGTTCTCAGCTGGAAAGAGCATATAAAGGGACTACCGTACTGCATGACGGCAGATGACGTTTCCTCTTTGCCTCCGGAGGTTCAGTTCTCGTTCAGCAAGAGATTAGAGTTTAATTGGACTATAATCACAGTGTAAAGTTTTTAATTTCTCTCAGTTTATTTTTTACTTGATCTTTGTTGCATATCAAAACTATTTAAGATATAGATATTTTATTGATCGCTCTAAATGGAATATTTTTATTTGCAAGGCTGGGAAAGCTGAAACTACTGGGACTGGCAGGTTGCACAAAGGCGTGGACTGATTATAAAGGAATCAGCAGTGTGATGTTTGGCTCACAACCATCCCGTGTATCAGGTACTGTGGGATCATGGTGGGTTTATTTAAGGCTGCTCAGAGTTAAATTGTGGTGAGCTAATTTTGCTCATGTTTATCGCCCCCGATAAACTGCATATAGTCCAGACTCCTGCAGTACATACAGTTAATAATGCGAGACCCCAAACCTTTGAAGATGAACAACACTGTAGATGATTTTTTCCCCAGAGTATGTCTGGAAACATTGGAAGGATGATGCATTTTTTGGCTACCAGTTTCTAAACGGTGTCAACCCTATGATGATCCGACGCTGCACAGCTTTGCCCAGTAACCTTCCTGTTACTGACGACATGGTCTTCCTCCATGGTCAGCACAGCTTGGCAGAAGAAATGAAGGTAAAGCAACTGTCTCACGTTTGTGTGATAAATTCCATCCTCGGTCTTTGTGTTAGACCCAGGCTGTGTTCCACGATTACACATGGTGTCAAATCTCCAACAGCATGGAAACATTTTCCTGTGCGACTACAAGACTTTGGATGGACTGCAACCAAACACCATTAATGGGAAGAAGCAGTACTTGGTGGCTCCTCTCGTCCTGCTCCACAAAACACCTGATGAAAAACTGGTGCCAATTGCTATTCAGGTAAATTGAATACTAATGCCAGAGGTGTTAATTAAGGTAACTTTTATTCAACCATGAGACTGAAACAGTTCGTAGACAATAAAATTGCATATCCAATAGATGAACTTGAAGACATAAAACATCACCTACCCATTTCCAGTGACACGCAGCTTCACTATTAACAGTGCTGTTAGTTGCAATGCAGTGTCAGCACTTTCACCTTTGACAGAGCAGCATGCAGCCACATGTCTACGTGTCTCGGAGAAGTTACAGTAGAAATGTTTTCTGGCACATTAATGGGCAACAATACAGTTTTTCAGATTTCCAGCGAAAGGAAATCTCTGGTGCCAGCGGTCCATCGGATGAATTCACAAGCCTATAAATTTGTACCAGAAGTAATCACAACAACATCAGGGAATTCTAAATCTGTACTGATTTGTACTAGATCTATCTATACACAGACCAAATATCGCTGTGACTCTTTCTTCTGTAGCTGAAACAGACTCCGGGAGACGACAATCCGATCTTTTTCCCACCGATTCTGTGTACGACTGGTTGTTGGCCAAGATTTTTGTGCGAAGTGCAGATTTTCAGCTGCATCAGCTCAACTTCCACCTGCTGCGAACTCACCTGCTCGCCGAAGTTTTTGCAGTGTCACTATTGCACAACGTGTCCAACATGAATCCTCTGTTCAAGGTAACTGAACGCGAGAGTGATGACGTCGTTTGCTCAGGACATTTAAATTTAATACAAAGTATAAAGTAGTTTTCCTCTTGTATTTGTTGCCTTGCTACCTTAAGTTGTGGATTCTGCTGGAATTTCCCATTGGGATGAATAAACCTTATTTTTCTTTCATTTTGATCAACTTTTTTTGCATTTGTAGAAGCTGAATAACCTCAATGTTTTACATTGTATTCACGTATTTAACGTTAGATATTTCCCTCTTACTTCAGACAATTATTATAATGTTATTAAAAGAGTTCCTACTTTCCCTCAGCTCCTCGTCCCTCATACCCGATACACTCTGCAGATCAACATCTTAGCTCGACTTAATCTCATATCCGACCCTGGACTTTTCACAAAGGTAAGGAAAGCCCAACAAACTCAGTGACCATTACCTGGAAATGTTTTTTGTCTCTAACTATGTTCCTTGCCCTTTCCTAGATTACAGCTTCTGGTGGAGAGGCTTTGATCACAGTTCTGAGGAGATCAATGTCCTCACTGACCTACAGCTCCCTCTGCATACAAGAAAACATCTCTGAGCGAGGGCTGGAATCTGTGCCCAACTTCTACTACAAGGAGGATGGATTTAGACTTTGGGAAATCATCCACAGGTAGTTTGGTAGTAGAACATTGCACTAGAGGGCTTGAAGAATAAAGTCAGCAAAATGTCGACGGTGTTTCACTCAGACATTTGCGTTCACACATACAGTGCATGTCTGAAAGGGGCTTAAGTTTGAGCAGGTCCACAGCCCAACAGAACACTCCCTTGTGCAACATCCATTATCTGCGTGACGAATAAAAGTAACTGGGCATGTTGATGATGGTTCTGTCATTCTTAAGGGGCGACTGTGGTGCAGTAGGTAACGCTGTTGTTAAACAATCTTACAGTTGCTGGTTAGATCTCCAGCTCCTCTGGTCACAGTGTTGGCCATCTCCACAGCAGCTCCTTCATCTGTGTGAATGGGTAAATAAGAAGCAGCACAGTGTTTTACACAGTGACTTATTCTTCTGAAAGGTTTGTGCAGGGAATACTGAAACACTACTACAAGAATGACAGTGAGGTCCAGAAGGACCCTGAGATACAGGCCTGGATTGGTGACATTTTTAAATATGGATTCCTGTCACAAGAAAACACAGGTGAGCTTTAAAGGAAAACTCCCTATTTGTCATTACATAATGTTTTATATGCAAATTAATGTAATATTTAGTCGTCATACCAAGATTTAAATTTAACGTGATTCTCTCATTCTCAGGAATTCCACAGAAGTTCACCACCGTGGACGAGTTGGTGAAGTTTGTGACCATGGTGATTTTCACCTGCTCAGCACAGCACTCTGCTGTGAACAACGGACAGGTGATGACCGGGACCATCAATTATAATGTTGTTGTTGTCATAAAATGAGTTTTTTTGAACTCTGAGGCTCTTTTTCATTGCAGTATGAATATATTGCCTGGATGCCCAACACTCCCGCGTCCCTACAACGTCCCCCACCAACTGAAAAGGGGAAATCAAACGAGAGCACGATTCTACAGACGCTGCCCGATGTCAGTATTACAGTTCAGGGAATGGCTACCATGTGGCTACTAAGCAAGCAGTCCTTTGACTCTGTAAGTACCCAAGACTCCAAGAAAATCACAGACACCAGTTATGTTCAACTTGTGTTTAGTACTTTATTTCTTACCCCTGTGATTCTCACTGCCATCCTTCTATGACTGACACACATTTGACTGTTAATGGTTTGTTTAAAATGTATTATTGACACTCAGGTCCCTCTTGGCCAATACAAAGAGGATTATTTCACTGAAACGACTCCCCGCACACTGATCGAGGCTTTTCAAGAAGACCTGAAACAGTTGAGTGAAGACATCCAAATCAGGAACGAGACACTGGAAAACCCCTACACCTACATGGATCCAGCAGGGATTGAGAACAGCGTGGCCCTTTGAACATCCACAAAACTGAAAGCGATGAACTAAAAGTTTTTAACTGATACTATAGGGAAAAGAAACAGTGTTTACAGATTTTTTTTAGACCTGCTGTGCTGAACAATTTCTGTTTCAAATTTAAATCCACATAATCAAGCGTCTTCTTTGGAGTGAGCAGTTTATAAATGATCAGGTCTTAAGTTGCTTGGGTTTGCTGTCGTTACACACTGTTAGTGTTTTTATTGGGTTTCTGTCTCAACACGGGAATCAATCAATTGTGTTTTGGGGATAATTATAGACGACTGTATGTGTGAACTGTATTTGTGGTGGAGCAGCTTTACCCAGTTAATCTACAGAATGAGGTGAGAAACACTGATTTGATTTGTGTTTTTTTTATTTGCAATAATTGTTACTGTATTAAACCTTGTCTTTCAATTTTAGTCCTAATAGAAATAAAACAAACACGATGTTGAATTTAAGAAACTGATTTTCTGTATCATGATTCAGTTCTGTAGAATAAATATTTCTGCATTTAATACTGTGTGTGGTAGTTAATTTAAATTTGAGTTTACAAGCAAACCAATGACAAACAATTCCGAGGTTTTTATCCTCTAGCAGAGGCCTGGGAGTTTGAGGGTCCTGCTCATTAGAAACATCTTACAGTCTGATCTGACACGAACAGAAAGCGAATAAAGGGAGCCTATAATTGGTTTAACGTGGTTGAATATTCTGGATCACTGGAAGACTTCCAGTACTAGCTGGGGGAGGCGTGAAAAAGGGGGCGTCTGCATCAATAATGTACAGAGAAAATCTAATATGAGGTTATTGTAACATTCAATACATTCACCCAACCAACAACAATATTATATATAAGATAAAGAAGAAACACACACATATGTAGGAATCTCCCTCCTGGGAGATTTTACTTAGTCTTTGACGGTGTCAGTCCACACCAGTGAACGTAAGGTTTGATCCAAAAGCTCCAGACTCTTTCCTCAGCATGTGCAGAAGAGTGAATGAATGGAAGATTTGTCCTACCGCTCAAGCAGGGTTTCTTTTCCAGGTCACAGTCCATCCAAGGCCAATCCAAAGCTCTCAACTCAGTGTTCATCGCCATCCTTGGATGAAGTCTGTGTACAACAGTCAGAAGAAATTCCTTGAAGCATCACAATAATAAAAAATCAGACGTACAATGCATTTTTCTGGTGTAATTAATCTCCACAAGAAATCCAGTGATATAGATGATGTTTATCTCTCACCAAAAGCAACACGTACAGAACTCAACACCAAGGACCAGCTGCAGCCAACAACTAATATGAGTGCACTGATTTTTTTCATATTCATATTCACACAAAATAATGCTACAATAATCAACACACATGTCAAATAATACTTCAGTTTGCTAGTTACATCTTTTCTGGTGGAACAGAGAAAAAAACTAAAACCTACAACCTCATAAGTCGCGCTAGCTTAGTGCCACATTTGCTACCATTCCGTTTCCTGAAGCGCTGAACTCAGCAAGAAAAGTTCCAAATCATCCACAACTTTACTTCTCCACAGCACAGAAGTCCTGACCACAGCTTGACCAAAGTTTCGCTACCGAAGTTACGAAACAAACTTAAGTACGAAATCCGGACTTTCGTTTCTCGTCTGTTTCCGCTCTGCGCTGCGCAGACGCAGGAGGCAGAGCCGCTTCACGTTACACCGGCAGCCAATCAACGAGCCTCTTGAACCCCAAATCATTTTACACCCAAAACACAATAAAATATACCCGGAAATGTGTCACTTTATAAATCCACAATTTCAAACCTCAGAAATAAAACCTTTTTTAATAAGCCTTTATGATAAAGGAGAGGGCAGACTCACATGCAACACCAACAGTCTGTGTGTTATCAAGGGGTTTTGTTAACAGTTCAAACTGGTGGCGAGTAACCAGCATCTCAGTTTGATTTGAGTTCAGGAGCAGGAAGTTGTTTAAATGAAAGTCTAGAGGCAGGACTTTATGTTAGCGATCTGAGAAGCATCATCTGCCTTTACAGGCACCTACAGCAGAGTATCATCTGCGTAATAATGTAGATTAACTCCACGGCTGTGTGTGATTTGGTCTATAGTTGAAATGTCAAGCTGCCAGATTGTTTCCGTACCTCCAGCTGCCCTGTCCAGCTCCTCATCTCCCCGGCTCATGCCTCCTGGCTTGAACTCTTGTCCTCCCTGGTTCTCCCAAGTTCCACCGTGCCTCTGGCACCAAGACTCCAGCCCTCCCCGGCCACTCACTTGACCCCTCCTGTTCTAAATCAAATCACCACCACCTTTCACTCCGTCTCTCATTCTTGCGTCCACTTAAAATATCTCCACACCCAGGCAGTGTGACAACCATTACAGTTTGGTGTGAATGTAGCATGTGCATTAATATATATAAATATTTTTCACCAAAAATCCACCTGTTCTTTTGTTCAATGTCATTTTATTTTAATATGTATCTGTCCCTGTACATTATGTCTAATTTTTGAGGAACATTTTATTTAATTTTATTTATTTTCTATACGTGACCTTTGACCGGTCAAGTGATTCCACTTCCTGTGGATTCGCGCTGCTTTCCTCAGTTGGTTAGTGGTCGTGCTGAGGAGAGTCGAGTCAGTGCAGGTCCTCTTGTTTTTGTTAAGTTGTAAGACGGTTTAAGAGTTATTGTTTAACTTTGTGGTAACTTGCTGTTTGTTTTAATGATCATTTGAAATTTTGTGTGTATTTTTTTATGGTACAGCATGTATATGTGGCAGAAAAGTCACCATTTTCAATTTAGGTTACTGGCATTTGTGTTCTCATGCTGCTGCTCTTGTTTTTTTATGTGTATGAAGAACCTTGTTTCGCTGTACTGTGTTTTTTATTTCATTTCTACACAGAATAAACTTCACTCAGTTGGTAAGACAGCTGACCTCCGCAGGGTTTCCATATTAAAAGGAGAGGTGTCTGGTGTGACGCTGGCTACATGAACACAGGTTATGGGCTGAGTAAAACAAAAAATACATTAGAAAGGACAGTAAATTGAAACAGGTTGAAACAAGTTGCTTAAAAATACTTTAAATACTTGTTTATTAAGTCTTGAAGGCTTATTAGTGGGTGGGGCTGCACATGATCATTGGGCTCACATGAGATTAAAGTATCTAGACAGCTGCAAGTGTCAATGGAGGATATTTGATGTTAAGAGGTTTGATGCATATTTGTCGATAGGTATCACACCGTGAAGAAAAGTCGGCTGAGGTCAAGGAAAATTGCAACAAGAATAATCACAGCTGCTGACATCTTAAAAATCACCCAGAACTGTTGGAGTAAAGTGTCCAAAGCAGTGCAGTGGTCAAAAATGTTGCACTAAGAAGAACAAACCCTCTCATAGTGTGACGGTGTCGGGGCACTTAGTGATAAAGTGATAAAATGGGGGCTTGTACTTTCTTTCCCGTGGAGTTGTGTGACACTCTTCTGCTCCTCCATCCTGATGTGGGTTTTACTTGGAACTGATACACCTGCTGTTCCTTGTCTCCTACCATGACTTCCAGTTAGTTTGCAGTTCATTCTCAGCCCACCACTATTGTACATTCATCATCTTTCTCCAAACTAAAAGACAAATTTAGTCTCTTTGAGAAGCTTCTATCCTGAGCTTTAGGAAGCTTTATTATCCAAATAAATGCCATCATTGCAGCACACAGAGCAGGCCACAAAGGACAGCTCAGCTTTGAACTCTGATCCAGGTTGGCAGAATACCTCAAACACTGCATGAAATACACATTTTGTCTTGTCAGGCGGGAAAATAGGACCTTTTTTTCCTTTGGTCACTTCTCCTTCCCCTGTTGAATCAGGGTTGTAACATCAACCAGTAAAACAGATTCTAAGTTGGATTCAGTGAAAGAGAAGCAACAATGTCTTTCTGCCGTCTCCCTGCATCTCCTGTCCACGTCTCTGAGTCCAGCTGCCTGTAACCACCTTCTCTACAAGCAGCAGCAGCAGTGAAAGAAGCTGAGCTGGACAAAAGAGCCAATCATTGACCTCAGTTCTTATTTAAAAGTCTTGGATTTCTTTGAATGCGATTATGATACGATGATTATTGTATAGTAAAGTATCAGTTGGTTGTGTCAAACTGAGTTTTTCTCTTAGTTTTTACTAATGACATCATCGATGACATCAGACAGCGGCCTTCGAAGCTTCTCTAAGTAGTTGTCAAGGAACCAACGGTTGTCTGACAGTCTGGCTGTTGCAAACTGACTGGAGCAGTAAGATGTGGTATCAGACCAGTGTGGATCTGTGGAGGATCACGGTTTTCTTAACGTGCTCGGTGGAGTTTAGCCTTTATATCAACGGGATTGTCGGACTGTTGTCAAGTTCAATGAATCTGCAACGTTGTTTATAATATACTGATCTGTGGAGTGGATCATTTCTGGACCTTTAGACACACGTAAGGCGGCCTCACACGGTGAGGACATTAATGAACCGACAGGCTGCATCACAGATGACATCAACTTCTGTGGTGACATCTGCGTATCAACACTGTCCGCTGCTTCCCAAACAACAAGCCTTCAAGTGGCTTGAACACCAAAGACCTTCAAGTGATCCCGAACGAGAATAAGGCAGCATTCAAGTCTGGTGACAGGGAAGCAGCGAGGGAGGTCCAGAGACGTTTGTCAGTGAAGTTCAAAGAGGGGAAGGAGGCTTACAGGAGGAAACTAGAACAAAGGCTCAGCCAGAAGGAGACCAGAGCAGTTTGGAGAGGAATGACGAGCGTCACGGGCTTCAAGGAAGAAGACAAAGAAACAAAGAAACACATCCACCCATCGTTTGGGAGGAGCAGCAAGTTTAAAGTTGAACATACATTAGTCAGTCACAGTATGAAGGTTTGAATTACTTAGACTGACATGTTCTTCCTGTTAAGGGGGCCTGCTGGCTGAGTGGTAAAGCCTTGTGGTGAGATGCAGAAGCGTGACCTTGGTGCCGGTTCCAAGGCAGGATAAAAATGGGAGGGTTGCAGCAGGAAGGGCGTCCAGCATAAAAGCACATGCTAAATCACTGTGCAGATCATTCCGCTGTGGCGACTCCTGAAGGAACAAGCTCAAAGCTGTTGGTCTTTGTTGGATTCTTCCTGCTGCAGCCAAGTTTCTGTAAGACGAAATAAATCAATGTGACGTCACTTACCAAGTCATGTACTAACAGCTTTAGAGGAGCGTGATCGGATATTTAGGCCACATTTAAGGTTTGTGTTCTGCAAGAGGAGACGTCTGGATTATAGGACGACATGCTGGTGTTAATGTTTGATTCATATCATTTAGGTGGTCAGAGATCAGACACTGTCTGTTTTGTGGAGGTGACGACTGATTCAAATCGTCAACTTGTAAATTGCTTTGAGCAGCACTTTGTCTTTTGGCGTCTTCAAACGTCTCAGACTGTTCACAGCTGTGGATGTTGTTGGGGGTTGAAGTGTAATCTACCAACCTCCAGGCCAGCTGGGGAACTTCTGCAATGAGCTGGATATGGATATCTGTCATCCATTCCCGTGGGTTCTCTTATCACTGATATGCAGACGACAGCTCTTCCTGTCTTTTTCGCAAGACAACTCTATTGGCATCACTGCCCGTCTCTGTGACATCTCTGCTTGGATGAGAGAAAGACATCTTCAGCTCAACATCTCCAAGACTGAGGTTCTAGTCTTCCCAGCCAAACCGCTGACACAGCACAACATCAGCACCGACACTGGATCTTCAGTGATTGTCCCTGCTAAGTCAACCAGAAATCTGGGGGTCATCATTGACAACCAACTGAGATTCACAACAAGTGAGAAGGAGATTGTAAAAACTTTCAAGGCAGGTAAAACAGATGAAATCACATTCATACAATCAGACAGTTGTTGTCAGTTCTGCAAATATGTATCACAGGCTCTTTTGTTGGTTGTTATTTTAATTGGATGTTGGTTAATTTATATTTTAGGGAGGAAAATTTCTGCCCAATGTCACAGACTATGGCTGTTTTTTTTTTTTTAAATAATATTTTATGACAAAAGTTAAAGGTAAACTTTAGATGGTGAAGTGTGACAGTCCGGTAACTGGGTAAGTTTCGTTGATATGAAGATCAGAGGAAATGAACATCTACAGGCCTTTTCACACATGGATCCTTCACATCGCTTCATGTCAGACAGACAAACATCAATTTTACATTTCAGACAGATAATATCTGACACACACGTGTCAGTGTTTTAGTCTTTTTGGATGAAGGTAAGTTTTAACCAAACTGCCAAACTCTGCACGCTCAGAGACTTTACAATATTTCAAACTCTGCTGAAAACAACTGTTCTGCATCTTCCTTTGCACTTAAAAAAACATTTTCTGCTCTTTCTCATACTTACATCACATGAAACAGAAACACTTTTTTGATGCCACTTTGCTTTGGTGTTTTCTCCTTGACTTAGATTTTTGCTGCCTTGTTTCTCACTTTAAGTCACTTTGGATAAAAGTGTCTGACACATCAGTACATGTAAATGTATCCAACAGACACTGTGGTGTGAAAAATACGTATTAATCATGAAGAGTCAATATTTCAACACACAGCTGATTGAATCAACAACACGATGTTTCCTCTCGTGTTTCATTTAGTTAGTTCACACTCTAAAGATTTATTCAGTGAACAGAATCAAAGTCGTGACATTGGAGCCTGAATCCATCAGGTTCTATCACAGATGGCTCACACACTGTGTTTTACTGCTTTTTGTCTGTTTGTGGAGCAGAGAAACACGAACGATTGACTTGACTTTCCAGGATTTGAGGAACAGTTCGTCATTTGTTGCACCACATCAGTCGTTTCCTGCACATGCAGCAGTGACATCACAGCAAGTATCTGTTATTATCATTAAACGGTGAAACAATCAAGCTCCAACATGTGTCTGGATTTCAAATGAGAAAGCAGCTGCAGTTTGTTTGTGTGGCCTCCACAGCCAGACGGGTGGTGCTCAGTCACTGTGAGTTTGCTTCCAGACAAAGATGGTGGAGTTTTTCTGATCAGTCACTGATTTACTGATGGACTTTAGTCAGTGGACATTATGTCTCCTCCTCTTACTGAGACTGTCCACTGTCAATTATCACAACCGGTTGAGAAATTGACATCACCGATCAAAAGTGTGTAGACTGTGTGAGAGTCAGGAGGAGTCAGAGTGGAGAAGAAGACAAAATGTCCTCCTGTCTTCATTGTCCATCAGCTCCTTCTCTTCCATTTTGTCTCTGATCAATAATCCAAGTTTGATCAACAGATGATCAAACTGATTGTTCAGCCATCAGAGGAGTTGGATCAGTGGAGCTGCTTCTGTTCCTGATGTCCACTGTCTCATCTTTGTCCTGAGATCTTACTGCAGAGGAGACAGGAGACGGTCAGACAGTCAGACAGAAACAGACAACAAAAGAGAAATCGAAAACAAGAGGAACTCACTTTTGATTTTGAGCAGCACGGTTTTCATTCGCCAGATGTTCATGCTGGTTATGAAACAGACATATGTCCCTGTGTCTCTGACTGTCGGGTATTTCAGGGTCAGACTGAGGTCTCCAGTTTTCAGCAGGTCGTCCTTCATCTCTGTCCGGTCTCTGTAAACCTGGATCTGTTCTTCAAGCTGGTCAGAGCCGTTTTGATATTTGTGGACAGTCCTGTTGTTACTGTCCTTCCACCACACTTTAGCGTCCTCAGGCAGGTCCCCTGTGGTCCTGAAGGGCAGCTGGACAGACTCCACTCCCTCCTCCACCTCCACCTGACAGTCTGAGAGGACAACAAAGCACAACATCAGCTGGACAGACAGCACCAGCAGTTTATGGAACAAAGTTGTAGAGAAAACTGAAGGACAGAACCAGATCAAAGCAAAAGGAAACTGGGGACAGAAACCTAGAAACTAGAAGCAGCTTTTGATCAGAGATTTCAGACACCAACATGTCGACTGTCAATAACTTTGTCTTTTGTTGCTGTGGGACATTTCAAACCCATGTCCAACATGGATCCACAGAAACCTCCATCAGTGTTTGTGGATCAGGATTCACTCAGCTCACGTGTCCATTCTCAGATGGAGACGTGATGATTGGGACATGTGATCTGGCTTTTGGACATCGAGTGTGATCACTCTCACAGCACAGTTGCACTGTGTCGTATTATAAAATAAGTCTGAGGCAGATTTGCAGACACACTTGTGAGGGGCTGAAGCCGAGTTCCTGGACCCTGATGACTGTCAGCTTTGTCATGGATCTGATCGGACTTTGGATCAGAGAACATCTGATCCAAACAATGTCCAATGTTTTGAATCTGTAACAGATTGTTTGTAGTTCCTGATCATGTTCCTGATGAGGATTTTTCATATAATTATTGTTTTACTCTTACAGTTTTGTACTTGAAAAAGTCCAAAAAAATCTTTAATAAACTTTATGTCGAGTGTTTGCAGCTTTTCTGCAGCTTAAATATTTAAAAACATTTGTACTATTTTCTAGATTTACCTTTAGCACATTTACACAAGACTTGTTGTTGGTTCAGAAACAAAAAAATGAATTTGAATAAATGTTTGAAACATTCAAAGGAAACAAGACCCACAAAATCTACAAGCTCTTCACCGTCTTCTTCACTTCACACTGTCAGTGTCAGTGAGGACAGAACAATGTCTGTGGAGACATTGGAGGACAGGTCCATGTTTTCTGTGTCCACAGCTTTTGAAACTAATCACAGCTTCTTGTTTCCTGCTCTCATGTGCTGATGGACATTTTCATTGTCACTGAAATAAGGTGGAGAGACAGAAAATGTCCCAGAGATCCAGCCAGAGACAAACTCCCCTTTTCCACCTTTGTCTCCAATGAGACCAACAATCGAATTTATCAAGTTGTGTCTGCAGCTTCACCTGTTGTTACCTGGACCTGATCTACTTGTGGTGGAGCTCAGTTCAAAGTTTGTCTGTGTCCCAAATATTCACACAGTCATTAAATAAAGTGAAACACATTCATAGAAACATAGTCACAGTAAAACTGCAGTTTATCTTCGTATAAAGATGAACAACAGTTAGTTTAGACAAAGACTTTCAACTGACCTTTGACCTGGAGCATCACAACTTTCTTCATCAGGACGTTTCCCTCCCTGCTGTAGACGCTGCAGGTGAAGGTGTCTCTGTCTAAGTCTGTGGGGTATTTCAGGGTCAGACTGAGGTCTCCAGTTTTCAGCAGGTTCCTCTTCATCTCTGTTCGACCTTTGTAACAACTGTGCTGTTCTCCAGGCTGGTCAGAGCCGTTCTCATACACATGGACCTTCCTGTATCCGTCCGTCCACTCCACTCTGACGTCTTCAGGCAGGTGAACTGTGGTTTTACAGGGCAGCTGGACAGACTCCACCCCTGAATCCACGTCCACCTGTGGGACTGAGAGGACAACAAAGACCAACATGATGTGGACAGACAGCAGCAGCAGCTCTGACACATTTTCTTTGAGTGTATGAAGTGAAATATTTGTAGTGAAACATGTTTGATTGGTTCCAGTCTGAAATGTCTCCATGTCTCCATTGAACAGAGACACTGTTTGTCTTTGGTGTCTGTCCAATCTTTCTTCAGTCCCACTTTATTTCCTGTCTCTGACAGAGAATCTCTGTCCCATCATCTGACTTCACTAACACTCACTAAATCAGATGTTTGTTCCACTGTCGACTATTGTCTTATTATTATTGTGTGTGTGTGTGTGTGTGTGTGTGTGTGTTTGTGTATGTGTGTGTGTGTGTGGCCACAGGTGGTGTCCTTGGATTGGCCCATTTGAATGAATTGCTGCCCCCTGATTGGACACTTCATCCACCCAGATCCCAGCAGCCCTCTCTCTCTTTCCCTCTGCCGCTCCCCGACCGACCCAGGATTCTGTGTTAGTCTTTATGAGAAGTGATCTGTGTGTCGTATCAATACGTCTGTTCAGTGTGTCAATAGCTCATTGATAGAATTCACTGTAAATATGGAGTAAAAGCAGCAAAGTAGGAGGGAGACGCCCTTTAATGTTTGTGTGTGTGTGGACCTTCGACTATTCATCCCGTCTTATTTCCTGTATGTCTTTGGTTCAGGTTGGTACCGTTGGGTTTTTTTGGAGCCTTTTTTGGTTGTTTTGGACACTGCTCAACTCTGAAGGTTATAAACTGCTACCGGTTGGTTTCTGAACACTTGGTCTAGCTGCTTTTTGGGTTTAGAGCTTGGGAATGGGAGGAGGGGGGGTCACATTGTGTCATGCCTAGTTTCCCCGAGACCAGGATCATAACAAGTGTCTCAGGAGGTTGGATCAGTCCGTCTGCTGGGAAAAGACCAAAGTGTCTTGAAAGAGCCTCGTCTGCTTCAGGCCATCTGACAATGTGGACATGACTCTAAGGAGCTGGAAGTGAACCAGAGTTAGGACCCAAACAAAGACGGACGTCTTCACCTTTGTCTCTAACTGGCAGTTCAAAGATTCTGTCTAATGTCTTCAACTGGATCTATTTCCCCATGTCCCCTCAGCTCCACCACAGGGACAATTTAAGACATGAAGACAAACATGGACTGAGGTTTTAGAGACTAACAGGCCTCGTCTCTCACTGTCTGATCTTCCATGGGACAGAGTTAAAGTGTCCAAATGTCCAGTTGTTTTCTCAGGCTGCACTTTGACACACAGAATGATTTGGAATCACATGTTCTATTCAGTCTCACCTCAGATGGTCCAAATAAAACACAACATGTTTGGTCCAAATCCTTCCACTGTCTCAGCTGGTGTCACAGGTCAGAAGAACAGGATCAGAGTTGGACTTCACACCTAACACCTCTGATATCAGCTGAGATTTGGTGTCATTGCCTGGTACAAACTAACTTCCCTCTGTCCTTGAACTTTAACCACTTTCAGGGGGCGACATGAAGCTTCGGATCCAAATCAAAGCGGGTTTCAGAACCATCACAGGTCTCCATCCTTCTGCAGATTCTCTCTGCTGCTCCTACAGCTGACAGCTAATAAACCTGGAACTGAGTCTGTTCATAAACGTCATACGAACGGCTCCGTTAGATTTATACTTGTTGTTTGTCGGCTGATCCCGACTGAAACGATCAGATCATTTCCTGATGAAACGAACAGCTGTTAGTGTTTGTTCCTGTACAAGTTCTTCTACAGCAGCTTTCATTAAACTCATGGGATTCTAACTGTATAAACATCATCACTAAGTTGGACGTGAACAGTTTGACTTTGTCCGTGTGTCTGTAGCATCCCGACCTTCAGTAACTCTGACAGATCAAACTCCTCTAGTAACAAAAGTCAAAGGTTAGTTCGAGTTAGTTACTGTCACTTTAGTCCAACTTGTTCATACAGTGACGATAACTAGCTGTGAAGTTACTAACACGAGATGAACTGAACTGGTGAAACTACGTTCGACTCACTTTAGACTCAGAACAAACGACTTTCATTGAACAGGTCTCAGTTTTCTGTCACTTTGCTCCGTGACACCAGCACCTGCAGTGTTTACAGCCTGTTACATGAACCATGGAGGTATGTTTGTTTTAGGTTCCTTGTAGCACGAGTGGGCGGTGAATTACTCGTCTGTGTTCACAGAACACGTGGCTCTGAAGCAGGAATGAAATGTGAGAAAAACAAGCTCCTACAATCTGCTGCTGGTCTCAGGTTTTGTGCTTCTTGTTCTGCATGTGAGAGCTGGATTTCTTGAGGTTACGTCACTAAAATATTTAAGACATTTTAAGACTTTTCAAGGACGTGTGGACATATTAGTATAAAGACTTTAAACTGACCTTTGACCTGGAGCATCACAACTTTCTTCATCAGGACGTTTCCCTCCCTGCTGTAGACGCTGCAGGTGAAGGTGTCTCTGTCTAAGTCTGTGGGGTATTTCAGGGTCAGACTGAGGTCTCCAGTTTTCAGCAGGTTTCTCTTCATCTCTGTTCGACCTTTGTAAAGATAGAACTGTTCTCCAGGCTGGTCAGAGCCGTTCTGATACACATGGACCTTTTTGTCTTTACTGTCCCTCCACTCCACTTTGGCATCTACAGGAAGGCGAACTGTGGTTTTACAGAGCAGTTGGACAGACTCCATCCCTGAATCCACGTCCACCTGGTAGCCTGAGAGGACAACAAAGACCAACATCATGTGGACAGACAGCAGCAGCAGCTCTGATGGTAACAGGACGTCACTGTCCCATGAAAACACTCAGGAACTACTTATTGGGACTGATTCTCAGTTTGGTGTCAACAGTCACGGAGCAACAAGAGTAAAGCTGTGAACCATCAGCATTATGGGTAATGTAGTAGTAGAGACATACCTGACATGAAGTAGTGACGGAAATGGACTAAAAGACCCACAGCAACAAGAAGAAGAACCAGGAGAACCAGGAGAGCTTTGGCCCAGGATGGAAACCGTTCTGTGGAGAACATGAACAACAACATGACCTCTGACCTCTGACATGTATCTACAGCACTGACCTCTGACCTGTCACTGACCTTTGACCTGCAACTGTGCATCTGTCACTGTCTCTTGAAATCCAAACCCTCTGACCAAGCAGGTGTAGGTTCCACTGTCAGACAGTGTCAGTCCTGTCAGATTCAGACTGAGGTCTCCAGTTTCCAGAGCGTCAGGCTTCATCGATGTTCGACTGCTGTAAAGCTGGTTCTGGTTTTTAAGTTCATCACCTTCCTGCTGACGCTGGTGGACGGTTGAAGGACTGAGGTCAGAGCGGCTCCACACCACTGTGGGGTCGACCAGTCGGGAAGTGGGAAACTGACAGTGCAGCAGGACAAACTGGTCCCCCTCATACATGTCCACAGCTGAGACATGCTGGGAAACTGTGAGGACACACAGACAGACAGGGTCCATCTAAAGATCAACGGCTTTCTGCATTGATTTGTGTGTAACAAGAAGACTAAGACCACTTCACACATCCACCAAGAAAGCCACACACAACGAACCCCATCTTAGGATTTAGGGGGTCGGGCTCGTAATCGTTACATTTTGATGACTCTGCCCAGTATCCACCCACCTTAATGTCCAGTTGTCATGACTGAACCTTTGGATAAAACTGAAATAATTCACTTCTTCTAAATCAGTTTAAGGTTCCATCACATAACTGACGTCTGCAGATTCATGTCAATATTTAGATGTAGCCTGTTTGGCTCTGGGTGCAGCTTCATAAAGCAGGACTTTGGGCAGGACTGTTGGATCAGACTGACTCAGTTTGAGCCAATAAATTTATAACTGAGAGTGAATTTATTCAACAGCAAATTCCCACAACGACTCAGCGACGTCTCCTCAATCAGACGGAAACTGAGTGAATCCGTCCCTGTCACTGACCCGTCCTCCTCTGTCTGCTGCTGATGGTTTGGACTGTGTCAGTATCCACCAGAACCTGGGACACATTAGCTTGAACAGTTAGTGATTAACCAACGATCTTGTGGTGGTGAACACGTGACGGTGGATGAAGAACTGAGGGCACAAGCTGAAATTATCACTTTCCTCACGTTTCTGATCGTTGAACGAGTGTTTGGATCATTTCCTCTTATAGATCGTTCATTTACGCCGGTACCAGAACAGGCCCTGATGTTGTCCGGTCTAGTTAAGGAGGAACTTTGTCTTTACCTGAGCTGTCTGCTCCGTCTCTGCTGCAGACAGGGAACAAGCTGCTCCACAACTTTATTGTCTTATTCACTGATCTCAGTGGGACGTCTTTACTGGGACAAAGTGAACGTGTCCTCTGCAGTGTGAGCAGCTGGAAACATTTACATCCACATGTGATGCTGCTGTCAGCAAAGGATCGTTGTTACTGCTGGGAAGAAGACAACTGAGGACAGTCGGACATGTCCAAGAGGATTTAATCCAACAAACACATGGATCAGTTCAAGAGGAAGCAGACACTTTTATCCAAAGCAACTTACAGAGTAATTTACATACACAGTGGTGATGGCTGCCACGCAGGGTGCTCATCACCACTGGGAGCAGCTGGGGTTTAGTGTCTTGCATGCAGGGACTGGGGATCAAACCACTGACCCTGTGGTCCATGGATGACTTGCCTTACCAACTGAGCTACAGCCGCCCAACAAAGGGAAGACTAAAGATTAAAAAGACGTTGGATCAGATCAGAGGGAGGAAGGTGATCTTACCGTGTACGTGGATCAGAAACACCACAAACATCTTCATCTTCCTGGAAAAACTCCAACAAGGACAAAGTCTCCTTCAACCTGCTTCTTCCTGAACTTACTGCAGCTTCAGGACGTCAGTCCACAGTAGGTTGTCTGTCTCCTCCTGATAATCTGCTGACACTTTCACTTTCACCTGTTTCCAGAGAAGCAGCTGTTGGAATGTGAAGAAACGGGTTGAACAGTTTCCCACTGAATCACTGATTGTTAGAGACTTTGTTGAAGCTCGTCTCTGGAATCAAATCCACACCTTCAAAAATCATTTCTGAGGAAAGACGAGCAGCTGGACTTTCCTCATACTTTCACACCTGTTGATCTTCTCTCTTCACACACACTCAGCTCTGTCTTCACTAGTTCCTGATGAGTCACTGACAGACTCGGCTCTGATTGGACACAAACCAGTGGAGTTGCTGATGACAGCTGAACATCTTTATCAGTTACACATTCACACGGGATATAATTGTGTTGCACTTCAGCCTCGTCAGTAACTCAGTGACCCGGAACTAATCTGATCTGACCTATGACGTCATCACCAGGTTGAACATCACTTTACATTTACTAATGACATTAGCTTTGATTCAACAAGTGTCTGTCCTGCATCAAGAGCTAAAGATGGAGAAACAGGAAGTTTGAGAACAGCCTGTGTTTATGGCTCGCCGTCTGTCTCTCCGTACATTATTTGTTTTTATGCTGTTTTTGACACTTATTTTTCATAATGTCAACTCTCTGCTGGTGTACAGTCGTCAGTCTCTACTGGATCTTAGGCCAACTGATAACAGTTGTTTGTGGATTACCCGGGATGGACAGAAAACGCTGCCCCCATTACTATCGGGAATCCCAGCGCACCTGGGCCGCACTCCTGGGCCACCCCCACGCAAGCGCAGTGGAAGGTTGGTTCGGCTGAAAGTCTGTGTGCTTCGTTGTGGTGCTTCCTCTCTGGCTGAGTTTGGTTCGGTTCATCGCTTCTTTCCTTCGCTGGAGCCGGTCAACACCTGGTTGATACCGATCGTCGGCCCTGATGAGCTGTTCCAGCCCCGCCTCCCGCCCTCTCCTCGTCCGCGCCAGCGTGGAGTGAATCTGTGGAACCTGCGGTCTCTCGAGCGGACTCCATGGTCGGCTAACACTCCAGCTCCCACCAGGTTTGGCCTGGTAAATGCCAGATCCCTGGCAAACAAAACGTTTATCCTGAAGGATTTCTTTCTTTCCAATGGTTTGGAGTTTTTCTGTGTGACTGAGACATGGACTGACGCTGGCGAATCCAGCGTTTTCGCGGAGCTTCTGTTATTTGAACTCGCCCCGCACGTCGGGCCGAGGCGGAGGAACAGCCGCGATTTACCGGAGCCGGTATCGGTGTAAACCGCTTTATCCAGCTTCGAAATGTGTCTGTTTGAGCTTGGCTGCTCTCACCCTGGACTGTGTGGAGGGATCTACAGACCACCGAAATACAATAAGGATTTTATCAATGACTTTGCTGACTTCCTGGCTGAGGTCATGCCCAAATATGACTGTGTCCTTTTAGTTGGTGATTTTAATATCCATGTGTGTTGTCCGGACAAACCCATGGTTAATGACTTTTTACACCTTATTGACTCTTTTAATTTGGTCCAGTCTGTAACTGGACCAACACAAGAGCGTGGACACACACTTGATCTGGTTTTATCATATGGTCTGCCTGTTTTGAACTTGGAGGTCTGTGATGCTGTTTTCTCGGACCATGTGTCTGTGGTATTCCACGTTTCCCTGCCTTTTCCCACTGTTAGAAGTCGCGCTCCCGCTCAGCTCTCTCGGGTTATTAACTCCTCCACAGCTGCTCAGTTCTCAGTCCTCTTCAGCCAGAACTATGTGATTCCTGAATCCATGGACAATTCTACAGACAAGCTCAGCTCCAGGTTTCACTCCACCTGCCAGACTGTATTGAACGCTGTAGCTCCAATTAAAATCAGGCAAACTAAAGCTAAATCTGAGCCCTGGCTAAACGACGAGACTCGAGCTGTGAGGCGGGAGTGCCGCAGAGCTGAACGCAGACGGAAGAAGGACAAACTGCAAGTGTCCTTTCAAATGCTGAGAGACTGTTGGCGTCTCTATCAGTCCACAGTCAAAGACTCTAAAAGAAAACACTTTGCTAATATGATTATTTCCAACTGTCACAAACCCCGTGTGTTATTTCAGTCTATTAGCAAAATCCTGGATGCTCCTCAGACTGTATGTTTTGAATTCACATCTGAAACCTGTGAAAACGTTCTTAATTTTTTCATTAATAAGGTCTCTATGGCAAGGGCCCAAATCTCTCCTCCTGTTTTTGACCCGTCAGTCCCTCGCTTGTGCTCTGCTGTCTTTCATCGGTTTGAGCCTGTCACCTTGTCTCAGATTCAGGAGATTGTTGATCACTTGCAACCCTCAGGTTCACCCTGTGATGCCCTTCCCCCTCGTCTTTTTAAAGAGGTTTTTCTTACTTTAGGGCCATCTCTTCTCACCATTATAAACAGTAATCTGACCTCTGGGCTGGTCCCCAAAAATTTAAAACATGCCATAGTTAAACCTCTCATTAAGAAACCTGGGCTCGATCCACTTGTTTTTGCTAATTTCTAATTTTTACCTTTTTTATCAAAGCTTTTAGAGAAAATCGTTTATAGCCAGTTAACAGCATTTTTAAATGAGCACAACCTTTTAGAGATCTTTCAATCTGGTTTTAAAACAAAACACAGTACTGAATCTGCTGCGAGTGTTTAATGACATTCTCCTAGCCTCTGATTCTGGTGACTGTGTGGTCCTTGTACTGCTTGATTTAACTGCTGCATTTGATAGAGTGGACCACGACATTTTGATCTCACGCCTAGAACACTGGGTTGGTATTAAGGGCCCAGCTCTGAGTTGGTTCAGGTCCTACTTAAAGGACAGAAGTTTTTGTGTCCAACTTGGAGATTTCCAGTCCTCCTCTGCTCCTCTGTCCTGTGGGGTTCCACAAGGCTCTATTTTAGGCCCTGTCCTATTTTCTTTGTATTTGCTTCCCCTTGGCTCCATCTTCAGAAAACATGGAATCTGTTTTCATTGTTATGCTGATGATTGTCAGATTTATGTCCCTCTAAATAAGAGGGATGGTTTCTCTATCAGCTCATTACTGGACTGTTTAAAGGACATTAAGGCCTGGATGGCTTTTAACTTTTTACATTTTAATGATTCAAAGACTGAGGTAATTGTGCTGGGAACCAACTCCTCTAAGGGGGCCGCTGCCTCTGTAGACTTGGGTCCCTTGGCTGAATATGCCAAATCAGAAATAGTTAACCTTGGGTTTAAAATGGACACCAACCTAAAGCTTGACAGCCAGATTCGGTCTGTTGTAAAATCTAGTTTTTTCCACCTGAGGCAACTGGCCAGTTAAGCCAGTTCTCACTAAGCAGCACTTTGAGACAGTGATCCACGCCTTTGTTACCACCCGGCTGGATTACTGTAATGCACTTTATTTTGGCGTCAGTCAGTCGTTGATCTCTCGACTGCAGCTAATCCAAAATGCTGCTGCACGTCTTTTAACTGGCACTAGAAAACATGAGCACATTACACCTATTCTATCCTCTCTTCTCTGGCTGCCTGTGCATTTTAGGATCCATTTTAAACTTCTCGTATTTGTTTTTAAATGTTTAAATGGTGCTGCCCCAGAGTATCTCTCTGAACTTCTGCACTTATATACTCCTCCTCGGTCACTCAGATCAGCCGACCTGCTGCTCCTGAGTGTACCAAAAACTAGACGGAAGCTCAGAGGGGACAGAGCTTTTGCGGTGGCAGCTCCAAAATTGTGGAACGAGCTGCCCCTGCACATCAGACAGGCCTCTTCCTTGCCTGTTTTTAAATCATTTCTTAAGACCCATTTGTTTTCACTGGCTTTTGATGCAGTCTGAGTTTTTGACATTATTTTACGTGTGTTATTTATTTATTTATTTATTGTTACATTGTTGGGTTTTATTTGAATATTTTATGCCTTAACCTGTACAGCACTTTGTTCAACCTTGTTGTTTTAAAGGGCTTAACAAATAAAGTTACAGTTACAGTGATTGTGTTGTTGTTGTTGTTTTCTTTGATTTGCTGTTGTTGGTTTTTCCTCATTTACCATCAAATGTCAAAAGTTCCAGAGACAAACTGGACAGTTATCAGAAACTACTAAACACCACAAACATCTTCATCTTCCTGGAAAAACTCCAACAAGCACAAAGTCTCCTTCAACCTGCTTCTTTCTAAACCAACTGCATCTTCAGGACGTCAGTTCTGCTAAAGTTCTACCGTCTGTGTGGACACAGTGTCTGTACAAACTGTTTTTGGTCACTTCTGCTTCATCCTTTCATTCTGATTTTCACTTCCTGTACTTCTGACCTTGGACCTGTTAATGATCCACCTACAGTAAGTCTTATCATAAGTGTTAAAGTCAAGGCCACAGATCACAAAGAGTTAAAAACAATCAACGTACAAACAAATAAAACCATAAAGACAAAGACAAAAGTGTCCTTATGTCCCCCTGACATTTTAACTGTCCCCCCAAAACCAGACAGGCAAGAACTGGTCTTTTGCTGAGCAGTTTCTTTTTATTATTTCCACAAATCATTCATCAACTTTCTCTTAGTGGGTTTATAGCTTTTAAAACTGCAGGTCATCAGTCTTTGTCTTCAGTCTGGTCTCCATGTTCTTCTTCTTTGGTGTTTAGTTATTAACATCCATCTATGATCCACACACACTGTAATTCACCTGCAACATTAACTCTGTTCAGTCACATTCACAACTTCTACTGGCTTTTCTGTCATTTTTATCCATCAGTCCAAAGCAGGTTTCACTCAGTGACAGCTGGGATCAGCTTCAGCCCCCCTACATCTCTATGAGCTGTGTGGATAACAGCTGTAGAAGTAGCAGAACACAGAACTGTTTCCTGTAACATATGAAAATAATTCAGGTTGACAATTGCTACACAGCATTTCCTGTTTCCAGCCTGGTGGGACTGGTGTGACACAGGCTGTTTGTGCAACAATACTGACGCTTGCTGGTGATTTATCGATACTATTAGTTCATCATGAAAAGCAAAAGGAAATTCTGAGACAAGCTCAACGTCCAAACAAGACACAGTTTTATTATGGAGCTAAAATGTGGAGCTGACACTCACAAACTCTCTGCTCCAACCTGTTCAGTAAATGAACCGGAGACAAACTGGGAAAACTGGCCCCTGGAGACAGACGTGGGATGGACTCTTCACCATTTCTGTTGTCTTGTTTTGTCTTTTTGAGCCTGTTTGAGTGTTTTGTCTGTTTTCGATGTTCGGACAGTGGAAGTCGATTTTTTGACTTTTTGCCTTTGTTTTTGTGCCTGTTTTTATTGTTTTGGACAGTGTCCACTCATTGTCCATCATCTTTGAGTTTTTTTAAATTTTTTCTGGTCATTTGCTTTTTCTCACTGAGCACTTTGAAACATTAACAGGAGCTTTTACGAGGTTAAAGGTACAAAGAGCAAAAATTTAAACAATTTTACTGGACTTTAAAATCCTCTACAAACCAGATAAAACAGGTCTTAGTGTTTCTCCACTTGCTTCAGTGTAATGGGTATTTGGCCATAAGAAAGACACTTTTCACCATGCTAGAACCAGTTAAAATAAAAAAAATTGCGGTAGATGTGAAAGGATGGGATGTTCTTTGTGAGAACCATTTGTGTATGTCTGACCACAACCTTAAACACACATGACCTGAGAAAAACATATTCGCAGGTCCACTTAAAAATTTTATTTATTTTTCTTTTAGAAATTCTGAAGATGGATAAATGTTAAAAATGACTTTCTTTATTCTTTAGGGAGTCGTGAATGAGCCTTTACTAAAACCAGTCAAACAGCAAAACCTTAAAAAAAATCACTGCAATTGCATTTTTACTGGTCATGTGTGAAATTTTATGTCAACATAAAACTCATCTTGGTGTCAGCAGGTCGTGATACTATCATCACTGACCTGTCAGATTTCATTTCATTTCAAACATCGTGAGAAAAGCTGTTGTTACAAGTAATTTTCCAGATCGTGAAAGATTTTTAAAATAATTTAGTCAATAAAAAGGAGAATTTACTTAAACTGTTGATAACTACAAAAATCTGTGAATATTTGTGAACTATTACTGTGGTATCTCTACTAGTTAGACCTTTTGATGAAAAGGTCCTAAAACAAAGCCCATGTTCAAACTGACCTGGGAAGAATTGGTTTTAGGTCCATCTTTAAAACTGGATTCAGTTCTCACAGTTTCACATGGAACTGTTGTTTTTAATGTTAATCTTTTTAAAATTGTGTTAAATTGTGTCTTCATATTTAAAATGTATATGTATAATTCTTGTTCACATGTCTCTCTTGACAAAGACATAACAATCAAAAGACATTCAGTTTAAATAAAGGTTCAATAGCAGACTTCTTTACCATCCACACACTGATCCATCTTCAGCTGCTTTTTAAAGCTCAGTTCATACGTAGATCAGCGATCAATCACAATCAACAGTGATTGAGAGTCAGGAGGAGTCAGTGTGAAGAAGAAGACAAAACGTCCTCCTGTCTTCATCCATTGTCCATCAGCTCCTTCTCTTTCATTTGTCTCTGATCCAAAGTCAGATCAGATCAATAATCAAAGTATGATCAACAGATGATCAAACTGATTGTTCAGCCATCAGAGGAGTTGGATCAGTGGAGCTGCTTCTGTTCCTGATGTCCACTGTCTCATCTTTGTCGTGAGTTCTTTTTGCAGAGGACACAGGAGACAGTCAGAGACAAGAAAACTAAGACAGACAAAAAATATATAACTAGAAATTACAAAGTACTGATAATTATTTTATACCTTTTACTTTTAGCAGCACAGTTTTCTTTCTCCGCATGTTCCCACCATGGACTCTGCAGACATATGTCCCTGTGTCTCTGACTGGGGGGTGTTTCAGGGTCAGATTGAAGTCTCCAGATTTCAGCAGGTTGTCCCTCATCTCTGTTTGGTCTCTGTAAACCTGGATCTGTTCTTCAAGCTGGTCAGAGCCGTTTTTATATTTGTGGACAGTCCTGTTGTTACTGTCCCTCCACCACACTTTAGTGTCCTCAGGCAGGTCCCCTGTGGTCCTAAAGGGCAGCTGGACAGACTCCACTCCCTCCTCCACCTCCACCTGACAGTCTGAGAGGACAACAAAGCACAACATCAGCTGGACAGACAGCAGCAGCAGTTTAGAGGACAAAGTTGTAGAGAAAAGAGAAGGATAGAACCAGATCAGAGCAGAGCACTAACAAGCCTGTTCAGGTCAGGGTGGAACAAACAGCCAGTCTGGAGGACAGAACTTTTATTCAGACTGAAGAAGCTGCTGGATAAGCAGCGAAACATTTCTAACCAAGAAGAAGAAAGTCCAGTTGACTCGACTCAACCTTTGGATCAAACTGAAATAATTCACTTCCTCTGGATCAGGTTAAGGTTGGATCACATAACCTGACGTCTGCAGATTCATGTCAATATTTATTTTTTTTTGTTGATGAAAATGTAAATGTCATAAAAGTTTTTGCTCATGTTTCCTGCTGAATCAGCAGGTCGAGCTTTGAGAGGATCAATGGTCAAAGTCAAAATGTCAAAGATGTGAGTTTTCACGTTTCCAAGCTTGTGTGAATCCTGTGTGTGATTCTGCTGCTGCGGTTTGTGCTCACAGAAATATGAGAATCTTTATTGTCGTCACTGAGCACATGTACATGTTACAATGAGTGTCCTGCTCAAGGACACACCTGGTGGGTAAACTGGGATCTGACCCCACAGACTCCTGCTTCCCATCCGGCTGCTCCACCCATTGAATAATTAGTGAATAAGGCCTCGTGTCTACGAGCACGTCACAGCCGTGCTGATATTCAGAACAACAGCACGACTTCCTGTGTGACATGACTTCATCATCTGTTTTGCTCAATGCAACAAACACGTGGATCAGTTCAAGAGGAAGCAAATAAAGATTAAAGACGTTGGATCAGATCAGAGGGAGGAAGGTGATCTTACCGTGTACAAGGATCAGAAACACCACGAACATCTTCATCTTCCTGGAAAAACTCCAACGACCAACGAAGTCTCCTTCAACCTGCTTCTTCCTGAACTAACTGCAGCTTCAGGACGTCAGTCCACAGCCAGTTGTCTCTGTCTCCTCCTGATAATCTACTGACACTTTCACTTTCACCTGTTTCCAGAGAAGCAGCTGTTGGAATGTGAAGAAACGGGTTGAACAGTTTCCCACTGAATCACTGATTGTTAGAGACTTTGTTGAAGCTCGTCTCTGGAATCAAGTCCACACCTTCAAAAATCATTTCTGAGGAAAGAGGAGCAGCTGGACTTTCCTCATATTTTCACACATCTTCTGTCTTCACTAGTTCCCGATGAGTCACTGACAGACTGGGCTCTGATTGGACACAATGATTGGAGCTGCTGATGACAGCTGATATCTGCAGCAGGTTTTCATGGTGTTTCATTAATATAAACATAAAGAATTAGCATAGACCCAGATAGGGAGAGAAGACAGAGTACTGTACTTCTTCTTTTCATGTGGAGGTACATGTTTCCTTTGCTCAGTTTAATTTTAAAATATTTTGTTAAATATAATAAAACCATCAAAGAGGACTTGGGAGGACTGGACATCTTTATTACACCAGTCCACCGCCTCCCCCCTCCAGACTGTATTCACCCCCTTACCCAAAGAACACTGGATACAGGATATTTGAAGAGAAGGTGAGAAGACTCTTCTATTGACAGAAAACCAGGAAGTCTTCAGGCCCAGAACATGTCAGCCCCTCCTGTCTGAGGGCCTGTGCTGAGCAACTGGCTTCAATCAAAATGAATACAGGCCAATCGTGTTTATGAAATATTTTGATAGACTAGTGCTGAACCACCTGAAAAACATCCATTGTCCCTGCTAGACCCCCTGCAGGTTGGTACAGGTCAAACAGGTCAGTAGTTAAAACAGGACTGCATTACATCCTAAACCACGGCTCTGTAAGCAGCTTTTCCAGAAACCAAACAAACTGCAGCTGCTTCCTCATTTGAAATCCAGACACATGTTGGAGCAGGAACCACATCTGGACTCTGACAGTGGACAAGACAAAGATTAAAGCGGCATGTTTCTGTGAGATCAACACTGTCCCCAGTTATATTAACAATAATTAATAAAATATGTATAATTAACATATTATCTCACATATTAATTCCTGTATGTCATATCTAAGTATTACACATTGTACATTTGGTAATATTCAATTTTTGTTTACAGATTATTTTCTTGTACTCAGCTTTTTCGTAAAGAATCGATCATCAAGAATTGTTTTTCATCTTTTGTTGATGGAATAAACACTGAGAAACAGAAACCCGGCATTCAGTCCCTTTCTCCAACTGCGCATCGTCTTGATTTTGCTTGTGTTGCTGATACAATTTATTCACAACTAGATCTTAACTGACGTAACAACTGTTTTAACTGATAAAATCCTAAATTATAATTCCGGCTTGTTTAATAATTACATTTAAGTCACAAATGGACGAGTGAGAAGAGAAGAATCTTAAACCTTCAACATTCAGAAATATTTATTAAATCAGTTTGCTTATAATTATTTCTAATATCCAGTACAATAATTAAATATGAAATATAATGACTAATACAATATAAATACATATAAAACACACACACATTTACCCACATATCTAAATCATAAAAGAAAGTGAAACCTCCACAAAACACCCTGTGACTGTCATGTGCCTGTGCTGGATGAAATTCCACCAGATCTGTAAGTCTGAAAATAATGTGTTGGTCTGTTCCAGATATGCACCTTTATAAATGATCCGTATTGTTCTTTTTTGGAGAATAAACAGTGAATGTGTTTTTATGGTTATTGCCCCAAACGTCTGCACAGTCATATCTAATATATAGTGGGAAGTTATTTGTGTCCAGAACCTGCTTTGCTTTATTTAACACTGAGATGCTTCTTGACCAATGACATCATTAGTTATTTTGATTCAGGCTACTTTATCAGCCTCGGTCCTAATCCACAAAGTCTCAGACCAGACGCTTTATGTACATTTTGCGAGGTAGAAAAAAACAGAACTTGAGTTCGACAGAGGGTGAGTGTTGCGTTATTTTAAAGTGCTCGGGGCCTCGTGACGTCTAATCACAACTTTCACTTTGTCTCGCAAACACTGAAAGCTGTTACACACTGGGTGCGGCCGTATTAGTTTCTCCGGAGTGAAGGGGCTGGTAGTATTTCAGGCCACTCGGACGAGTGTACGTTTTCCCACACCGATCGCACCAATAAGGTTTCTCTCCAGTGTGAACTGGTTGGTGGCACTTTAGGCCACATTTGTGAGTGTTTTTCCCACACTGATCACAACCGTAGGTTCTCTCCCCAGCATGAGGTGTTTGTTCAGGGTGCCGGTTCGAGTGAAGTTTTTTTCACAGTAATCACAGCTGTAGGGTTTCTCTCCAGAGTGAACTCACTGATGCTGTTTTAGGGTGTAGCATCGAGAGAAAACCTTTCTGCACAAATTACACCAGTAAGGTTTCTCTCCAGTGTGAACACGTTGGTGGCCTTTCAGGTTGCTCAGTGCCCTGAAAGCTTTCTTACACTGGTCACAGCTGTAGGGTTTCTCTCCAGTATGAACACGTCGATGAGTTTTTAGAATGCCTAATGCAGTAAAAGCTGACCCGCATTGTTCACAGCTGTAAGGCCTTCCTCCTGAATGAATTAACTGATGGATTTTTAGACTATATTTCTGAGAAAAAGCTTTTCCACATTGGTCACAGCTGTAAGGTTTCTGTCCACTGTAAACTTTTGGTTGAATCTTCAGGAATGATTTTCTGGTGTGAGGTTTGGGCCTTGTTCTTCTCTGTTTCTAAAGTTTCCAGGTTTTCTTTCGTTTTTTTTTTTATCATGACCACAGACCTTAAATCTCAGGTTCTCTAGTTTTTAAAATTCCTAAATCATTGGAATGAACAACAGAGCATTTCACTTCCGGAGAGTAAAACTGAGGCAATGTCAGGGTCAGTATGTATGAACATCACTAATCCAAAAGTGCATTATAAGTCTAATTATGTTAAGGGCCTTGATTTCATTAAAGAAAAACATTCAAAAGACATTTTCTAAGTAACACGAAATAACATCAGTGCATATGTCTTTCTACAATTATCCAATTAGACGTCAGTAACTGGGTAAGGTGATTGTTCTGTTGGACTAAAACAAGGAAAGATAACAACAGCTGCTGTGAGGGCATCGAGTCCAGCGTTATCACAATGACGTGCACATTTTGTGACTAGATGGTTAGCTGGTTCATGTCAAATTGTCAAATGAGTTCCTGTTTGGAAACACCTGTCTCTAAAAGGAGGGGGACTACATCCCATTCTTCCCTAAACCGTGTCTCTTGGAACGGTTAAATGAAGGGTTTTTTAGCTTTTTTTTACGGGGTGGTTCATACTGTCGAGGTTGTTGTCTTGGTAAATCTGCTTTTTAGAACTCCTTCAGATGAGGTCATCTTAACCCATGACAAAAAAACTTCTCAAGAGTGATGTCATCAGGAGTTTTTCAGCGAGAAGAGATATATTTATACAAAGCCTGACATTCCCCCCAAATGAGCTGCTGCATCCTGTGGTCGTGGTTATTCATCACCTGTATTTACTTTAGTAGTTATTAGATCAATCAATATGTGTTTATAGGTGTTGGGTGATCATCTATTATAACTGACCTGACGCCCTGTGAAAATGATAAAGAAATTATTGATGTCCACGTTTGCTACATTATTTTTGATGGTCTGATTCAAAGCCTTTTTAAAACGGTCGTATTAATAATTCATTTTGCTACATGTGAGTCACATCACAGTTGTATTGTATCCTGAGCTGTAGCTAACTCATCATGGCATCTCTGACTTTATTTGGCTCTTCTCCCTGTGCCACATGCTGCTTTCACACATACATTTCTTCAGACTTTCACTACCAAAGGAAACTTGTGAACTTTTTAAACAACTTTGCTCTGATTCGACACTTTCCTGCGTTTCGGCCGACGAGCTGCACGTGTGAGACATTTGTGGAATTTTGAGGACAAAATGTCTTGCTTGGCAGCTGCCATGCAAGGTGCTGACCTGATCCCCACGTGGGAGCTGTGTCCTGAGCCACTGTCCCTTTCAATGCAGCAACTATCGAACTTGCCTCTCTCACTCTGCTCGTCTCTGTCCCTCTGTCAAACACACCTCCCGCATGCTGCTCTGCACGATCATGTGAGACCAACATCAGTCCTAAAAGTTCTACATATGCAGTCATGTCCACCGTGTCCTATGGACTGAGACCCACTGCACTGGTGGACAACTAATGGAAAGGATTTTCCAAAGTTGGCACAGAAGTTCTATTCCCGTCACTCATGTTTCCTCAGAAAGACACTGCAGTTCTCCACAGATCTTTCAGACTGACTTCTGCTCGAGCTCGAAACCTGCTGAACAAATATAAATTTGTCTTTCTTTTGCAACAAAAAAGACAAAAATTACAAAATCAAAGATGAACGGGACTTGATTTTTATTCTAATCAAATATCAATAAAACTAATTTTGCATATCGGTAAACTGGGGACTGAGGGCTGCTGATCGCTGGGACCAGTGGGGTCCGGGTCCTGGTTTTCCTCCTTTTTTTCAGCCTTGTAGGGAACCTTGTCGATGAAATCCGGGTCCTGGTTCTCCTCTTTTAATCCGTTGTTGCACTGGTTCTGGTCATTAAAATCCGGACCCTGGTTCTCTGCTTTGATTCCGGTCTGGTTCTAGTCCTGGTCGATGACATCCGCTCCTTGACTGCGGCTGGTCGAAGCCATGTTGTCTCCATGTTCTCGCGGTAACTCAGAAGATGCCGCGTGCTAAGCCCCGCCCCGGGGTTACTGTTGCTAAGGGCCTCTTCCTCCGAGTATGTCCATTCTTTATTTAAGACAATGCAGATCCACAGCTCTGTCTGAATTTGTAACAGACCAACAGTGAAAGGAACAAACTGTGACCTAGTGGTTCAGTGAACTTCGGCTGGAATGTTAAGTATTCATGTTTTAAAGAACTTTGTTAATGCCCCGCAGCAGCTGTTGTCTGCTAAAAGGACATGAAAAACCACAAATCCACAACATGTGGTGGCACCTATAGCAAACAGACAAACGTCCTGTTGAGCAGTGAAAAGCAGAGTCGTCGTCTCTGAGATGTGGTGGAGCAGAAGTATGAAGTTCTGCATGAAGATCAAGCACATTAAGCATGAGTGAGTATCTTCACCCCCATAAAACCGTACATTTGTACATCAGCGACACTTATTCCGTTGATCGACTAACCCCAGGTGAACTACACAAATTATTTCCTGAATTTAATGCTCCGACACAGTCGACACAATCCCTTAAACTTTGAAGGCTTTGATTATCTATAACAACAGTTATTTATGTTCAACCATTTAGAGAGAAGATGGTTGATGGAGAGAAATTTCATCACATCCCCCCGGTTTTCTTTTTAGTTTTAGTCTTTGGCTGGTTTTAGTGACAAAAATTAACAAAAACTATTTTGTCACTACAACTGGTAAATGTTTGAATTATTACACAAGTATTTGTCCGGAACAGCACATGAAATGCTTTCTGCCCTCACGTCTTTTGGCTCTATCAAGGGTTTAGACTTTGTTTCTTAGCCACTGCAGGGTCTTATTTTCAGGCTAAAGCTGGGGACAGACCTGAAGACCTAAGACTTTCAAAGACTTGGACAAGTCACTCTTGAAGACAACATTTGTTGTATGAACTAAAGAAATTTCCAGTTACGCTGGACGTGAATTCTAACCTCAAACATAACTTGTAATTCCAGAGTGGGCGTGAACCCACTGAAGGTTAATTAAATAAAGGATCACTCAACAGGAGCAAATCGATTGGTTAGTGACCGTTGAACCGTGTGTTCACTTGGTTCATTTGGACATTTTCAAATTGAAACTAACGCTTTACAATGAAAAGGTGTCACTTTATAAAATACAAGTCTTTGAACACTGCCTTTATATTACATATTATATTACGCTTCATTTTCAACCTGCACAGGTTTTTGTTGATGCCAGTTAGGGATCAATAGAACTCCAGACTGGGGAGGAGCAGAGGATGGAAAGGCTTAGCCAAATAAAGAAATAAAAAAATCTGCTGTCGTGACCCTGAAAGAAATTACCAAGACTAAAGAGGGACAGAGAATTGACATTAGACTAAGTCACGCAGATGTTGGTTGTTGTCCTCTGACAATCGTACTTGGAGATTTAAAACTATTTTTCAAAAACAAATCAGTTAGCTGTTCAGCTGCTCGAACTTACAGAGACCTGAAGATAGCACTTCTTTCATCATCTTAAGAGACCTCAACACCCACCTGGACAAAGCCCAGGCAGCTGACGTGCTCGCTCTTCTGAACACGTTTGATCTGAAACTGATCTCCACTCCCGCGGCCCACAAAGATGGCAACAACCTAGACCTTGTTCTGATCCGGAAATGTACTGTGGACGACATTCCTGTCACTCCGCTGCATTTGTCGGATCATTTCTTCATTAATATCACAGTCTTCATCCCTACACCGTCACATTCTCCTACCGCACTGGTTACATTCCGCCGTAACCTCAGATCTCTTAACCCGGAGCGGTTCTCTTCACTGGTTTCTGCAACGCTGCCCTCGCCCCAGGATCTCTCCACCCTCGACACAGATCCATCCACTGACAGGCTCTGCAAAACACTTTCATCCTGCCTACATAGTCTCTGCCCGACAACCTCTAGACATTCTCGCCCTTCAGCTTCTAACTCGTGGCTAACCAACCAGGTTCGCGAACAATGCACTGTCCTCAGGAGGGCTGAGAAAAAGTGGCGCAAATCCCAGTCTCAATCTGTTCTTGCTGACTATCAGGATTTGCTTGCATCTTTCTCTCACAGTGTCACTAGGGTGAAAACTGAATATTACCAGGACAAGCTCAGTAACACCACGGACACCAAAAAGCTGTTTTCCACTTTAAGTCACTGCTCTACCCACTTTCTCACTTGCCTCCTTCTTCACTAACAAGGTGGCAGCCATCAGCTCCCAGTTCTCTCCACCAGATGATGACATCCTCACTTTTTCAACCCTGTCAGAGGACGACTTATCCATCCTCCTCCTCTCGAATCACCCGGGACCACCTGCTCTCTGGATCCGATCCCCTCCACCCTTCTTCAATCTGTTGCACCTACACTAATACCAGCCATCACACAGATCATCAACACTTCTTTCAAAACAGGTCTTGGACGAAACTTCAAGGTATCCTGGCAGGGACGTGATTCTAACTCTCACAACCTCTCCACTGGTGTACTGAAGGGCTCTGTTCTCTCTCCTCTTCTATTTCCATCTATACTTCTTCTCTGGGCTCTGTCATCCATTCACATGGCTTTTCATATCACTGCTATGCAGACGAGACACAGCTCCTTCAGTCCTGATAACATAAAGAGATGAGAGAAAGACATCTTCAATTCAACATCTCCAAGACTGAGGTTCTAGTCTTCCCAGCCAAACCTTCGACACAACGCAACATCAGCATCAACATTGGATCTGAAGTGATTGTCCTTCAGATCCAATGTCAGCCAGAAATCTGGGGGTCATCATTGACGATCAACTGAGCTTCACGGAACACATCGCCTCAGTCTCTAGGTCGTTTAGATTTGCTCTACAGAACATCAGTAATATCAGACCCTACATCTCTGAGTACACGACTCATCGTGCAGACATTGATCATATCTCGTCTTGATTACTGCAACGCGCTGTTGATGGGGTTACCGACATGCACGACCAAACCCCTGCAGATGATCCAAAATGCGGCAGCACGCCTCATTTTTAACCGGCCAAAAAGGACTCACGTTACTCCGCTTCCTGTGGCTGTAAGAATTAAGTTCAAACCTCTGTCTCTTGCCCACAGAGTGGTCAACATTACTTAAACTCAATCATTCAGGTGTACATTCCCTCCCGTTTGCTGCGTTGGTCCCAGCACCACACAGAAGACATCCCACGATGGTGGAATGAGCTGCCAAACTCTGCATGCTCAGTGTCCACACTCACTACATTTAAACCACTGCTGAAAACAGAACTCTTCCGCATCTTCCTTTGGACTTAAAAAAAACAAAAACTTCTGCTTTTTCTTGCACTTGCATCTCATGAAAAAGAAACATTTCTTTGATCGTACTTTACTTTGATGTTTTTCTCCTTAACTTAGATTTTTTGCTCCCTTGTACTCTGTCGCTTTGGATAAAAGTGTCTGACAAATGACTAACTGTAAATGTAAATGTAAAATCTAATTTCTTAGTTCCTTAGGTTTGAAAAAAAATTGAAATTATTGCATCTCTTTACATTTTACACATAGATCTCACTTTCCTGGAAATACATTTAATCTACTGGATGTTGGATACAACCTCGTCTTTCCTGCTGCTGTCTTGTTTTGTGTTTTGACTTTTCGATCTGGATTCCGCTTTTTGGATCCAAGACTTTACACTTGCTACTCTCTTGTGGTGTCAGTCAAATATTTTCTGTCTGCCCCCTCGTTCCCTCTGTCCTTACTATCCATGTGGAAAACAAGCCTGGGCACTGCGATCACCTTCTTCATGTTGGTTTCCAGTTCTCCTGCACACAACTTACCTTCCCAGCTTCTGACAGGTTCTTCCCCCTCCTCTTGCTTCATCTGCGATCATCTATGAAAACACTCCACTAAGTAAGCTCTAAGATAAGATTTTACACATATCCATTATGTCATACTTACTCCCTGTCCTCATTCCCTTTCGCCCAAACACCATCAACTGTTCTGGACCCCTAGCAGACAGGTAGGGAGCTTTTCCCAGCTCCAGGCAGTATTACCAACCCTCGCCATCCCGCCTTTCCACCGCTACAATGTTATTTTAACCCCTTTAAAATTAGTTTTCTTTGTCTCCTGTTTATCTGCTGGCTCCTTCATTTAACAAAACTTAAAAGTCTACTGTGGAAATCACTGATTAAATTAAACCGACAAACAGCTCAGAGATGCAGGTTCCTTTATTAAAGTCGTCATGTGAAGAAATGAGTGAACAGGAAACTTGATCTTCTTGTGTGAACATTGTGCGACTCGTCTCCTGCACAGCTGGATAATCTGAGCCAAACTCCTGGTGGATGAAAGAAGATTCTGCTCTGTCCAAGGTGAACAGCAGCTCACACTGCAGTGGACAACATGAACCCTGGATGTGTGAGTGAGCAACGTCACTACTGGACACACTGTCCTATCGAGATTATCACAGGAGCTTCAAGGTCTAAGATTAATAAGAATTAACAGAGATGGAAAAAGAAGAAAAGGAGAGAGAAGCAGCTCTGATGGTCAATGCTGCTGTTGGAGGAAACTAAATGACAGAATCAACCTTCAACTACACTTTTAAAATGCAATGTTCGAATAGACAAAATCCGAAAAGAACCAAGGGATCGCATCTTTAACATTCTTCCCTTGTGCTCCTTGTGGTCCGTTGTTAACTTCATCTTCAGCTGTTAACACTCCTGCCAGGAACCAAGAACCGTCCTGATGACACATCAACGGACCTCCAGAAAAACCCTGAACAAACAGCAAAGACGGAAATGTTCAAGTCCAGTTTGGTCATTGTGACCCTTTAAAGGACCAACACACACTTTGATCAAATACACACACACACCAACACACTGTGTGTAGGAACAATAATCATAATGGGATTATTCACCTGCTCCAGAGTCAAAGCTTCTGTACAAACACTGTCACTCCTTGTGTCCTCACAGTCCACCACCGAGGTCTGGATCGCCTGCAGAACTTGTTCCTCTAAAGTCGGGACAATCACAAAATGGGGACAAGTGGCATCAGAAGCAGCTTGTAATTATCTCCATAACTTGAGTCGGTTTCATGGAAAGAGGTGAAATGATGCCGACAGTTCACATCACTGTGTCACACTAGTGTCAGGGACTCACCCCCTCCTGCCCCGGAGCTCCAGCCTGCAGCCCAGCACGCCGAGCCCACGCTGAAGTTTTCGTCCGTTGTCCACACAGATGGGCTGGATGTAGTTGGACAGGGTGGGGGGGGTCTCCAGACGCAGCACAGCTGCATTAGACCCAGTCTGGTTGCTCAGAGTGATGTTTGTCACATCCAGTGTCACCTCAAAGGGGTTGGAGCCGTTCTGTTTCACACGACCCAGGACCACGGTCCAATCAGACGCTGTGGGTGAACTGAGGGACAGAACAGGAGCTGAATTAGGACTGAGGAGAACTCAACGCTTTGAAACATCAGAAACTCGAGTCCAGGTGTCTCACCTTGAGACACAGTCGGCACTGCTCAGCACAGAGTCCTCGTCCACCAGAGTCCCACCGCACACGTGACGTCCATCCTTCTGTAGACTCGCCATCCACGGCCACTCGCCATCTGTAACCTCAGAGCTTCCTCCCAGAAGACGAGTATTCAGTGGGGCCTGGCCACAGACCACAGCTGGACACAAACAACCAGGTGGACGATTGGAGCGCTACACTAAAGTCTGACACAAACTGTGACAATATGAAACATTTGTATGAGTGTGAAGATCATCTCTGACTTTATCTGTGACTAAATCAGACAGGAACAAACTGGGACTTACCATCCAGCTGTGAGAGACACTCTGAAAGACACAACACAGACAAACTCATGAGGCTTTTCTCATACGTCTTGTCCAACATTTGGACACGTGCTAGAAACAGGAGACGACTGATTTGTATCAACATTAACATTTATTACAAACCACATTTATAATTAAATACTTTTTTTGGAAATGTATTTGGTAAATCTTATGTGGAAACTCTCCAATCAAAGGACAGATGTGTCAACATGAGAGAAACTTTCCGATTGTCTAGTTTCTGCCAGTCGTTGATCTAGTTGTAATCTGAAGGTGTCCCCAGTGTCTCCCCCTCACACAGCAGTAAGCAGACGTGAGACATGACGGTTCAGATGTGGACAGTGACGAGGCTTCTTACCTGGTGTCAGCAGAGTCAGCGCACACGTCACTTTGTAGGAAGCCATCGCTGCAAGTCTCAGCTCAGCACGTCGGACGTGGTATAAATACCTCATTCTGTCCCCTCCCTCCCTCACACACACCTCACTCTGCTTATCTGACAAAAAACAGATCACTTAAATATGTTTTTGTGTTAATGTTTCTCTATTACCACCAAACCACTGGACCTTTTCTCAAAAACATTAACACCAATCAACATCTTCTATTCCAGAAAACCTGTGACTGCGTCGTCCTTCGCCCCAATCAAGCAGCCGGACAATGAACCAAAGTCACTTTGTGTGTCAAATTCTGCCAAATACAGAAGTTATTTGGACACCTGTGTGTCTCATAATGTCAAAGGAACCTTCAGCTCCAATATCAGAGGACAGAGGGTCTGGGCAGATGGATAGATTGTGACACAGAAGGAATGAGTTGTTTAACACCAGTTCAGGTCCGTAGTATATTCATTCCAGTGTTTTTTCAGCCAGTTCAAGTTCAGTGTTTCAACACTTTTTCATCCCACAGCTCTTATCAGATATTGAGGTTCCTCAGGCGTCAAACTGTGCTTCTTTGTGTCATTCTTTAGCATAACATATCGATGCCACAGGTATCCGTTGGCGTTACTACTGGACGCCTTGTGCATTAAAAAAATGTTTTACAGAAATATCTAGTATGATAACTGTTAATAAAACGACTATTTTAAATCAGTTGGTGACTGTCTGATCACTTCCAACAACTCTGGAATGACTCGTTGGATAAAGAGAGAGAAATTTGTCAGTCTCTGCTTATCTTTGGAACGTTGGTTATTGTACAATAACACAGTCGTTACTGTTTGTCTTAAGTCACGAAAGCTGCATGACCAGAACAATATTCAGTTAATTTCCACTGTCTGTTGGACAACAACATCAGCTACTAGTGTTTCACACGACAACATGACCAACAATGTTTTCTACCATAGATGAAGCTTATAAATCAAGTTCTATTCTGGTAGTTTCACTGTACACGTCTTATCAATCTGCTTTGCGACATTGGCTAATGAGCTGTCAAATATGTTTTTTTCCACATTCAAATGTGGCTTAATCACAATTTTCACTATTCACTGTCTTCTTAATTACCCAGAAAGGTAGTTAGAATTATCAGCAAATACCTAACTCACATATATTTGATGTATTTGTTTATTACTGAGAAGATTGAACATTGTCACAGAGAGCTCCCAGCAACCCACAGCTCCAGACCAGTCACCGCCCACCCCCCTCTGCCTCACCGTGGACCAGGTTAGGAGGTAATTAAGAAGGACCAAGCCCAGGAAGGCCACAGGCCATGATCACGTCAACTCCAGGCTCCTCAAGGAGTGTGCAGACCAGCTCTGTGAGGTGGTCCTGTTCATATTTAACCTGAGTCTTATCTAGAGACTGTAATGGGGCTTTGGAAGACCTCCTGTCTGGTTCCAGTGCCGAAAGTATGGCATCCCTAGGAGCCGAACCACTACAGACCTGTCGCCTTAACCTCCCACCTGATGAAGGCTATGGAGAGGATCATCCTCGGCTACATCTGCACTCAGGTGAGCTCAGCACTGGACCCGCTGCAGTTTGACTATCCACCGGGCATCGGGGTGGACGACGCCATCATCTACCTGCAGCACTGGGCCTTGTCTCACCTGGAGTCTCCTGGGAGTACTTTAAGGGTCATGTTCTTTTACTTCTCCAGTGCTTTCAACACCATCCAGCCATCACTGCTGAGGGGGAAGCTGGAGGTGGCAGGCGTGGACCAACATCTAGCTGCCTGGACCGTCAACTACCTCACGGACCGGCCACAGTTCGTCAGGCTGCGGGACTGTGTGTCAGATGTGATCGTCTGCAGCACGGGGGCACCTCAAGGGACGGTGCTCTCCCCTTTTCTTTTCACACTCTACACGTCAGACTTCAACTCCCACCTCTGTCACCTGCAGAAATTCTCGGACGACACAGCCATTGTTGGCTGTGTACTGGGTGAGAATGAGCAGGAATACAGGGGGGTTCATCACTGACTTTGTGGACTAGTGTAAAAACAACCACTTGACTCTGAACACCAGTAGGACAAAGGAGTTAGTGCTTGACTTCAGACGAAACCCTCCACCACACACACCGGTGAGCATCCACGGCTCAGACATTGAAGTTGTGGACACATTTAAATAGCTGGGTGTCCACCTAAACAAAAAACTGGACTGGACAAACAAAACAGACTCTCTGTACAGAAAGGGCCAGAGTCCCCTCCACCTGCTGAGGAGACTGAGGTCCTTTGGTGTGTGCAGGGAGCTGTTACAGACATTTTATGACACTGTGGTGGCCTCAGCAGTCCTCTACACCGCTGTGTGCTGGGCGAGGGGCAGTACGAACAGGAGACAGAAGAGAATTAACAAGTTGGTGAAGAGAGCTGGCTCTGTCCTGGGCTGCACACTGGACTCAATGGAGGAGGGGTTGGCCAAACTAACATGCATCCTGGAGCGCTACCGTCGCCTCTTTCCTCCCCACAGCCGTCACACTGTGCAACACATCACTGCAGTGATATTTAACCTGCAATATTTAACCTGTTACATACTTTATGTACATATGCAGATACAAGATTCTTTTTCTTTACATTGGTTATACAGTTAATGCTGTCATTTTTTATCTAGTTTTTTGTTCCTATTGCTGCTGTAAACACAAGAATTTCTCCACTGTGGATCAATAAAGTTGTATCTTATCGTAACAGCCGTGACAACTTGATTAGGCTCGAGTTTAGATCCTTGAGTGCCAAGTAAATATCTTGTTTTTATTTTGCTCACGACAATGGTTTCGAAAAACATCTTCACCGTACATCGTTCTCAGATGTGCCGATTCCACCATACTCCGACCTCTTGTTTTCTCACTAAAACACAGGTGTGACCCATGTGCATAAATGTCACTTCAAGATACAAAACATTCAACAGTAGGATCGAACTACAGGAGAGGACAACATGTCTCAGCTGGTTTTAACATGTCCAAGCTAATTTCTAATGTCTTTTCTTGCTCCATCTCGACAAGCTCCAGCCCAAATTCAATACGTAACTAATACATCACATTGTGACATGGGAAAAGCTTCACTGGGCAAACACACACACACACACTTTGCATGACCCAGTGCTGAGGTTACCTTCACCCAGCAGGTTGGGTTGTAAAAACAGGAGCCTTGATAATTCAACACAACTTATGCATAAAAAAACTTTTTCCCAAGTTACAAAATAGAGACTTAGAGTTAACGTGTTTTCAGCCTGTGAAGGATGATTTGAAAAAAAAAAAACAAAACATATTCTTAAATGTTTTTGGACAATTTTACATCAGCTTATGCAATTTTTACTAAATTACTGGCACATTCTCTCCCTAAGAATGCAAAGAATAAAGTTTGTGCCTCTGTAAGTTTGCTTCGCTATCACTTTACCATTTAACAATTAAAAACATTTTGATTTGGGCAAAAAGGGCGCTGAGACATAAAGTGTTAACTGTTCTTAACAAACCAACATTTAAAAGCTGGTGATGAGCAGTATTTATTTCGAATCTGTGCATATTTATTGAAACTGCGAGTATATTTAAGAATCAAAACCAGCAGTTTGGGGTTTAGACTGAGGACTTTGTGGTCAAAAATCACCTTCCAAAGACCCTATTGTCAGCTGCTAACACCGCGGCCTAGAACCAAGAACCATCATGATGTCACGTCAACGGACCTCCAGAAAAACCCTGAACAAACAGGAAAGACAGAAATGTTCAAGTCCAGTTTGGTCATTGTGACCCTTTAAAGGACCAACACACACTTTGATCAAATACACACACACACCAACACACTGTGTGTAGGAACAATAATCATAATGGGATTATTCACCTGCTCCAAAGTCAAAGCTTCTGTACAAACGCTGTCACTCCTTGTGTCCTCACAGTTCACAACCGAGGTCTGGATCTCCTGCAGAACTTGTTCCTCTAAAGTTGGGACAATCACAAAATGGGGACAAGTGGCATCAGAAGCAGCTTGTAATTATCTCCATAACTTGAGTCGGTTTCATGGAAAGAGGTGAAATGATGCTGACAGTTCACATCACTGTGTCACACTAGTGTCAGGGACTCACCCCCTCCTGCCCCGGAGCTCCAGCCTGCAGCCCAGAACATCGAGCCCACGCTGAAGTTTCGTCCGTTGTCCACACAGATGGGCTGGCTTTGTTTGTCACAATCAGAAGGATGGTTGTGTGTCACCTGAAGCTGTTTAACACTTGAAGAGATGGTTGAAACCGGTTCCTGTTGAATCATCTTTATCATGGAAATGAATGGAGTCAAACCTGTAATGGTACAGAGGACAGGCAGCAGGACACCTGCTGATCTAACACGTGGCCAATAACCAAATAACAGCTGCAGTTTTGGAACATGGAATTGGTCCATCACTGTGTTTGCTGTTTGTTGTGGGGATCCATTGGACTATATCCCGAGACTCTGGAGTACATGGTTCAGAAATGAAGTTCTGCGTCAACATAATCGGAACGATAAGACAACAAGTTACCTCTGACTGCTACCAAGGCTTGGAATCTAATGTCTACCGTAATGTTTGACTGATGCCTTGCTTTCTCTCGCCCTACTGACTGGATAAAAAGCAGTGAGAGAAGCACCTGCACTTTTCTGCCATGCACCATTGATCAATGACCTAAGGAACTGTCATCATTTCACTCTTTTGGTTCTTCTTCTATCATAATAACCACCCTGACTGTGTGACAGGATGCTAACAGTCTATGCTAGTAGGTGAAACACCTTGACCCCCTTTCAGACATGCACTAGAAATCAGACATAATCTAGACTTTGTCCAGAGGAGTGTATGTGTGAATCCAAACGTGTTTTGGCCCTGAAATTAGCTGAATCTTCTACAGCCAGCTGCCTAATGCAGAGCCCTGATTATCTCCTACTCATGAGTGAATAGCGGAGGTAATACAATGTCTAGTCGTGATCCTCTTGACATGTGCAGGATCT
>CM065168.1:47937503-48187243 GCA_033026295.1 Channa striata
GCCACAAACAGCTCAGAGATGCAGGTTCCTTTATTAAAATCATCATGTGAAGAAATGAGTGAACAGGAAACTCGTCTTCTGGATGTGAGTGAACAACTTCACTGCTCGACACAATCTCCTATCGAGATTATCACAGGAGCTTCAAGGTCAAACTGTGTCTACGATTAATAAGAAGTAACAGAGATGAAAGAAGAAGAAAAAGAGAGAACAGCAGCTCTGATGGTCAATGCTGCTGTTGGTGGAAGCTGAAAGACAGAATCAACCTTCAACTACACTGTGTTAAAGACCCTGAAGTGAATCAAGTTAATCAAAACTCAACGTGCAAGAATTATAGGAATCTATTCATGACGCTAACAGACTTCCCCTGTGCTGTCAGTGGGCGAGTGATGAGCTTGTTTTCAGCTGCCAACACTCCTGCCTGGAACCAAGAACCATCCTGATGACACATCAACGGACCTCCAGAAAACGTCATCGATGAAGATGGAATTGGTGACCACCTGCGTTCGGTTTTAGGTGCCAGCACCGCTACGTGGTACCAAGAAGCGTCCTGGTGACGCATCTGTGTGTAAGAACGACAACAACAACAATAATATAGTAATAATAATAATAATTGAAAAAATAATAACAATAACCACAACAATAATACTAATAATCATAATGGGATTATTCACCTGCTCCAGAGTCAAAGCTTCTGTACAAACGCTGTCACTCCATGTGTCCTCACAGTCCACCACCGAGGTCTGGATCTCCTGCAGAACTTGTTCCTCTAAAGTTGGGACAATCACAAAATGTGGACAAGTGGCATCAGAAGCAGCTTGTAATTATCTCCATAACTTGACTCGGTTTCATGGAAAGAGGTGAAATGATGGCGACAGTTCACATCACTGTGTCACACTAGTGTCAGGGACTCACCCCCTCCTGCCCCGGAGCTCCAGCCTGCAGCCCAGCACGTCGAGCCCACGCTGAAGGTTCGTCCGTGGTCCACACAGATGGGCTGGATGTAGTTGGACAGGGTGGGGGGGGTCTCCAGACGCAGCACTGCTGCATGAGACCCAGTCTGGTTGCTCAGAGTGATGTCTGTCACATTCAGTGTCACCTCAAAGAGGTTGGAGCCGTTCTGTTTCAGACGACCCAGGACCACGGTCCAATCAGACGCTGTGGGTGAACTGAGGGACAGAACAGGAGCTGAATTAGGACAGAGGAGAACTCAACACTTTACAACATCAGAAACACGAGTCCAGGTGTCTCACCTTGAGACACAGTCGGCACTGCTCAGCACAGAGTCCTCGTCCACCAGAGTCCCACCGCACACGTGACGTCCATCCTTCTGTAGACTCGCCATCCACGGCCACTCGCCATCTGTAACCTCAGAGCTTCCTCCCAGAAGACGAGTATTCAGTGGGGCCTGGCCACAGTCCACAGCTGGACACAAACAACCAGGTGGACGATTGGACACTTACAGTCTTGTTACCTTCCAGTGTTTAGTTAAACCCACATAGATTTAGTTTATGATGGTGGAGATTCTAACATTTACTGTCGTCTGTGTCGATAAACTCAGTTTAAACTTCTTTCCTTTAGTGACGGGAACTGTCGGAATTAGACTGTATAAGTTCAATATTTGTGCTGCTGATCATAGAATAAATGTTTTTTTAACTTATTTTTGTCCAAAACAAAAAACTGTCAGATCGTTTCAGTCGTCAACAGCTGAGAAACGATCAATAAACTGAACTAGTTTCTTTGTGAACGATGAATTTCATCATTTTCAGTTAGTGGTGCTGGTTCATTTTATGTACAAACTATTTTTAATGTACAATCATTGATGATACTCTGGAGAGTCTGACAACTGAAGGATATTCTGCTGAATGTAAAAGTATATTTTTGAGTTGTGTGTGTATATAGAACATCTGGTTCATGTACAGATGATTTTACAAATAGCTTCGATGATATTTGAAGACAAATACGTGGTAAGAAGAATGTTTTTGTTGGTGGAAACTTTAATGTTGATTTGTTCAAATGGAATGAACATAAGTCAACAACTGACTTTTGCAATTACAATTTATTCAATTACTGAGAAAGTTGGACAATTATGGAATAAGAGGCATTGTTCATTGTTGTTGTTAAATTAGAATAAAATGAGATATGAACATTGAACTAAAGGTCTGTGATGCTAAAATTGAAAGTTTTTTAAAGTAAGTTCCTTTGAGTCGTGATAGATGATAAACTAACATGGAGACGACATATTGATTATAGAAAATGTCAAATATCAAAATCTATAGCACTTTTATATAAATCCAAGGATAAACTCAATGATAAATGTCTGTATATTATTTATAGTTCCCTTATTCTTCCATACATGCTGTTTTCAAACAGTTATTAATCCAATAATCCAAAACGAGCTTTTGGTCTCATAAATGAGGCTGGTTATTATGAACATACAAACCCATTGGACATGAAGTCACATGTTTGGACATTTGGTTTATTTTTACTGATGATTTAGTGATTTTGTTTCTGGGTTCGAGGTTTGACACAAACTCGGACAATATGAGACATTTGTGTCCAACAACAGTGTGAAGATCCTGTTGAACTAAATCAGACGGAGCAAACTGGGACTTACCGTCCAGCTGTGAGAGACACTCTGAAAGACACAACACAGACAAACTGTTGGACAACATTTGGACACGGGCGAGAAACACGAGACGGTTGAATTTGATCGTCGCTAACGTTGAAATAAAAAACCTGCTTTAGATCATGTGGTCTGTCAGACGTTTGCCGCCTCACACAAGCTCAAGAGTTTGTGTGGGTCAGTTTGGGGGATCAGTGTCTCGTCCAGCTACGTTTCCACGTACGACTCGACACAGTCGGGCTGAGAACGTCTGGCTACAGTGTGAGGAGGCTTCTTACCTGGTGTCAGCAGAGTCAGCACACACATCACTTTGTAGGAAGCCATCGCTGCAAGTCTCAGCTCAGCACGTCGGACGTGGTATAAATACCTTTTTTTCTCTCCCCCCTCACACACAGACTCTCTCTGACAAACGACAGGTCACAGAAGAACATTTCTGTGTCCAAACCAATGGACCGTTTCCCAAAAACAATGTTAAATGTTAAGATAACCTGCGTCAGCCCTTTTGTGCCCAATGAAGCAGCTGGACACGGTGGAAAAGTTGGTTTGGGCGTCAAGTTCATCCATACGCAGGAGACAGTTGGACACCCTGTGTGTCTCATAACGTCAAAGGTTCTTTAGCTTCAACATCAGAGGCCAGAAGGTCGGAGAAATTAGCAGAACGTGACGCCACAGGAAGCAGAACAAGTTGTTCAACAGCAGTTCAGGTCGTCAGTACGTTCACTTCAGAGTTTAATGAACCGTCTCAAGTTCAGTGTTTCAGTGATTAAAAACGTGTTTTACACACAATCAAATGTCCAGTAAATCAAATATGATCATGAAGGAAAACAACAAGGTTCTTTGATGAAGTTGTAACATTGAAGCAGGTGTCGATTGTCTGGTCGATTCCAGCAACTCTGTTGCATGAAGAGAGAGAAATATTCTGCTCTGATCCAAAGATCCGTCTTTGCTGTTTCTCTTCACTGCAAAACAACGAGAAAAATCATAATTTCTATATCAGATCAGACACTGATATCACTCAACAATGGAAATGAATCAACTCACAGTCCAACACACTGACCATAAAGAAACATATACGACCGATGAACACGAGCAGTTTGTGTTTCCAGGGGGTTTGGAAGCAGCATGAACTGAAATTAATATTTCAAAAAGGAGGGAGAAGAAGCGTTAACGTCTTGAATCTCACTCCCCAAATAATTATGAAATCAGCTTCCTGTATTACTAATTATATTATCCAACACATAAAACACAATATCTAGTTGTGAAACATGGTGACTCACATCATTTATACATATCACACACACATATTGAAATCAGAAACCAAAACTCTACTAAACACGTGTGACTGTCAACTCCCTCTTGATCCACGGACCTCAGGTAAATCTTTATACACAAATATGAACAGATTCATGTTTCCATTTCTTATCTGGTCCTGGGGAGGATAGAGCTGGATTGTTTTATAAAGAAAGTTTATTGCCGGGTCAGTCTACCTCCCCCCTTGCTTTCCACGTGGGGGTTGGATTCCAAACTCCTGTTGTCCCAGGTTTAGGTTTGATAACACACAAATGGATGCTACACCAGGTTTGAGTCCCGACCTACCTAGCCCCACCCAGCCACCAGGGGCCACTTGAGTGCCAGTCCTGAGAGCAGACAAAGCGGTAGGGTTGCAGCTGGCATAAAAAATACTTGTGCAAATGAACGTGCGGAACAGCGTTTCAAACGGTAATACGACTGAAAAGCATCAGATCATAAAGCCAAAGCAACTTCAGCCCATCGTATATGTCTGTTATCATTACCGATCACTGCAACACTGTACTTTTGTGTTAAACCCCTCTCAGGGTACCCCAGAGCCCCAGGAAAAACCCTACACTCACACCCACCCCAAGTGAATGTCACATCAAAACATTCCAACCTTAAAATCAGGTTCCTCAGAATATGAACCATGTTGATTTATAGTCTGTGATTATAGTCAAATAATTTTACTTTAAGTGGAAATATCAGTGTGGTAGGTTTTGTGTTCTCGTTCTTCATCCACTAATGCTCTAATATCATTTTAATGCACATTCGGTTGGTACGGATGAACTTTCCTCATCACATGTGAAACCTTTGCGCCTGTGTGTATCTACAGTGGTTTTCATGGTTCCTTACTGACCTTTGACCTGTAGTTCCACTTCGTTCACGTCTACGTCCTCCTGGTTCTTTGTGACGGTGCAGGTGTAGGTGCCGCTGTCAGACACGCGGAGTGTTTTCAGAGTGAGGCCGAGGTCTCCGGTTTTCAGAGCGTCCCTCCTCATCGATGTTCGGCCGCAATAACGCAGATTTTGGTCTTTAATTTTATAACGTGTCCTGCAGTGTTTGTGGACAGGTGAAGGACTGAGATCCGTACGTCTCCACGTCACTGCAGTCACCTCGGATACGAAACGTATCTGACAAGGCAGCAGGACTGACTCCTGCGACACGTTCACGTCCACGGTGAAGACACTCTGGGAAACAGCGAACAGCCCTAGAAAAACACAAAGAAACCAGCCTTGTGTCCCAGTGTCCATAGAGTAAACTGCTCTTCATAAAACCCATGGCTTCTCGTCTGAAGTGTTGATGAATATTTTATTTCACACTGTCTCACACCTGAAGACAAACCAGGTTCATTCATAAAAATCGTGACTTTGGAAAATGAGCGAGTTGAGTGATTTACTGTCTAAAGTTACAGTTAACTGTGAAACTGTTTTATTGTTAGTTGACTGAAATGTCCAAATGACAAAACAAAAGTTGTCATTCTGTTGTTTGATTTAACCTTTGTCGTTTTATTGAAACTATCATGTTTAATAAAAATTAGGTTTTACTATTTTACTGCTTTAGTCAGTGTGAAGTTAATTTAGAACAAACTGCAGTTTCATACACATTTGTCATAAAACTGGTTTTATGCTTTTTTATTTTTGATCTCTTTAATCTTAAAGGACATAGATGCTTTTGGCTCATAACTTTGCAGATTTGCTAATCATTTGGAAACTGAATGTAAAATGTTGGACAGGAAGTTATTTGTGGAAAGTAAAGTTTAACTTGCACATCAAATTTTTTTTGTGCATTTTCGGATCATTTTACAGCCTGTTGATTAAATAAAGTCAGTTAGAGATAAAAGAAAATACAAAAGTGTGTCGATGTTTCCAAACTTTTCTTCATTAAATGAGCAAAGATTATTAAATAAACATTAATTTTCTCAATTCTGTTACCCTCAGGGGAAACTATTGATATTGATATATGATATTTAACCACAGGAGACTTGGATTCTGCCGTTTATGAATGTTGTTGTTGTTGTTGTGTTCGGGGTTTTTTTTCTTCTGCTTTAAGGCCACAGTGCTGTGTCGGCCTCCACAGAAGCTTCTCTTACCGTGTACAAGGATCCTAAACTCCACAAACATCTTGCCGTAAAAACACCATGTCCATCAGTCCTCTGCTAGTAAACTTAGGCACCAAGCTCCAGACAGGATCAGTTCACAGGCGGCTCGTGCTGTTCTTTTCATAATTATCTACAGACATTTTACTTTCACTTTACTTTCACTTCGAACTCTTCTTTTCTGCATGGTGAAGCAGCAGGCGGAGCAGCTTTCACCGGCGGTTGACACAAACAGAATCAGAACCAGGTCAGCTATGGAACAGGACAAAGTCAAGGACCAGCTTCATGAAAATCTCCTGTGAGGCAGAGCAGCGACAGCACAACAGGATCCAGCATGTCTAACAGGAACTGAAAGTAAAGACTGCCAGAGGAGGAGCTTCAAACTAAATGGAGAACCAGCTGTCAGGATGTGGATCGCTCCAGATGAAGCTGGTACAAACAGGACCTGGAAGCAAAGCAGCAGTAAGCGACATCTCCACCGAGCCCCTGCTGCCAGGGTTAGCGATAAAAAACAGCACCCGCTAATTCAGGGAGATTTGTCTACACTGAACCTTCCAATCTGCTTCAGGTTCCTGAGGTTCAGCCTCCCCTGCCTCAACTTTAAAAAGTTAACTGTTACAAAGTTTGTGAAATTCCTGAATGTGGTTCAAATAATTCAAAGGAGCCACAGACAAAAATACTTTTAATCCTTTACAACTTGATTAAAAACAGGATGTCAGAAGGTTTTCTACAAGTAAAGAAATGAAACAGAGTAAATCCACGTAGTCACGATCCTTTTTAAATGCACTAAACACTCACAACACTGACGTGTGCAGATGTTCGTCTCTGCCAGCAGAAGACGTTCTATGACCACAAGGAACTACTTCAGCCTTTCTTGGTCAAAACGTGTCAATAAATTGTTAAATCCAGTCCAGTGTATTCTGCTCATTTGGTAACAAACAGCATGAAAAGCTCACAAGTAATCAAACACTATAAGGTATTTATGATAATAAGTTATTAACTGCTGAAACAGCCATGAAAGGGGCAGTTACAGCAATTTCAACAGTCAAGGATCCAAAGACGGAGTCATTCACACAGTCTGTGGATTAAACCACACACGTTTTTTTCCCTCAGTTCCCAGAAAATACTTGTTCACGTTATTTACCTATAAGCTACGTAAAGGAAACACGTGTTTCGGACCAGCTCCACTTACAATTTTAGCTTAACATGAAAAACACCGTGGCTGTGGCTCATTTTAAAATAGCCCAGTACGTGTTGTGTACGTGTCGTCGTGCAAATGGCTTATGGGACAGAATACGGGCCAGAGGGGCAAGTGAAAAATGTGGCCTGGTACCGCCGTCGATCCATTAAATCAATGTCAAGGTTTTGCAAAGAAAAGATGAACTATCAAACTGAAATTGTGAATCGTGCTCTGGAAGATCTGGGCCTGGATTTGCACCAATTTCTCAGGAGGAAATAGAAGCTTTTTTCCACTTCTACTTTTGACATGAGTTTTACCTTCACACCGATTTGCAGTGGAAGGTGATCGTAGTTTGGAGTGTTTTAGAAAATGTGATAAAGCTACTGATAAAAACTGTCACATGTTGATCGTGAGAAACACAACGACATGTGTGACATCATAATAGTGAGTGTGTTGTCAGGGTGAAAAAGAAGACAAAGCGTCCTTCTGTCCTCATCCATCGTCCACCAGCTCCTTCTTTTCCATTTTGTCTCTGATCCAAAGTCAGATCAGGTCATTGATCAAAGATCCATCAACAGACTGATCAAACTGAGCAATCAGCCATCAGACGGTCAGTGGAACTGCTGCTTTTCCAAATCTTCCTACCGTCATGTTCCCGAGTTCTCTCTGCAGAGGAGACAGGAAACAGTCAGACAGAGACAGACGACAAAACAAAAGATAAACATGAAGACATGAAGTAGAGTTTCGATCAAGAGCAAAAGAACCAGGGCACAGTAGCAGTGCAGGATGAAGTTCTCAGAAACTGTACTTAAATATAAATACTCCAGTAACACTCTCTGGGTCATGTAGATTTGTCCTCTACATCATCAGAAAGACCCTACTTCTCCGAGTACACCATCCAACTCATTGTGCAGGCGCTGGTCATATCTGGTCTCGATTACCTCAACGCACCTTGACGGGGTTACCGGCATACACTATCAAACCCCTACAGATGATCCAAAATGCACCTGGGTGGACAACTCGACATCTCCGGCTTACCACAACTCACACATTCAGGTCTTCTATCTCCCCTCTTTGTGCCAGTGAACATGCGTCTGGTGGTCCCAGCACCTCACAGAAGACACCAAGCAAAACTCTTCAGCTCAGTGATCCCACGATGATGGAACGAGCTGCCAAACTCTGCACGCTCAGCGCCTCTCACAAAATTTGAAAAACTGCATCAGCACCTTCCTATGCACTTTAATCTTTAAGGGAAAAAAAACGGTTCCTTCTTGCATGTATCTCTTGCTTGTTTCTCATGAAACAGACAAACTTCTTCTAAAAGCACTTTGCTCCTTGACTTAGTTTTTTTGCCTTGTGCCTCACTTTGAAGTTAAAATTGTGAAAATATTACTAAATGTAAATGTGAAAATCCAAGGGCCACACTGGAAGTGTACTATCAAATAAAAGTACATGAATCATAATTTATTTAAAGTTACTCTGTTCACTACTTGTTGCACTCGTAGTATCCCACAATGCAACACTAGAAGTAGAGAACATGGCATGCACTCTACGTTCTGCTAACAATCCCACAATGCAATGCTCGGCGTTTTAAAGATGACAATCCATCATGTCGCTCAAAAACAGCTGTCGGTGACTTGAACTTAATATTCTTTAACCTAAGACCACAAAGGTGACATCTAGCTGGAACAACGTCATCCTTCCCTGAACCTCTGCACTGGTCCAGCACACAGCTCGTTATTGATGACAGGACCACTGGTTGTAGGGAATCCTGATCCAGCGGCTTTCAACGTGCACAGATAATAAACTCAACATGTTTCTGAAGACCAAACACAACATAACAGGAAAGACACTGTCCACACATTGTAGGACACTTTGACAAAGAACCACCATGTTGTCTTACCTTTACACCAGCCTCCTGTGTGCTGCTGTCAACAGACAGACACACTGAGCATGTGTCATCACACTAACCTGCAATTTTGAGCTGCACCATTTTCTCTCTCAGGATGATTCCATGACTGATACAGACACATCTGTATCTTCCAGTGTCTTTGACTGTGGGTTCTTCCAGGGTCAAACTGAAGTCTCCATCTTTCAGATCTTCTTCTATCTTTGTTCGGTGTCTGTAAAGCTCATCCTGTTGTTTAGGCTGCTCAGAACTGTTCTCATACACGTAAACAGTCATTGTGGGTCTGGGTTCCTCACGTCTCCAAATCACTATGACATCCTGAGGCGGACGAGAGATTTTGAAGGGCAGCTGGACAAACGCCTCTCCCTCCTCCACCTTCACCTGATGGACTGACAGAACAACAGCAAAATCAGAGGACAGACAGCAGTGTCACACATCACATCAGTGTGTCAGTGTTTGTGGAGCAGGATTCCCTCAGCTCACTTGTCCATTTGCAAATGTCCTGTGACATCAGGAGACAGATATAACTGCGTTTCCTAATAATGTTTCCTAGAGGAGACATATAGAGTAGAAAGTATTGGTCCTGACTTTTGTAGGAGGGGGCGCATGTGTGAACGCAAATGACCGATAAAAATGCAGCAAAACATTATTCCGGCTTTATCCTTCGAGCCTCCTAGTGCAATGTGTGTGCAGCTTCCTGCTCTGTGCCATATTGTTGGGAGGGTTAAAAGAATTAACGATGTTTCTGTCGCTCAACTGCTGTTGTAGTCAAGTAATTTAACCTTTTATTAGATACAGGGCTCTGATTTGCTCTATACAAAGCAGCATTTCCCATATTTTTAAATTTCACGTTGTGCCTCCTGTTAGCATTGATCGAACACGGAAATGTTTACGTGAGGACGGTTGTTACGGTACGATCTTCCACTGTGTTACTGTCCTGACATGTCCAAGGCTGAATCCTCCTAACACTTTAAACATAAAACAGGCTTTATGACGACCAGATACAACCACTGACCTGTCTTTACATACTGACCTTTGACTTTGAGCACCACTGTTTTCTCTCTTAGGAGAGTGTCCTTTCTCCAGACTCCACATCTGTATGTTCCTGTGTCTCCGTCTGTGGGGTATTTGAGGGTCAGACTGAGGTCTCCATTGTTCAGCAGGTCTCTCTTCATCTCTGTTCGACCTGTGTAACGACTGAGCTGTTCCTCAGGCTGGTCAGAGCCGTTCTGATATTTCTGAACCAACAATAATGGTTTAGGTGCATATCTGTTCCACTCGACTGTAGCTTCCTCGTGCAGGTCCCCTGTGGTCCTGAAGGGCAGCTGGACAGACTCCTCTCCCTCCTCCACCTCCACCTGACAGTCTGAGAGGACAACAAAGCACAACATCAGCTGGACAGACAGCAGCAGAGGTTTAGAGGACACAGTTGTAGAGAAAACTGAAGGACAGAACCAGATCAGAGCAGAAGGAAACTGGGGACAGAAACCTAGAAACTAGAAGAAATCTTCAGTCTTGATGATGTGTGGTGCTTCCTCTCGTTGTATTTATTCCACTAAACACTTCAATTCAGTTTGGCTTTATTTACATTGTGTCAATGCACAAAAAAATATATTTTTTAAACAGTCTGACTTCTAAACAGTTAGCTTGGCAGAAAGACTTTAACTGACCTCTGACCCACAGCCCCACTTGTTTTCTTCTAAGGAAGTTTCCCTCCCTGTTGTAGATGCTGCAGCTGTAGGTGCCACTGTCTCTGTCTGTGGGGTATTTCAGGGTCAGACTGAGGTCTCCAGTTTTCAGCAGGTCTCTCTTCATCTCTGTTCGACCTCTGTAAAACTGATTCTGTTCTTTTAACTGGTCAGAGCCGTTCTGATTGACATGGACTTTATTCTTCTTAATGTCCCTCCACTCCACTCTGGTGTCTTCAGGCAGGTGACCTGTGGTTTTACAGGGCAGCTGGACAGACTCCACCCCTGAATACACGTCCACCTGTGGAACTGAGAGGACAACAAAGACCAACATGATGTGGACAGACAGCAGCAGCAGCTCTGACACATTTTCTTTGAGTGTATGAAGTGAAATATTTGTAGTGAAACATGTTTGATTGGTTCCAGTCTGAAATGTCTCCATGTCTCCATTGAACAGAGACACTGTTTGTCTTTGGTGTCTGTCCAATAAACAGCAGGAGTGACTTTTTTCATTAATTCCACATTAATTCAATTTGACTTTATTTATATTGTGCCAATTTACAACGATGTCCATTGTCCAATCTCAAGGCACTATAGATATTAAAGTCCAGACTATACAAACATGCAGAGAAAACCCAACAAATCCCCCTTGAGCAGCCATAGCCTTGACCGGTTTTACTTCAGTGAGTCTGACCCAGAAGCAGACATACGTTTCTTTTCTGCTGGTGATAAACCATTTTTTTAGTTGATATAATGACAGGTTTTTTTTTTCATTGATTTAATTTGTTCAGATATTTATTATTATTCCTGTTATTATTTTATATTATATTATTCCTCCATCACAGTCTTGCTTGGAGCAGCCACCAAACAGGACAGTAAGAACTGCAGAAAGAATCATTGGTGGTCGTCTGTCCAGTCTCCAGGTGTTGTACACATTGAGAGTCAAAGAAAATCACCACTGACCCTCTCACCCCGGACAAAATTATTATTATTATTTATATATTTTTTTCCTAATATGTTATTTGTCATTTTCATATTGTCACAACATGTCCTTGAGAGCAACCAATGACCGAAACAATTTCCTTGTGTTTTTTAGCATACTTGCCCAATAAATCTTTATTGTGATCCTGATTCTCATCTGCGTCCTTTTTGTTTCTTTTATTAGTTTGGCATAAAGACTGAACTGACCTCTGACCCACAGCTCCACTTGTTTCTTCATCAGGGCGTTTCCGTCACCGTTGTAGACGGTGCAGGTGTAGATGTTTTGTTCTCCAACTGTGGGGTATTTCAGGGTCAGACTGAGGTCTCCAGTTTTCAGCAGGTCTTTGTTCATTTTTGTTTGACCTTTGTAAAACTGGTCCTGTTCTTCAGGCTGGTCAGAGCCGTTCTGATACACATGGACCTTATTGTTACTTTCCCTCCACTCCACTCTGACGTCTTCAGGCAGGTGAACTGTGGTTTTACAGGGCAGCTGGACAGACTCCACCCCTGAATCCACCTCCACTCGTTGGACTGAGAGGACAACAAAGACCAACATGATGTGGACAGACAGCAGCAGCAGCTCTGACACATTTTCATTAAGCCTTAAACAGCTATACAGAAAGAGTTTGCACAGCATTATGACAGATGTCATAGGCACTGTTAAAGAAGGATGTAGAGGATACTAGAATAAAAAGCAAAAACACGAACTGTGGGATTAAATGCAGGCTGGACTGGTAAAGTGGAGAATCTAAAACGAGCATAAAACATGAACTGGGGGAAAAATCACATATGGAAATAGTGAAAATAAGGAATCTGAACACTAAGGACTAGGAAAACCAAGGAGTGGGAGTGTGGGCGCTGAAACTGAATGACAAAGTCGGAATACTACAAGGACAACCGGTGAAAAGTAGAAGCCCCATACCAAGAATGTGCACGACTGGATATACTGACAAACCAGAGCTCAGACTAAAACAATGGAGCTCCAACAGTAGGTGAATAGTGGCCATGGATCTAAATGCAGGTCAAATGAGCAGCAGACCTCAATCAGGTAAGTCGATAACACCTGTGTGACAGGCAGGCAGGAGAGCGAGCAGAAAAACGAGTAGGGAGTGTGGGTGTACGTGGAGATTCCAGAGCCCTGAAACTGCTGAAGCCTGAGGAATCATCTGGTCGTCATTAGTCAATATACGAATACGCTGTGTCCATATTGATGCAGACAGTTGGCTTGAGACCCCGAAAGAGAATTTTTATTCATCATTATTATTAAATCATTATTAAAATATTTAAAATAAATCAGGTGGCCGAAACATTTAACTTATAATAGACTCTAGTACGACTGCACCATCACAGTAATAAACAGAGAGAGCATTTATTTCTGACACACTTCAGAAATGATACAACTGAAGACCTCCTGTCATAATGATGCGCCTGATTGGTGAATTTATTTATGTAAAGCATCACCTTCTCCTGTACTGCATCAGCTCACATTAGCAGGAAGACTGGAAGCTCTTATTGTAGCTTAGCATGAAGACTCTGAACTGACCTTTGACCCTGAGCTCCACATGTTTCCTCATCAGGATGTTTCCCTCCCTGTTGTAGACGCTGCAGGTGTAGATGTTACTGTCTCTGACTGTGGGGTGTTTCAGGGTCAGACTGAGGTCTCCAGTTTTCAGCAGGTCTCCATTCATCTCTGTTCGACCTCTGTAAAACTGGTCCTGTTCTTTTAAATGGTCAGAGCCGTTCTGATACACATGGACTTTATTCTTGTAACTGTCCCTCCACTCCACTCTGACTTCTTCAGGCAGACGAACTGTGGTTTTACAGGGCAGCTGGACAGATTCCACCCCTGAATCCATCACCTTCACCTCCACCTGTTGGACTGAGAGGACAACAAAGACCAACATCATCCAAATAGACAGTAGCACAGATAGTAACAGGGCCTCATTCTCCTGTTCTTCTTTCATGTGTCATCTCGGAATTGAGCACATCTTACGTCACAAACATTTATGACAAAACCATGTTGGACGTATTTTTTGACTAAAGACTTGGTTTGTTGGTGTTGTGGGTAGTGTAGTGGTAATGGTGACATACCTGAAATGAATATGGCGAATAATATAAAGCCTAGAGCAACGCTGACAAGAAATGGGAGAACCGGGAAAACAGTGGTCCAAAACAGAGAATGTTCTGCAAAGAGACAAAGGATTACGTGACCTCTGTCCTGCATCTACAACACCGACCTCTGACCTGTATCTACACCAGGATGCCACTGACCTTTGACTTGCAGCTGTACGTCTGTCACTGTCTCTTGAAATCCAAACGCTCTGACGGTGCAGGTGTAGGTTCCACTGTCAGACAGTTTCAGTCCTGTCAGATTCAGACTGAGGTCTCCAGTGTCCAGAGCATCAGGCTTCATCGATGTTCGGCCGCTGTAAAGCTGGTTCTGGTTTTTAAGTTCATCACCTTCCTGCTGACACTGGTGGACGGTTGAAGGACTGAGACCATTGCAGCTCCACACCACTGTGGTGTCCTTAGATTCAAAACGGAACCGGCAAGGCAGCTGGACAGACTCGCCCTCATAACCCACCACAACCTCCAAATGCTGGGAAACGTCAACTGGACAGAGAAAGAAATGTAAATCAGCTGATTCCTAGTCCCCAACGATGTAACTGGAGATCAATAACAGCCCTGGAACATTTTTGAACAAATACTCTAAAAAAGAAATTCATTAAAAAGAAATTCATCACTGCTCTTTGCAGTCACTTCATTTGAATCTCACATAATGTCACTGTGAGATTTGAAGAGAAGTGTCTGGAGTTTGGAGCTGCTCAGTGGACACCGGTCAGACTGTGGTTGTACTTCCAGGTGTGAATGTGTCACTGGGTTTTTTAAACCATCAATCCAACAAACAAGAAATCCACATTCTACCAATAGAAATGTGCTTTGGTACATGTGCTGACCCTCTACTTTTCATGGTTTACTACTGACCTTTGACCTGTAGTAGCACTTTGTTCACGTCTGCATCCTTTTCATTCTTTGTGACGGAGCAGGTGTAGGTGCCTGTGTCAGACACGAGGAGTGTTTTCAGAGTGAGGCCGAGGTCTCCGGTTTTCAGAGCGTCGCTCCTCATTGTCGTTCGGCCGTGGTAACGCTGATTTTGGTCTTTAAGTTCATCGCCTGTCGTGCTTGTGGACAGGTGAAGGACTGAGATCCGCACGTCTCCACGTCAATGCAGTCACCTCGGATACGAAACGTATCTGACAAGGCAGCAGGACTGACTCCTGCGACACGTTCACCTCCACAGTGAAGACACTCTGGGAAACTGTGAATAGACCTAGAAAAACACACAGGGATCAGCCTTGTGTCCCTAAATGTGGGACTTGTGGACAGGTGATGTGTTATACACTGATCTGTGCCTCACTGCAGTTTTTGTTGAGATCTTAACTATGACCAGTCAGTAAAATTTTCAATGTGTGGACTCATTCATCAAAAAAATATATAATAAAAATAATACAAAATCAAATCAGATACAAACCACAATTAGCTGAAAATACAGAAACAATGTGTTTCAGATGTTCACAACATTCCGTGTCTGTAAGAGCAAATTTCAGCGTATTTCAAGGATAAAATGGAGCTGATGAACTTTTTCCAGTCAGTGAAACTACAATGTGCTGTCTTGAGAGGAAGACATCTTCAGCTCAACATCTCCAAGACTGAAGTTCTAGTCTTCCCTGACAGACCTTCAACACAGTACAACATGAGCATCAACATTGGATCTGCAGTGATTGTCCCTGCAAAGTCGGCCAGAAATTATCGATGACCAACTGAGCTTCACAGAACACACCGCCTCAGTCTCTAGGTCGTGTAGATTTACTCTCTACAACATCAGGAAGATCAGACCTCTGAGTACACGACTCAACTCATCGTGCAGGCATTGATCATATCTCGTCTATATTACTTTAACGCACTGTTGGTGGGGTCACCGGCATGGACAACCAAACCCCTGCAGATGATCCAAAATGCAGCAGCACGCCTCATCTTCAACCAGCCAAAAAGGACTCACGTCACCCCGCTCTTCAGATCTCTGCACTGGCTTCCTGTGGCTGCGAGGATTAAGTTCAAAGTTCTGTCTCTTGCCCACAGAGTGGTCAACTCAACAGCTCCGGCTTACTTAAACTCATTCATTCAGGTCTACAACCCCTCCCGTCGTCGACGTCTGGTGGTCCCAGCGCCTCACAGAGGACACCAAGGAAAACTCTTCAGCTCAGTGATCCCACGGTGGCGGAATGAGCTGCCAAACTCTAAACCAATATTTAAAACTTCGTCCTCCTAAGCACTTAAAAACTTTTCCTTTCTGCTCTCTCTCTCTCCACAACATGTTGACTGATCGAATCCAGAATCATTAATTTAATCTTTATATTTAGACAAAAACCTGGGAACAGGTGAAAGTAAAGGTACTAGAATATTCCGCTGCCCGACTTTTACTCTGAGCCTGACTGTGGCAAACAGAAAGACGTTCCTGAAGATCCATGTAACACCTGAATTATTCACACAGTTACATGTGAAGAAAGGAAGTTTGTCTTACTGTGCGCGAGGATCAAAAACGCCACGATCATCTTCCTTCATTTCCTGTGAAAACAACCACAGTGTCCGTTAGTCTGAGGACAAGACGTGAGTGTTTGTAGTTCACACTTTCACTTTCACCTTGACTCTTTCTGCGATGCGACAGGCGGAGCCGTGGAGGCAGGAAGTAACGGAAGCTGCAGCTTGTAGTGTGGCGTGTGTCCAGCAGGGGACAGTGTGACATCACTGACCTGCACGTCCATGGACAGAGGAGGACACACACCTGGAGCAATTCAACACACAGTGTTTCCTCTCTCCTTCATGCTTTCCTTGTCTCCCTCCTTGTTTCCTCCCTTCTTCCTTATTTCCTCCCTCCTTCCTTGTTTCCTGCTTTCCCTGCTTGTTTCCTTCTTTCCCTTCTTGTTTCCTCCCTCCTTCCTTATTTCCTCTCTCCTTCATGCTTTCCTTGTCTCCCTCCTTGTTTCCTCCCTTCTTCCTTATTTCCTCCCTCCTTCCTCCCTGCTTGTTTCCTTCTTTCCCTTCTGGTTTCCTTTCTTTCCTTCTCTCCCTCCTTGTCTTCCCTCTTTGTTTCCTTCTATCCCTCCCTTCTTTGTTTCTCTCCCTTCTCCTCCTTCCTTTCTTGTTTCCTCCCTCCTTCCTTATTTCCTCTCTCTTCCTCTCTCCTCTTTGTTTCCTCCCTCCTTTTTCCTCCTCCTCCCTTCTTCCTTGTTTCCTTCTCTCCCTCTTTGTTTCCTTCTCTCCCTTCTTGTTTCCTCCCACCTTCCTTATTTCCTCTCTCCTTCATGGTTTCCTTCTCTCCCTCCTTGTTTCCTCCTCCTCCTCAGGTCAAGTTTCCTTCTATCCCTTCTTGTTTCCTTCTCCCCCTCTTTGAAGGTGAAACTTTGTTCCCTCTTTGTTTCCTTCTCTCCCTTCTTGTTTCCTCCCTCCTTCCTTATTTCCTCTCTCCTTCATGGTTTCCTTCTCTCCCTTCTTGTTTCCTCCCTCCTTCCTTAAGTGATTCTTCCTTCCACCAACATCTGCTTTGTTTCCTCCCTTCTTCCTTGTTTCCTTCCCTCCCTCCTTGTGTGTGTGTGTGTGTGTGTGTGTGTGTGTGTGTGTGTGTGTGTGTGTGTGTGTGTGTGTGTGTGTGATGGAGCGTGAAATTCACAGCAGCTTAATTGAATCCGACACACACTCGACCAGATGTGAAACAGACTGAAAGCAGCATGTAACCATGTCTTCGCTCTGAAGAACAATTAGACAAACGCTGCTTCATGTTGTTGTAATGTGAACGCGTGAGCGTCTCAACACAGACATCAACGTGTCTCTGGGTTTTTACATGTCTCTGTCCTTCACTGTCCATGCTAAAGTCTCTGAGGGACATGTTGATTTGTCTCAAGAGGTGCATTATTCTCATGCTGTCCTGAAACTAAGAACTAACATTTAGAGAAGATTGTATTTCAAACACAACTTTGTGAGTCAGAGACTTTCAGGTTTGATAAAGGAAGAAAAATGAGACAGAGCAGAAAAGGTTTTACTTGTTCTCAGAGACCAAAGCTACAGTCAGTGATGTCACACACTTTCTCCTCAGCTGTTGTTCAGTGTGACCTTAAGTTTGACCAGAGGGTCAAAGGTCACGACTCTCACACACACACACACACACTGTTTTAATGGTTTATTAGTGAACTCCAGTGGTTTCTCTGGTTTGAGTTTGTGTTTATTTTTCACCGTATTTATTTCGTACCTGACGTGAGTTTTGTGATAATTTACAGTAAAACTGCTGGGAAACAACGTCAGTATTTTATTGTCAGTGAAAATGCTGAAGAATATTTTCTTTTTTGTGGTTTAATGTTCCAACTAAACTATTATCACATTTATTACTTGTTAAAATTTATAGCAGGAAAGTGGCTCCAAACGTCTAACGTCTTCTTCTGTCTGAATTTTCTGAACAGAAAAAAAAGAATTTCACTTTTGATTCGATAAAATAAAATCAGTCTGTTTGTTCATCAGTTTGGAACAAAATTCAGGACCTTCAAATCAGCTTCAAATTACCTCAGTAGATACAGAGAAAGGAATCTTAGTTTGTGTGTTTTAACCTTTTCTTTACTTTCTGTCAGATCAGGGATTAATAAATAAATGTTAAAAAAAAAAATTTAAAAGAGCTGAACTGTTGTTGACCTGCTCTGTGTGTGTGTGTGTGTGTGTGTGTGTGTGTGTGTGTGAAGGAGGGTAATTTGTCGTCGTTATCTCTGTGGAGTCGACATTAAGTGCCTCTGCCCTGAGGACACACACACACACACACACACACACACACACACACACACACTGAGCTGTCAGAGTCTGGAAAGCGTCACTCAGAGCTGCACTTCATCATCGGTCTGAGGGCAGATTATGTGTGAGAGTCGAACCAGCAACCTCACACTGAGCCAAAAAACACAAAGCGCGTACAGATCGAATCCTGCTGAAATGCAAAGGTAAAAAACTTTCTGAAGGCAGCGAGTGAAGATGCTTCTGTTAAACTCTACTAACAGGTGTCAGAATGAAATATTAATAACAGAGCCGGAGAGGGATAGAAGCCGTCGATCACGGTCTGTTACGCTGATGTCTTCCTACACGATCATCGATCAGACACTTCAGCTGCTGCTTGTTTAAATCACAAACCGCAGAACCACAGCTTTCACGGTCTCAGTCCAGACGGGGGGGGACAGTTGTGTCTCCACCGTCTCGTAAAAGAGAAAAGAGGAACAGTAACGACGAGGGTGTGAAACCTCTGACTCTGAAGCAGCAGCAGAAAACTGTGAAGTAGGTTAAAGAGGAAACACACATTCAGTCAGAACACACACACACACACACACACACACTGGGAGCGAAGATCCATTGAGACACACACACACACACACACTTCCTGTCTGCACCACATTCAGTGCATACCTGTGGGGGGAGTGTGTGTGTTGTGGAAAAAGCAGGAAATGGCTCGACACACTTCATATATCAGAGAGTGTGTCCATAAAGATGCTCATTGTCATCTAACACACACACACACACACACACACACAGGGTCATTGTGATGATTTCAGGGTCTTGTGGTTCAGACTTCAGATAATAACCAACAATTACTGTCAATTACTCCACATCCTGTGTGTGTGTGTGTGTGTGTGTGTGTGTGTCGTTGGACTGACTGCAGAGACACAGCAGCAGACCTTCAATCTGAAGTCTGAGCTTTGGCATGAAACCGGATCCTGTTTGATGAAAAACCCTTTACACTACCTGAGGAGCGCTTGTTTTATCCACTCTGAGCCAGACAGTCTGCACAGCCCCCACACCTCCTCATCGCACTAATCAAACACACCCCTGTGTGTGTGTGTGTGTGTGTGTGTATTAGTCGAAGCTCTCAACAGTCTCGGTCAACAGTTTAAAATAATATTAGCCTAAGTGAGGACACACACACACGCCAGTCGTTTCATGGAAGATTAAAAATAATGTTGAGAGTGAAAACAGCTGCAGAGGGGCAGAATAGAAAAGAACAGAACGGAGCCGCAAACGCTTCTCGTCTTCATGTTGTTGAGGAGTTTGGTTTGAACTTGCAGTAACGTACCGGACGTTACTGCCGTGGTGCGGCAGTGTAGTCAGCACAGCGTCATCACATCCGAACACCACCGTCCACTGAAGTCCCACATCTGCAGCCGAGCCTGACCCGACTGTACCTGACTAACGCCGGCGGGCTGGACGAGCTGCTGCCACAGGAGCCCGTCACGCAGACCAGTACCACCTAATGATGTGAGACAAACCCTGCAAACCTTCAACCTTCAAAAGCAACTCTCTCTGGATCAGACTAACTCACAGATGTTTCAGCGTGACTGAACTCGTCAGTCTCATCCGATTGACGCCAGCACGTGGAAATGTTCCAGCTGTGTCCGAGGATCCGTGGGGAACATCATCGTGCTGTCAATCTGGTTTCACGCTCTGAGCAGTTTTTCACCTTCATCGGCCCCCCTCTGTTCCTGTAACTGGACCCAGATGTCAGAGGATCAGAGGAGGAGCACAGCAGCCTACTGTCTGTGTGGTGGACCTCTACAGGATCATCCCGGGATGCTCTTGACTTATTATGTAAAGTGCCTCTAGATGCCCAATCGTCATGTGGGGCCATTTAAATAAAGTTCAGCTGGAATTCTTCCATTGTTTTTTATGAACGAGACGTGTGTGCAGGGGAAACTGAATGAGCATGTTGTGTTTGACTGACAGCACAGAGAGTCTCTGATGAAAGGCATCATGGGAAACGTAGGAAATCCCCGCCCGCAGCAGGAGACAGTGGAACGACATCACTTCCTGTTTGAACCGCAGTTGGAATGTGGAGACAGGGAGGAGCGCACAGGAAGAGGAAGTGGAGCCTCCTGCCGCCGCAGCAAAAGAAGCTGGTGGGGTCAAAGGTCGCAGAGGGGTATCAGGCTCTCACCTTTCAGCCCGTTACTATGGAGACGGCACGGAGACAGAGGCAGAGAGAATCACTTCCAGCTGTGTGTGTGTTTCTGCCAATTAAGCGTGTTTGTGTTAGTCTGAAACGTATCGACACTGTAAACATCGACACTCGCTCGGCCATCGGCAGCCGGGGTCTCAGTCCTCCGACACCCCCCCGTCCTCATGGTCTCATTCCTAGAGAGTGAGACCACCAGGAGAGACGGAGATTTTCCACCTCCGGACAGAAACTCCTCAGTGAGACGTTCCAGAGAGGATCAATTAGAGGATTGTGCAGGTTGAAGGAAACATTCTGCAGGATCAGACCACAGTTAGTTTCTGAAGACGAGCAGCTGGTGACGGATTTGACTTTAGTCAAAAATTTAAAGATCCAATATCAGCACAACTACTATTTATTGACCAGATTGATCATACGTCATAAGAGATCAATGATTTTTGGCAATTCTGTGAGTAGGTCACTGCCACCTGACACTTTCAATAGTTCTATGTTCCCACATGAGCTGTTCACCAGGTGTCAGTCCACACAAACTTGATCGTACAGGACGGCCTGTCCTATTTCACAAGAAAGTCACGGAGGAAACAGCCTAGCTGGCAAAGGACAGCAGTAAGAAAGTTTGATGTGACTAGGACAAAGATGAAGTAAGACAATCATGTCCACTGCAGACGTTTCAGCTCAGAATCAAGTGTTTGATTTTACACTTTGTGCCATTAGAGACGTGATGGGGTCTTACATGGGGTCTGTGTAACATTTCTGCTAACCAGAGTTAAGTGTTAAAATTTATCAATGAGTTCAACACTGCTGAAGTCCTGAAAGACCCATAAAATTAGCTAAACTGTGTTTAATCCGGGAATGTCACACACGTGTAACACACACAGATGGTTAGCATTAGCTTAGCATCGTTGTCTCCTCGGTTCAACATGTCTCTTCTGTGTCTGGAAAGTTTATATTTTTCTAACAGTTCACTATCAGACGTCCACAAACTAATGTCCACTTACACGTTGTTTGTGGTTGTTTTGTATAAAGTGCTTCCAGTCACTTATTTTCTAACTGTTGGTGGGAAGCCAATAAAAATAAAGTATCTGACACAACAAACTCAATAAGTAGGTCACATGTTTTGACAGTGGACACAAGCTGTATGTTTTCTCCAGTCTTTGTAGGTTTTAGTTAGTCAGTATGTTAGTTAATAAGGTGAATAATCCACACAAAACTTAAACTTTAAAGCGTTTGCTGGTTTTTGTCTTTGTACATTCATAAAGAAGGAAGTTCCTGCAGATTCCTTCTTCAGTCTGATGATTCTTGAAGCTAATGATGGTCGCGTGGAGGAGAAAACCTCAGTGGGCAACGTGGTGCAGATGTGACTGTGGTTTGTCAAAGCAAAAGAGAATAAATAAGTGAAGAAGAACTGATGTTCTGGTCTCTGCTTCTCAGTGAAGCCCGTTCCGAAGAGTTTATGTTAAACTGAAGTGTTTCTCAGGAACAGCAGACAAAGATCCACCTTATGTGGCACCATAACAATGTCCATCATAGCTGCTTTAAACACAGTCCATACGCAGTTACAAAGTCCTCCTGAAACCTTTCCCTGCCACATTTTCATTGTGGTTATCTTCAATAAAATGCTCTTATTCCTTCAGCTGCAGATAACATCCGAATTTTAACGTTAATCTGACGACATGTGTTTCTGTTTTCCTGGAGCCTCGTGGAGCCAGTCTGTTTACTCTGGTTAACTTATATCGGTTTGTCTCCGGTCAGAATAAACAGAGGGACAGACGGTTGGTGTCTCACTGCAGGTCTGTCTGACTGTCTGTGGTCCAGAGGAAGCCAGAGTCAGGAAACTAAACACACACAGCCTTTGTTTCCTGACTAAATAAAGGCTGTTGTTGGCGGCTTGTGTTGCAATGAGCTTCTTTGTTGTCGGTTTCTCCCTCAGTTTGATCTCACAGGTTGTTTCTCTCTTCGGGCATTCAGGCCTAAAGTGAAACCACAACTTTGGGAAAACCTCATTCAAAAATCCACTGACATCTGTAATAAGACTGATTTATAAAAAAAAAAAAAAAAAAGCCATGAAATACAACATGACTCATCAGCTCGTCATGTGGTTTAGTGCATTTCACTGGAATGAAGCGCTGCATGTTTTCATTACGACCAACACTACGACCACTTGTGTGTCTGTTGTTGATTTGTGACAACAGTTACGTAACGCAGCAGTCATGTCTGCCTTCATCTGGATTAACACGGGGACTAATAAAAGACATTCATTCAGGAATTTATCATGGTTTGTCTGTAGAGGTGGTTTAGCCCCGCCCCCTTCGTGTGAGGGGTGGGTCACATTTTGACTGGCAGCTATTGATTTTAAGTGTCTCTCAGTCTTTTACATGTGTTGAACAGATGGACACCACGGTTATTACTCACACACACGCATTAACAATAACAGGCAATAAACCAAATCCAGCATATTTTCATGTTGTGTTGTTCTTGTCCTAGTCGGGAGGTTTACTGCGAACACTGCAGATTAGTCCTGGACTTCCAGGCCCCTATATCATGTGCTCCATTAAAGACACACTTTTTACTCCACTGCACCTATCTAAGAGCTTTAGTTGCTAATTTACTTTAAGTAGCCAGGTAAGATTTTTGGTTATTGAGGTTAGCGAAATTCTACAAAGAATTTAAAAATATATATTTTTTATGTATATATATAAACCATGGTTAGTTAATCTATGGGTGGCTGGAGCTCTGTCGTCCACGGACCACAGGGACAGTGGTTTGATTCCCCGTCCCTCTAGGCTACATGTCCAATTGTCTGGTCAAGACACTGAACCGGAAGTTGCTCTCGGTGGTTCAGGTGAGGACACTGAACGGCAGCCATCGCCATCCGTGTGAGTCTGTGATGAATGAGAGGCTAAATCGTAAAGCGCTTTGGATAAAAGCGACATATGAGCACCCTTCACCTCACTTTCCAAAAGAAACACACATTGTTTTGGTCCACTAATTTGCCTCTTTCCTGCTGTCCTTCTGTCCCCACGGGAGACAGACACCCTCATCTCTCCAGTTTTGATTGTTCGCATCTCGGAGAACTGCTGCAGGCTGGATGCAAAATTTTTGCTCAATTAGCACTTCCTGCAGCCTCCACGTGCAAACCTTGCCGGTTTTCTCCTCAGCAATCACTTGGCTCAAATCTTCACATCTGTTCTTGTCGCCTCAGTGTGTGCGTCAACCCGTGGTGTCAACTTGACGGGCCAAAGTTCGACGTAACTGGGCAGGGATCAGATGACAGGCAGACCACTGGGACAGTCAGCTGAACAGGCACTGAGGAGGTTTTGACATTTTCACACCATAAAGATGTTTCTTCGCTGCGTCTCTATTTAAAGACAGTTTCAACGAGTTCTCTTTGTCGTTTTTTAAACTTCCCATGTGTTTAGGGGGTTTTTTGTACTAGACGTGGCGACATTGCTTTTTCTGACCTTTGTATTTTCATTAAGCTTTATTTAAAAAGATGAAAACCTCTGGAACTCAAGATCAGACGGGGTTTTAAGGTTTTTGGGGGCTTGGATAATGCCTGTGTCAATTTATTAGTCCTCACAAGCACACAAAGCCAAGTGCATGTGTGTGATGGTGTGTGAGCTGTGGAATTTCCCTGCGGTGTCTGTCCTCCTGACCGCTGTGCCAGGAACACACACGCCCTGTTTCCCGTCTGAACCGTCCAATCAGCACTGACCTCTGACCTCCTCCTCTCGTTTTCTGACCTAAAAAATTAAAGGATCATTCCACTAAAAGTCAAATATCCGAACTGAAAACAGGCGTCGTTTTGGGGGAGGGGGGGTTTAAGCTCAGCTCCACGTTCAAGATCACGCCAGTTATGAAAAGGCAAACAAGGAGAGATTAATTATCTTTGGAAGGTTGTGTTTTCTACAAAAGCAAAGCAAATTTTGCACAATAAAACACATGAAATAAACTCTTATTCAGCATAAAATTTATTGGAACAAATAAAAGAAGCAGCATAAAGAGTTTACACCAACTGCAACAGCTGCAGCTACGTCAGGCTAAGCTAAATGCTCAACAGTTGCAGGTTTCCATGTTGATGATGTTTCTGGAAAACTATGAATCACAATGTGAAAGGAGATGACATTCATAATTCTTCATCCAATCATCCGCTTTAGCCAGGGCATTTAATCACGTGTGATTGTCGGTTCTGCTGTTTGGGAATCCTGCAGGGATTTTGAGAGAGTTCTCATTCCTGGATGTTTGTTAAAGGACAATCACGTCAGGCAGCTCAGTGAGCATCAGTTCTAAAGTCGTGCTCGGTGGTAACATTAGTGACGTCGTCGTAGTCTTCGTCAAATCTCTGAGCTCCTTCAACGTCCAGTTCCGTATTCGTGGAGACGACTGGTGGGTGCCCTTAACAAAAGATTATTGGGCTTTGAACATTTCCCACGTTATTCAAATTAAAAAGCGTGAGTTTAAAAAGGCAATTATTCACATAAGTGTGTGCACAAATAAACAGAAACATGCTTTGTTTGCAAGAGGGAGACTTCCTGTGGCTGGAAACTGGCTGACAATGAGAACAGCATTATAGAGACTGCTGCAGCCAATGAGACCGGTCAACTAAAAAGAGGAGCACCCTAGAACAAGTGTTTAGATCATTACAGCAGCTGGACAGGAGGAAACTGTTTTATAAATGAAGGTTTGACTTTGTGACTATTACCTGTCGTCGTGCTTTTGTGGATAGATATCATCAAGTAGGTGGAGATGAAGTATGGAATGAAGACCACTACATGGAGGAAGGGCCTGGCTGGAGGAGCGGGACGCGAGAAGGAGAGGGCTGAAAGAAACCGAACTGATGGTTACAGGCGTTAAATGGGTTTGTGATACTGTCGGAGTGTCAGCGCTTGTTTTCACCTGCACAGACAAATGAGTCCAGACAGCAGCAGCGCACACACACCTGGAAAATAAGTGGAACCATCAGTTCTGTGTTGAAGATTGTGCAGTGTTTTGTTAAAGTTCAGAGGCCCGTGTTTCCGTAATCTGGGCTTGTGCAGCTCAATCCACCTTACCCCCAGGAAGCCAGTTCTGTACTCCACACTGGGCGTTTGTTCCACCCTGGCTGTTGTCCTAGTGTTGCAGTATGTCCCTAACAGTAGTCTGACTTAAACCAACTGAACATGCTGAACCGGCAGCAGTCCACCACTGCTGAGAGAGACCACTCTGATTGTCTGTACTGGTTTTCTGTGTTTGTCCTGGAACTGTAATGAATGAATCATTGAATAAGTTGTGTGTTGGACTCACCAAGGATCGCGGGGACAGATGGAATCTTGACATCTAGAAGACGACCAAATCTCCGTCTCAACAACAGCACGTGTGCAGCTTCGCCACTTCCTATAAATAGGTTTAGAATAAGCAGAATGTGCTGCAGTGTCCTGCTGAAGAATACGGACTGTGCTTGTGGTTAAAGTGAATGCGTGTGGTCATAGTTAAATAGAACCACAGGATGCACACATTCAGCAGCTACATTTCTGTGTTCTCTGCACGTCTATCGAGGGAGTGGTTCATATAGTTGCACATAAAAATTGGTTGTCTGCTTGTTTCACCATATTGTGCCCGTTCGTGTTGTACATCAGACACTTTACACTGTAAGCTAACGTCTGCAGTACTGCAGGTTTTATTTCAGATCCCAGTTTAGTGAAGAGAACGTTTCGTCTTATTTAAGGCCAAACATGAGTGAGCTAACATCAACTTCTCTGTGTCTCCAGGAGGAAACTGTTTTATAAATGAAGGTTTGACTTTGTGACGATTACCTGTTGTCGTGCTTTCATGGATAGATATCATCAAGTAGGTGGAGATGAAGTATGGAATGAAGACCACTACATGGAGGAAGGGTCTGGCAGGAGGAGCGGGAGGCGAGAAGGAGAGGGCTGAAAGAAACCGAACTGATGGTTACAGGCGATAAATGGGTTTGTGATATTGTTGGAGTGTCAGCGATTGTTTTCACCTGCACAGACAAAGAGTCCAGACAGCAGCAGCGCACACACACCTGGAACAGGAGTAAACGAAGTAGGTCAGATACTTTGGCAGACTAAGATATTTTCACATATTAGGGATTTGTCTTTTACGTGATTTGTCTCCATATCCCCATAATGGAAATAAAAACAACTGCTGTGGATGTGTGCTGAGAGCGCTCTTCAACAAGTCCACGCCCTGTGCACAGTGAAGCATCACTGAGACTGAATGAAGCATTAAACGTTTCCATGCCAGTAAAATAATAAAATTGGTCATTACACGGATCCCAATAAAGCAACAGCTCAAGCGCCAGACTTTGCTTGGTGCCACAGTAAATGTATTCCAGTGGTTAAATGCTGAGCCTCTGTGTAATAGTTGTCAACCATTTAACGTTATTTTAATCAGCTTAGAATGTGTCTGTGTATAATGTCACTTTCATAATAATTAGTCAACGATATTTTGAACAAAACAAACATTTTTCACAAATCAAATACATGAACGGAATCAGCTGTGGCTGCTAGAACATCAGGACAAGAAAAGTACAAGTGTACAGTAACTGATCGTGCACAACACACCAAAGAGTAAAATGACTGATCATCATCTCACACTGAATCCTGCTAATGTGTCAAACATGTCTATAAATAGGACGAGGAGGAACCGACACTGTGTCTTAGACTGGTTTAGAGACGAGTTTCCTGTCTCACTAGCGATTCGTTTCCATAAAAAAAGTGGTTTTATTAAATATGCAAAGTAACGTGGTTATAACACGTAAGAGCGCTTTGTTTAGATTTCCAAAGATTACATGAAAAGTGAAATGAAAACAAATCAACTAAGGTGACGTAAAGATACGTGAGAAACGCTCTTCACACCACTGTCTGTCACTTCATGGCCACGGGAACGCGTTTCTAAATCGACTGGATTTTCAATCATCCCCACGGACTCGAAAAGGCGCCTCACAGGACGGGAGGATACATGCATACGGGGACTTCCATTAAGGACGTGTACGTAAAGGTGATTACTGCAGCACAGGCAGCGAACCCAACCTAAGAACAATAACAGAACGATTACGACGACCAGTAACATGTTGCAGAAGCTGGAACCTTTAATCAGGAAACACAGTTCAGGGCAGCTGTCAGAGCCGGTTAACTTTTGTTTTTTTGTCTGTGTTTTGTCTTTAAAAAATGCAGAATAGTAAAAGTAAAGTCCGTGTTTGACTCACCGATGAGCAGAGAGACAGATGGAGTCTTCATGTTGGCTCGGTGATTATGTGAAGCCCAGTGAAGATGGGCTGAATGATTAAGTCATGATAACCAATTCATCACTTCCTGTATAGCCCTGCATGCATGTCGTCTAGATACAGCAGGACAGTAACCAGCATTGTGCACTGCATTGGTCAGATATCATCATTTCAATTTATTTCATCATCTCAAATCTATTTTGAAGTCGTGTTGGGCCAATGGTTGCTTTGGGCTAATGATTTCCACGAATTCTCTTTGCCACTCCTCTGCTGTTTATCGAAGATGCCGGTAAAGAAAACAGGACCTTACACTTTTCTCACAGATAGTCAAGAGTTATAGAGGCAACGCCTCTCCGACTGAATTAGCGAGTCAGCCGTGTTGTCAACAGCTCTGTGAGTCTGAGGCTCAGTCTTCCACACGTTAACGATATAATGTTCATCACCTTGGTTTGGCCAGTTTGCAAACTCACAATAACTAGATGGTTACGCTTCAGATTTATCGAAGAAGGATTAAAGCAGCAGAGAGTCTGAGTGTGAAGTTTGATAAGCTCATTCCACCTTTATGGGTGTGGTAATCTGCAGTTGCTGACCATCCATCGTCAGCCTCTATGTTTGAACTAATCAAATGTGGATTAATCAGTCAACAACTGTCAGTGTAAAGAGTAACACATCGATTGAATAGTTGGAACCAGAATTTCAGAGTCGATGCTGCTGTTAAAGTTGGAGCGTTTCCAGGTTGTCAAAGTGGAGAGACGCCTTCAGACTCAACACTTCCTGTTCACACCCCAACAGTGTTGCAATGCTCGGTGTTAATGTGAACTCATGTCATTGTCAATATGCACAGAATCAGCCGCAGTGCTTGTACATCTTTGGATTCAAAAGCAATTGCATTATTTTTCGGATGTGGAATTTGTTGGTGCGCTATGATTCAACCTGCTTTTATACGCTATTGTAGCTGGGATTGAGGAGATTGAGGAGATAAAAACCAGTTGCAGTTTTCTCACCCGTTTAATGGTACCAGTCAGGAGTTCACGGCGATGTTATGTCACATGATAACATGCTGTTAGCCCTGCATCTTTAGCAGCTATAATGTTCCGCATGAACATATTTGCAAGTTAACATTTTAAAATAACTATAAGCACGTGACCAAAATACACAGCCTGTTGTTCTAGTGTTAACAACTTCTTCTTTTTATCGTCGGTGCACGTCTCTATTTTGGTTATTTTAACATGTTGACATCCTGAACATTTCTGAACACTCACCACTGACACAAACTTCCAAAAAGACAGACAATCCATCGTCTTTAACCACTTATCCTGTTCACGGGGCTCGAGTCTATCCCAGCTGCCATAGGGTGAGAGGTGGGGTCCAACATGGACAGGTCTCCAGTTTATGTCAGGGCCCACACAGAGAGACAACCATTCACACCCACAGGCCATTTAGGGTCACCAGTTGACCTGACACGCATGTTTTTGGACAGGCTGCAGCCAGCTGCAGATATGAAGTGGGGACCTTCTAGCTGTAAGCGCTAATCACTGACAATGCAGCATAAAATAATAATAAATACAATGCAGTAAAACAAAAAAGGAATAAAATGAAAAAAAATGTTTAAATATGGTGTCAGTGTAAGGGGATGTTATGAACAATAAAGTTGCACATTGCTGTGTGTTTTAAGGAACTAAATGGTAAAAAAAAAGGAATAAAATCAAAATGGTGGGTTTGAAAAACAAACTGGCACTGAAGGAAATGAGCAGTTCTGTGATCTGAGAGACAACACCCAGAGATCAGAGCGAGAAAAGCGAATCCAGAACCAGCATGACTCAACGAGCTGCTCCACATATTTGAGGCTCCACACTTCAAGACCTCTCGGTTAAAAACAACACGTGTAGACCGCTAGCCCTGAGTCCGGACTGACAGGCTATGAATACGATGTGGTGCTGCCCAGCGGCATGCTTGATGGGCTCAAACACGAGGAAGTGAGGCCGTTTAAAAGCTGAATCCAGAGTTCGCGGGCGTCGCTGCTCCACTGCACGTTCATAATGAATGAATTCATGTGCGTTTCCGTCAGTGTGTTTGTGTGCAAGTAAAACATGGAACAGATCAAATACGTGTCGATGAAATGTTATCACTGCTAAACCTTGTGACTTTGGAGAAAGCAGGGGGAGGCAGCTTCTGGTGCAAATATGAATCATGTATGCAGATGTGTTCCAGATGTTGTGCAGTAGCACACAGGCTAACACGCAGTTCAGGACAGGATAAATCACAGATTAGAGTTTGGAAAATCAGCGGCGCAACACAAGCGCAGCCTGACACCTGAGACACACCTGACAGAGTGTGTTATTCTGTACGTACACGTCTACAGTTCCACACAGACTCCAGGGAGGAACCAGCTGACAGCGCCGAGCAGCGCTCGAGTCAAACTGAAGTCGCACACGAAGAGACTCATTTCAGGCTCCACTCGGACCTGTCCACGAACACTGAGTCTTTCACAGATATAAGAAGGCGCTGACTGTATGTGTGACACCCCCACCCCAACACACGCAATGAGCGGCGTTGCTCGTCTCACGCCGTGATTGGCACCAGATGTTGGAGCCTCTGGATGCGGAGGTTTCCAGCTCCCCAGGGTTCAACAGGAAAATGATCTCCAGCGAAGAATGTGAGAGGGGATAAAAAGAAGCGGGTCAATCACATGCAGCTTCATAAAGCGCTGAGAAGTTGTTCAGGGCAACAGGTTTAACATGGCTGCTCTCTGAGCCAAGGGCCGACACACGCCTTCCTCGTCACACGGTGCCTGTTCACACAGAGCACAAACTGGATCTAGGGTGCAAAAGTTTGCATCTCTTTTGAATAGATAAAAACAAAACTAGTTTTCAACAACAGGACATTTAACGGCACAAACGTTTCTGCATTGGAATGTGAATTTATCAAAGTGTATGAACCCACGTGGCCTGTGTTTGTGTCGTCCTTCAGGTGCCGGCAGTGCACCAGGCCGGTTCATCCAGAAGAGGAGCTGCGCCCGTTCGTGGCCTCCGTCGCATGTCGTGTTTGTCGTAACACTGACATCGTTACAGATCTTCCTCTTTCAAGCTCGCAGGTTCCCTCCTATCGCCGTGGCCCCGAGCCAGGTCATGGCAAAGTAAATTGTGTGGAAATAAATTGCACTTTTTCAAAGTAAGACGATGCAAAATTCCACACTCAAGATGTCGACAACATTGGAGATGGTGAGGAACAGTCGCCTGTAGCTCACGGACACTGAGGGTGAGATGTCTGCGCAGCGTGTAACTGTGTCAGGGAAACACGGAATGTAGTTCAAAAGTTCCACCGTGACCCTGAGAACATGTGCGGCTGGTGTCAGTGATGTGTTCCAGTTCTGAGCTCAACCGGCGAGATACTGTACAACACACACGCACTGTAACAGGATCGTGTTTTTTGGTCTGTAACTTGATGAGCAGTGACTCACACACTGCAGGCTGTGTGTGTGTATGCACATGTATGTGTGGTCATTACCGGGGGGGAGAGGGTTAGTGGAAGTGATCCGTCAGCCTATCAGCTGACAGATCACCTGCTGATTGACAGGTATGATCATTACCATGGCGACAGGCCGTCTGTCTGTCTCTTCTTTCAAAAAACACATCTGTCTTCAAAGTTAGTGTGTGTGTGTGTGTGTTCCTGGAGTGCCTAAGGAGGTTCCAGGGTCTTTCAGAAAGTTCAGGGGGCTCGCATCCTTGAAAAGGCTGCCGAGGTCACTGAGAAGGATCCAGGAGTCACTGAGCAAGTTTATTGAGTTCCTCAGAGGAGGTTTTTGTCACAATCGACAAGTCCAGGACAGGATCCCTGTAGATGGTTCACAGTCAATCCTAGAAGTTTCACGGGGCTTTAAAAGTCCTTGTAAAGGACTAAGCTCACATCCAGAGCAACCAAACTGCAGAGGTCACTGAAGATGTTCCGTTAATACCTGTATCAGGTTCTAGCAGGTTCCTGCAGAGAAACTGGAAAGAGGTTGTAGTAAATTATAGTACGTATGTTATATTCAGCAAGAAAACACGACATGCCAAAGAAAACGCCATCCAACACTAAAGTTGGTGTTGTTACCTGTATGTTTTGGAACAGATTGTGAAATATAATCTTTATTTCTCAGGCACGTTGGGGTTGGGCCCTGATTGTGGTCTAACTCTCACAGGTCTGAACCACAGCCTCAGGACCTGGATGATTCTCTCATCTGAGCCCAAATGGTTTGAATCCATCATAGACAACATGATGACGGTGTGTGTGTGTGTGTGTGTGTGTGTGTGCTCGGATGACTAAGTGTGGACACTTGACTTTTTTTCTGGACCAATAATTCTCATAATGTGCCGTAAAGAATCACATTTTAGGATGAAGTCTTGGTTAAGGGTTAGTCAAGAAGTGGTTATGGTTGGGGTAAGTTTCCAGGAAATGGAATGAATCGAATGTAATGGCATCTGTGTGTGTGTGTGTGTGTGTGTGTGTGTGTGTGTGTGTGTGTGTGTGTGTGTGTGTTTGCAGAAACTGGGACACAGCAGACATCCAATATGGCTGAGGGAGGGAGGAGGCTCACTGAAGAGAACAAATAAAAGTGTTGAGAGCTGAACTCACACAGATCAGATAACATCGCTTTGTGTGTGTGTGTGTGTGTGTGTGTGTGTGTGTGCCTGCCATAATATTCTTCCACCAATCAACCTGGCACACACACACACGTAGACTGAATACTGAGCAGTATTAATCACGTCGGTCTGAGGCGGCCTTCAGGACCTCGAAGAGGTTTCCCAGCTGGGGAGAAAAGGTTTGATCAGCTCACGGATCACTTCCACGAGGTGATTTCAGAGGTTTATGTTCGTTTGTTCAAAGTGTCCGAAGAGGAAGGAGGAACAGGTTAGACTCTATCAGCTGATGCTTCACTTCCTTCTTCGCAGCTTAAGGAAAAAAATCACGTCGTATAAAAAGCTTCCGGGGCAGCAGGAAGTGTTAGTCAGTCCATGTAGACCACTCTCCGAGTGCCCTGTGATGACCTTTACGTGGCAGACAGCAGAAAGACGAGCGAAGTATGAATCGTCCTACAGCTCCATTCCCCCGGTAACAAGCCGACGAAGCAGGGGAAGCCGTCTCATAACTGGGCTGAAGATAGAGGTGATTCTGCTGAAGTAAAGACGTCTGGCGGGTTCATGCAGCTGTTTTCCTAGTTTACATAGAACTCCTAACAAAGTGGCACGTGCATACATGAAATACACACATGCAAAATAAACATGAAATATTTTTACAAAAATCTGTGTTTCATGGAACTTGCACTCATGGAGCTCCCAGTCAAAAGTGAGCGGTCATTTGACACGAATGGGTAAGGCTGCAATTTTTCTACACACACACACGCTTCCATGGCAACCCCCACGGGAACCACAACTGTTAAGAAACAAAACTGCGACATTGTTTCAGTCACAACTTTCTGACAGCTCTGGTGTAAAACGGTGTTTTGAGGCCTTGCTCACAGTTGAATCTTCGGCAGAACTTGAAGATCTGGACTTCGTGTCTGACCATGACAGGGATCGGCCAGGCTGACACTGAGGAGGCTGTAGGGGAGGACGGGTCAAAGGTTGAAGATGACACAAAGTACAACCCAGAGGTTGTGTGCAGTGTATTCTCAGAGATGTTCCTGAGAGGACAAACCTGAGGATGACACTGTCTTTTTAGAATCGCATAAGAAAACTGTAATTGTGTTTATGCAGTGTGTGGTTCCAGCATTACTTTTGTAATAGAGTTAAGTTTTGTCTGTCAGAAGAAAGAAAAGGTCTGGCAGTTCAGGTTCCGAGGTTCCCACTGGCAATGTTCCTTTAGTTACACTGGTTCTTAAAGGGTTTGTCTAACCTGTTTCCTTACGTCCTGTGTTCTTAATGAACTTGCAAAAACTCTTGTTGTCACTGGTGAGAGTCTAGATGTTTGGGGGAATCATAGCGATGCTCTAAAAGATACTAATGAGGTTGCAGGAGTTCTGAGAGTTGTTGGGAAAGAGATTGATTACAGATTCCTCAGAAAAGGTTCTAAAACCACTGGTGAGGTTCCAAAAACGTTTGTAGGTTGATAACAAGGTTCAGAAGTGTGGCCAGTGAGGATCCAGGGGTTTCAGCTCTTTCAGATGTCAGTTCTCCTGAAGACTCTAAAAGTTGTTGCTGAGACCTCAGTTGTTCTTGAGGAAGCTCTGATAGTCGTGACTGAAGTTGTAGAGGTTCAAGGAAAACTCAGAGATGTTGGTGAAGTTCCAGGATTTTGGACAAGTTTTAAAAGTGCTTTTAAGAGGAGCTGAAACTCCAGGACTTTTTGAAGTTCTTTAGGTGGTTCTGAGAGTCATCAGTCAAATTCCAGGAGTTTCAGAGGTTGTTAAAGAGGAACCAGACCTCATGTAGGAGCTGCCAAATGTCTATAACATATAGGAGACTTAAGGAGATGTCAGGGGTTACTGGGGAGTTTCCAATAGTCCTTAAGGAGGTCCCAGCGGTTCTAACGGTGGTTGCAGAGGTCCTTGAAGAGTTTCCAAGGTGCTTTGGTATGTTGGAGGTCAGGAGGTTTGCCACAAACTGGAAAATCTTAAACTGGAAAAATCACATGCATGACTGTTCGACACACACACACAGTGAACACACATGTGTCGGGGCACTTCAGAGCTGTCAGTCCTGATCGTCCTGCAGAGAGAGACACAGAGCAGGAGGCCGGCCAAAACCGCTCGGGATAACACACACACACATTAGACACACACGGTCCTCAGCACTTAGAGATGAAACACAAACCTTGGGTTTTTTTCACGTCCCTGCGTCTCCCTGCCAACAATGTGCTCATTAAAGTGAAATAACATGTCGACATGTTCCTCCCTATACATCACACACAGTACGTCCACTGCAGCAGCCGCACATCAGATTCTCCAGCTGGAATGTATAAAATCAAGAGCTGTTCATGTCCTACAAACCGTTCACTCGCAGCGCAACGTCTGGAAGTCATTTCTGTCAAATGAGCTCAGGGAGACGAGGAGCGGCGGCAGACTGAGCGTTTCACTGGGGAGGAGGATTCGGGAGCTGAGCGAGGAGGTTTCAGAGCGAAGAGTCTGACCAGAATCGGCCTCCGAGCCAAGACACTGGACTGCAATCAGTCAACGCTGTGCACTGCTCAGAGTTATAACTCTACGATAAAGACGTATTACACATGACGCAGGAATCCCGAGCTCCCGGGAGACGGCTGCGTGGATCAGACCCGTTCAGATCCCTGCTGCAGTAAAAGTCCAACAAAAGATCTTTCCAGTATCATTTAGAGGAAATGCCGTGTCCCGTGTACTGGAAACTTTGTCACTCAAAGTGGTAAATGATATTTGGACGTGACTGAGATGATGGAAACATGTCTGACTGTGATTCACAACCACTGAAACATTTAAAAACATTTGTGCTGTTATGCAATGAAGGAAAAAACAAGTCAGTAATGTTCCATTTTTTTATTTGTGCCTTTTAGAACCCTTTGTCTGCGCATCCCAGTTACTGCTAAACCGTCTGAATCTACGTCTTACCGACCTAAACATAGAGAGGAACCGGCCTGTTCGGATTGAAAGTAAAACCCAGTATTTTTTCATGTAAAACTTTGTCTGTATAAACATTCTGCAGAAAAGATGAAAATATGTAGGCCGTCATAAAACATAAACTGGATGCTAGTTCAGACTGGTACAAGTGAGCCGGCAATGAACCAGCCTGCTTTTCCTGGTGTCATATCTATAAAATCAGACCAACGATACTTTGATTTTTCGCAGCTCTTCGGTGTTTTCAGGTCACGCGGCTTCCATGCGATCGATCATTTCTCTGTTTGTCGAGCTTTGAACTGATGAAATGAAACAGTTTGCTCGGCTGCGGCGGTTAAACACAATCTCTCTGTCTCTCTCCACACAAATGTTTGCACAGACTCATGTTTCACCGACTGTCAATCACACGAACACACATGTGCCTGCTCAGGCTGCCTTGACCTCTGACCTCGAACATGTGGCAGTCACTGTGTGTTTGACTTAAAGTGGAACACCTGCACAACAAAAACCCACATTCAGATCTCTCCTCAGCCAATCGGGAGTGTCCCATGTGACCAGCTGTGAGACATCCATCACCACGTCCTGTTTGATCCATCAACGCAACTGAGCTTTTACATTAGTTTATTGGACACAATAAAAGCACCTGAACGTCTCGCCGTCCCTCCGTCAGTCCTGCTTTCCGTCTTTCACCCACTTCTCCCTCTCTCACCCCCGTCCCGATAAGACTGTCTGAGTCTTATCACACACCTGTCCCGGTGGTCCGTGTGTCACCTGCAGGTCTGGGGTCAAACTGACGACCGTCTCAGAGAGTCCTGATACAGACTGCAAGTTAAAAGCCTTTAATGGGACATTTGTCTTCACTTTGGGGTAATTACATATTACAGCTGTGACATAACAGGATTTTTTATTTCTTTCCCACGTTTTTCGATTCCCTGCAATTGTGCCACTTTCTGGTTTCCTTACAAAATAGGCACCTCATCTGAACGAGGGGCGTATGAGTTGGAAGAGCAGCAACCTACCAACCACAGGGTTAGTGCTTTGACTGACTGCTCATACGTTCCCGAACCCCCAAACTTCCCATCCCCAGCCGCTGAGGTTGCACGAGCCAGCGCACATCCGAGCCTGTGGTGTCGAGCCTGTTAATAAGTGGGGAGGGTTGTGTCTGGAACTGTATCCACTGTAAAACCAGGGCCGAGTCAACGAGCAGACCACATGATCTGCTGTTACAACCCGGAGCCTAGGGAATAAACCTAAAAAGGAATAAAAACACATATTCTGCACATACCAACACTAACGGAGCTGCAACTTCAGAAACATGCCCAAAATCAGATTTTTTACAAATCATACTTTTTCAGGAGGGCGGAGTTTTTGAGGATTCCAAAAATACTTTCAGACCAACAGGAAGTGTTGTCAAACTACTTCTCTGCGCTACGTTGAATATAACATGTAGGTACAGCTCATCTACACGATGAACTTCGGCGGATGCTGGTGTTGATGTGACTGAACAGAGATGGACCTGGTTCAGAAGCTCTGAAAACAAACTGACAGCAGACATTCGACTGGGCAGGACGATTCATCTTTATTGTGATTGGTTGAGAGACTTCCCACGTCCAGCAGACATCATCTGATATAACAATAGTAATAATAATAAAATTATTTTCGGTCATTAATGTGGATTTATAAAAGACAGGGGGGCTGCTGCTGATCCAGATTCACCTGCTGTGTTCCCACCACAACATGGAATCAGAATCCAGACCAGATCCTCTACTTTTGTGAATGGAGTAGAGGCCGACTGAGTCTGGATTTACCGTTGTAGGGCTCAATCCCATAACTCCCAGTGGAAGCGTTCTGCTCACGAATCCACCGATCAGCAGCAGTCACCATAGCAGCCTTCAATGTGAGGGCCGCTCATACAGACTCCCACAATGCAACAGTACACGTGCAGAATAAAGAAGCCGGGAGTTGCAGTGGAATGCTCCGTGTAGTGTGCTGACAGGTCAGGGCACAGTTCTGAGTCAGGTTACATGATTCAGGGACGCATACAGTACTGGTCCTGGTATTTTGTACTACAACTTGTTAGTAGACACTGGCCCAAATCAAAGAGGCATTATGAATAATCTGTGCAGTGAATCAGATACGAACTCTTGTTCCTGTACAACCTGTAGAACAACTGAGTGGCTTCAGGTGTGATCTTTGGTGCTGGACATTTGATCCTGCGGCTCACCTCTTTCCCAGAGAGCTTTGAGATACAAATCTTTTTTATGTATTTTATTTTTTTACAAAATGGAAAATGAGACTTTTTTCCTGAAATGTAGGTTTAGTAAAAAAAATAACAACCAAAAAAACGTTGGTCTTTGACTCAAATATCAGGTACAAAAAGTGCTAAAATACAAAAGCAACAGTTCTACAATTCAACAGTTTTTGTTTTGTCTGGTGAGATCCTCAGAACGGTTCCCGCACTCAAGATTCTTGGACATGGAAGAAATTTGTGTTTGGTGAAAATTCTGCTGTAATCGCCAGAAGGCGCAGAGGTTTAAAACTCCCACTACTGCATCGGATAGAACGGATCAAACCACCCATCAAATATTAATCCAAATGCAGCTTTTAAACAAACATCTGAATCCTGTAGCAACTAGTTTTAATTATTAAAACGGGAGATTTGGGTGAAGCATAATTACGAGGGTTTGAAATTCGTCAAACTCTTAGCACGGAGAACCAAGGCTCAACAAACTGCACTGAGTACTTTTACAACTTTAAAACCCACAATAAGTGGACGCACTAACCAACTGTTGGTTCTGAACCACAGATTAAAGGGGAGTCTGTCATGTGATGTAAAAAACCTCAAGAGTTTTCCTGAAAATCTCCCAGGACTCCTGGGCATTTCAGCACCTAAAGAATCACATTCAGTTTGATTAAACCTCAAAGAAGTCTTCAACGATTTCAAAGAAAACGTGCGCAGATGTCTGAAGACTTCCTCAAAAAGCTCGCCAGTGTTTTCTGGAACAATCCCAGAATTCACATCAACTATTATACTGCAACTTTAGTAGAACGTAGTGACACGTCACACCATGAAACCTTCGAGAACCTCCTGGTGTTCCTCAGGTCAATATTTCCAGAATTCCTGGAAATCTAAGTATTCCTCCACGGTTTATTTCCAGTCCTTTAAAAGTCCTCACGAATTCCTCAAAAAATACCGGAATATTCCAAATGGAGTTTTTAGAGACATCCACAGTACTGACATTTCACTTGGACACGTTCCATTTTGCAACAGAACTTGGCAGTCATAGTGGCAGCTTTTGTTAAGGGTTTCTTTGTCTTTATGCAAATAGAAGAGGAGATTGTAAAATAGACATTTGAGGCACCCATCCTGTTTATATACCCACAACTATGCAGTGGAATCTTGAATGTCGTCCTTGGGATTTTTACAGTTTTAGATTTGTTGATGAGTGCAGGGATGCCCCAGTATGGAAGTTCACAACCCAGCACCATCGCTCCGTTACTGTGCCCATGCAGTCATATGGGCATCTGGAGCACGAAAAAATGTCCGCGTACGTCCTCGCCCTCCTTGGTTCCCATTGTTTGCAGTTCAATTTGAGGCAGGATTAAAAGTGGATCGATCCGGTCAGGAAAAGGAGGACGTCTGGCTTTCCTGAGAGGTGGATTGTCTGGTGGCAGGACTGAATACCGGTTATCCCGATAGTTCTGTTTCAATTCTCAGAGACAACATTTACCCTGATATTCCGCATGTTTCTGCATTTGTGGACCCACTGAGCATGAGCACTGGCCCCGTGGATGGAGATAAAATAAAGGAATCAAATGACTTTTCTGGTCTTTCCGAACAGGAAGAACATGTTTGAGCCAGTGTCTTTGCAGTTCCATGGTCTGACCGCCGTGCCAAAATCGCTCCAATGCCCAGTGTCGACCGGCCCAGTTCTCACTTAATCCTAGAAGCTTTATTGTGGCTCTGGGTCAATCTGTTCTTGGTCCTGACTGGCCAGAATAACAATGTAGGTGAAATGAGTCGGACATTATTTAGTGTTCTGAAAGTTCTGAAAGTTCTTTGTGCTTCATTAATGTCACAACTCTTTTCCCCCTGAGGTCTCACACTCATCCGACTACCAGGAGGCGGAGTCTGTGTGATTTTTAAGGCTTTCCCATTGGCTGGATTAGGATTCACTAGTCAGTAAAGAATAGTGGGCTTGTCTCAGCTACATCCTGAGCGTTGTGATTTGGGACCTTACATCAGAACTGTGCTGTGGCTGGTCAGTAAAGCAGGGTGGGTGGGGCTTTGTGTATCCTGAGCGTCTGAATGGAAGAGAGTATTTTCTTCTGGTGGCCAGCGAGGGTCACGCCCACTCTCAGCAGGTCTCTGTGGAAAGGGACGGAATGTAAGCAGAGATTAGAGCCAAAAAGTTATTTTGAGCGCTTGAGTAAAAGCCCGAGAGCGTCTCTGCAGAGTGTCTTACTCAGTGTTGAGCTGTGAGACAATGTCCAGGTTGGTGAAGCCAGCCTGCAGGAAGCTCTGCTCGTATCGCTCCATCTTTATGGCTCGAAGCCACTCGGAGACTGAACCGCAGGCGGAGAGAGGAGGAGGGACACGCTGGTCCAACAGAGGCTGGGAGGGACTGAAAGACAGCCAGAGACAGACACAGAGACAGACAAGATAAATGACTCAGAACCAGACCTGCAGAGATAGGAGAAAGAAGAGGCACCAGTTTCACAACAGCAGCACGTTTAGACCCGCCGAGCGAGGCTGTAAAATGTGTTTAATCACACGAGCAGATGTCGACTGGCTGAGTTTACGGTGGTTCCATTTATCCATCCATCCTTTATATGTCACTGCTGATTTGTTATTCATTGTTTCCAACATGTTAAAAGTGATTTAGGACTGATCTTGGTAGCTGAATGCCAGCCACAAAACCCAAAGCATCTCTGCACTGACTGAGCACTGTGACCAAAGTTTTACTGTCTAGTATTTGTCAAACTCCCAAAAACTGGATCCTACGTGTCCCATAATGTCCACGGGTGGAGTGTCTTCATTAGAGCCTCCCGCATGTGTTAAACTCGGCCCCTCCTGTGCCCTCCTGAGCCAAGAAATACTTTGGCGCACAAGCTAAAAACCGTGATGTTTGTTGGCATGTGCCAGTTGTTGTTCAGATTCAACAAGATCTAACACGTTTGCATATCTGCTGCCTGCCCCCGCCGATCTGATCATCGAATTCCCAGCGAGAGGGAGAGGAGCCTCATTTCTCAGATGCAGACGTCTCTGTCTGCAGGTCTGCACAACAATCAGGTGTTTTTGTCTCTTCACTGGAAGTTTCCTTTCAGGTTTTTCTTTGCACAAAGTGAAAAAATGTGCAAACAAACAGGTGGATGAAGACTTAGACAGACAGGATATTGTTTCATTCGGAGCTTTAATCCAGGAATGTGAACTGCTCTGCACCTGCTCGTGTAAACACTTCGCTCTGTCTAAACAGCTGTCAATCACACAGCTGGCAGCCCTGCAGGCCTTTGTCTGCACGGCAGACTCTGACCTCTGACCCCTGAACCCACCAGCTGGTGCATGAATGGAATTCCACAGCTGCCAATCAAACGCCCTCCCCCCTTTTCAGTAACAAGGTGCGTCAGCGAGCCTCACCTCGGTCCGTCCGGATGTGTCACCTTAAGGGAGGCCGGGTTCCGGATCAGCCTGTCAAGCGCAGCCACCACGTCGCAGAACCTTGGCCGGTTGGATCGTTCCTTCTGCCAACAGTCCAGCATGAGCGAGTGCAAGGAGGCGGGGCAGTCCGGTGGCGGGGGCAGCCGATAGTCCTGCTCAATGGCATTAATCACCTGACAGAGAGACAGAGAGACGGGTGAGCCGATTGGACAACGCATCAAAATAAATGTTGAACAATTAAAGAATTTTAACCTGACTTCAGGTTTGTTCTTACATCCTGGTTGCTCATATCCCAGTACGGCCGTTCTCCGTATGACATCACTTCCCACATAACGATGCCGTAACTCCACGCGTCACTGGCTGATGTGAACTTCCTGCAAATGACAAGTCAACAAACTAATCAATCGCTTGAAAGGGAACTGCTGGTTGATTTGTAAAAAGGACTTTAGGTCTGCACTGAAACCGCAGAACTACAACCTGCAGAGCTGACACTCACCTGTAGGCGATGGCCTCAGGAGCCGTCCATCGAATGGGAATCTTTCCGCCCTGACCAACGAGACACAGGCAGTTGGTTATTAGAAGCTCACCGACAGATAAACCCAGTCAAAAAAAAAGCCCGGGGGCTCGAAGGTAGAAAGAACTTATTTATGTGCATCTCAAAACATTAGAATGTCGTGAAAGTTATTTTGTTTTTACCGTAATTCAAAAAGTAAACCTGAAATATTTTCAGTTTAATTTAAGCCTTTGCTTAAATGTAAGTAGCACAGCTGCTTATCGTAAACCTGTTAGATTTCCTGTGTTCTTGCTAACAGAAGCTGCAGTTTCTCTTCTGCATTTTTTTCTGTCTTGTAGCAGAGAAACTCCTCTGGGATTAATGAAGGTGTTTAAATGTGGAGTTTTGACCAAAAACTATAACAGAACTGTGAATCCAGCAGGAGCCAGTTAAACCAGAGAAGAACCACAAACACCACCGCAGTCCCAGGGTGTCTCTGGATTAAGGTAAAACTCATGAACCGTACAGGGAAGTAATAATAAAGAACAGAGGGCAGAGACCTGAACTGAAGAAGCCAATACAAACACGGAAGAACCGCGTACAGTAGCGAGTAGTTTAAGAACTGGATTAAAGAACGTTAGGTCAACAAACGTGTGCCTGCTTCCTAGCTGGTTTTTGGCAGCTGACTTACGAGAGAGCTGGTGTATGTCGGGTCTGAGGAGTTTTCAGTTAGAAACCTGCTAAGACCGAAGTCGGACACCTGAAAACACACAAAACGTTAAGGTTAGAACAGTCTGTCAGGAACTAGAATACAGACAGGCAGGTGTGCAGGTAGGCAGACTGGCTCACCTTACAGACCAGGTTGGAGTTGACCAGGATGTTACGAGCTGCCAGGTCTCTGTGGACAAAGCTCATATCGGACAGATACTTCATTCCCGCTGCGATCCCACGCAGCATCCCCACCAGCTGGATGGTGGTGAACTGTCCATCATTCAGCTGCAGACAGACAGGAAATGACGTTAGCACGTGGCTAAACAATAAACGGGATCATGTGAAGACAAGTTCCCATCACCGCCCGTCTCACCCTCAGGAAGCTGTCGAGCGCCCGTTCTCCATGAACTCCGTGAGGATCATGACGGGGCAGGAAGTGGTGATGACGCCCTCCAGGTGGATGATGTTGGGGTGCTGGAACTGACCCATGATGGATGCCTCCGACAGGAAATCCCGCCTCTGCTTCTCAGTGTAGCCACCCTTCAGGGTCTTGATCGCCACATAGTTCTCCTTCCTGCCTGGAATCCTCAGCCGGCCACGACACACCTCACCAAACTCACCTGAGCGGGTAGATTGTAGGAATAATAGGAATAAGAAATCAACCTGCACAAGGACATTTCCTTAGGTTTTGCAAAAGATAAAACCATGCATTCCCCGTTATTGCACGTAAACATGTGTCATATAAAACTCACTTTGAAGACAGAAGGCCTCAGCTGTGATTGAAACTATAATTTATACAACACTGGAATAAACCCCTAAACCGTGAGCTGGACTCAGCAGATCATATGAGCCTTGGGGAGGAAGTTCATTCAGTTGTTCGGGGAGAACAGGGCAGGGCTGGGAACAGAGCCCTGAGGGACTCCAGGTTTTAGAGCAGCTAATAGGGTTCATAAAAACAACACAATGAGCCAACTCCAGCAGAACCGATCCGCAAACACCCGCCCAGTCCCGAGTCTGGTCAGTAAACTAGATTAATGTTTTAATACAGCAGAGGTGTAATGTTCCTTTAAGGCTCATTAGCACATACCGACACTTCCACACCTCACACACATGTGCTGTGTGTGTGAGTGTGTCAGGTGGTGGTGAAAACTTTGCACTCGTTTTCCTGCTGTAACTGATCCATCTGACTAATGTCAGGCGACTACTGTTGCAGTGGCTACACGCACACACACAGTTCGTACGGGTCTAATGTTTGCTTTTAATAAAACCGGATTCGCGTTGGAGAACAAACCAGATTTGAATGTTTTTACAGCTCGAATGCTGATTCTCCCGACGATGGGAACGTTTCCCTTCTGGGGGTCTCGGTTAACAATCTCTTCTGGCAGAATTTATGAGATTAAAGTCTTTGCAGGACTCAGTAAGAGCAGGCAGTGTCTCTGCGGAAACAACATTTTGGCATCAGTCCGCTGTGCTTTCAGCATGTTTCAAGTCTCATTAAGATTTCTGAGTCTCTGAGTTATCTGACAGGTTCACAGATGCATTAAACATTCCTGTAGAGGTTCCTGAAGATATTTGAACCTCAACAAATCTATAAAGGTTTACTAATTGGCAGATTCAGATTTTTAGATCGATCCTTCTGCAATTTAGTATTTCCTAACATAAAGGGCCCATGTTCCTCTATTCCCACATTTCCTAAGATTCCCGGGTTCTGTAAAAAGTCCTTAAAGCCTAAAAGTTTCTACAAACGTTACTTGAAGCAGAGCTGAAGAACCAGACATGCATTTCTAAACGTGCATTCATCCAAAGTTTACATCCGGTCATAAAAACCATGTGCAAATTCCAAATCATTCATTCATTAACAGAAGTCGACTGTCAGACATTTCCAACAAACATCTCTGGTTTGTTGGTTTGTTTATACATGTTTATTGTGCTCTGAAAAATATCTGCAAAGGCTCCTCTACTGCTACTGCTACTGCTCATCAGAGTCTTCACGGCAGAAGGAGGCGCCTCTCTTTTCGCCTCCATCCACACTAACACAATGTTTTCTCTTCGGAAATCGGAGCTTTCATAAAACATCTTCCAGAGTGTGGAAATCTGAAACCTCTGGCCTGTTGCTTTAGTGTTTTCAGGGGAAACTGAGCTTGTCAGAGACGATGTCGGTCACCAAACACATTTTATTCTTTATTCAGCTTCATTTGTCCAGATAAATAATTTGATTTCCTTTTTCCACGTCGCTCTTCTCTGATTCTATTGTGACGAAGCCCTCACTCTAAACTTTCACTGACATTCTTGGCGCCTGCTCATTATAAACGCTCAGCGGAAACAGAAACTGTTGCCGTGGCTTCCTGCTCCTCTGCTCGCCGGGGAGTTACCGGCTTTTTGCGATTTAACCTGCCGCGAACATTTCAGCACGAACACTGTGTTTTGCAGCTCAGCATTAACCCGTAGACCGCCGGCGTGGGTTACCTGCTCCGATCACTTCCTCAATCTTCACAAAGGAGGCGTCGATCTCCTTGGCGAACTCCCTCACTGCCTCGTTGGGGTCCTCGTAGGTAAACGGGTCGATGTACACCTTCATGGCTACAACAGTACAGAATTGTTACCATCAGTCAGCAGGACACAATCACTGGAGAGAACAGTTCAAACTAAGCCGGACTCACTCTGTCCCATCTGGTAGTGTCCGATCTTGTCGTTCACGTCCTCGTCCCTCTTTCTCCTGCTGATGAGAGACAGGCACACAGACAGACAGACAGACAGACAGGTCTTTAGTTTGTCAGCAGCTGCAGGATTCCTCGTTTCCCCACAGACACACACACTCCATTCTTTCCGCTGCCGCTCTCTCAGGAATGTCATTATCTCCCAGTATCTCGCCATCTCTCTCAGAGTGTCGAGTTTCTCCGTCTTAATATAGTCGACATGTTCCACCCTGCTCTGTGTGTGTGTGATCGTAAGGTCAGGGCTCCATTGTTCTGCCCGGCCAGGCAGGGAGGGAGCATCCTGAACACGCTCTCTTACCGGTAACAGTACACGGCGACGATCGCCACGGCGATGAGCAGCAGGATCCCCATGGCGACCAGCACCCCCGTCACTACCAGCTGAGAGTGACCTGCTCCTGCGGGACAAAGAGAAACAGCGATAAATAAAAATGCGCCTGTTTCAGAACAATAGAGTGTCATTAGGTCGGCTTTAAACGGCCGCTGTTTATTTTCGCTTTTTCGTTGATGTGGGAATCTGCTTCAATCTGCTGGACTCTCGTGCACTGAGGCTCTGCATGACGAGGAAGAGGAGCTGCTCCTTCTTCCTTCTACACGCGAGGAACAACAGGTAACATGTACAGATGAGGAGACCATGAGCTGCTCTTTGTCCAGTGTCTTTCTCACTACTGTAATATTTTCTCCTCACAGATATGAAGGAAACTAACAAAATGACTGTGAAAGAAGGGGGGGCTCTATAAAAGCAGCTAAAACAACATTTGACCACTGGGACTTTTCTGGAACGTGGTAGGAACCTGAGACCACATAGGAACTGTTTAAGAACCGGCACAGGAAACTTTTGAGGAGCTTTTTTCAGGAACTCAGGAAACATGTTGGACATTTATTTACTTATGTAACGGAGCAGCAACGTGTCCCTCAGCTTCTCCTTTTACCCCGAACACGGTTACTGTGTCTAAGATTGTTAAAGAATCACACGACGATTAGTCGCTCGCTTTGACTTGTACTTAAGCCGTGAATAAATATTTGAACAAACACCAGATGTTTAACACATCTACTGTGTTATGGTTTCTTTAATATTAACCGTGCGTTTTATTTCATTTAATAAAACTGCTCCATAGTCATTGTTTTACACCCTCCCTGTGCTGCTGTAACATGCAACCTCCCCTCACGGATCGACTCTTTTCCTTTAAGTCCAGGAATATTTCTCATGTGTCATGAGTTTTAAGGCGGCACTGGAAACCTCATCACCCCTTTCACCCTTTATCAGCAGTAAACAGACAATCAGCAACATCCAGGAATCTGTTTTAGGAGAACAAACTCGTACCGTCAGGTTTGGTGTTGATGCTGCTCGGTGCGCTGAACGATCCGTACCCGGCCTGCGAGCGAGCGCGGACCTGCACCTGGTACTGTGTCGCCCGCTGCAGCCCCGACAGCACCGCCGCGGTGGACCTGGTGGACGTGTACTGCCATTGTCCCACCTCCTCACCGTCCTGAAGGGGAAGACATCGGCGGTTACATCACAGGCCATCATGCACGCATGCGAGCGAGTGTGTGTGTGTGTGTGTGTGTGTGTCTGCATTCACCTTGGGGCTGTAGCGGAGCTGATAGTCCAGAATGTGGATCTGGTTCTGAAGAACTGGGACGTTCCACTCTAAAGACAAACTGGTCTCTGTAGCTGCCCTCCTCCTCAGGCCGGTCACTGGAGGGGGAACTGCACACAGAAACCAACCAATCAGAATGTAGTTTAAGGAGGTCCAGCTCTTTCAGGTCTCGTCCAGCGCAGTCGAGTTTAGAAAGGCATGCTGGGTAATGCATGTGTGTGTATGTCGTACCGTCTATGCTGGTGGTGACGTTGACTCTGTCAGAGGCCGGCTCTGATTGGCTGAGAGCCGACACGCCGTTCAGTGATTGGACGGTGAAGATGTAATTGGTGTGTGGGCGGAGACCCCAGACGACGACTCGCCGCTGAGTCAGGTCGCGCTGCGCCGGTCGGTACAGAACGCTGTCATCACATGGAGAACAGGACGCGGCCGACGCCTGAAGAGGAGACGGGAGAGTCTGTAATAGTCTAAATGTTGCAGACCAACTGCTCTGTGTCCTGGGTGTCTACCTTTGTCCTGCTTTTTAGACTAGCTGGACTAACCTGACATTTGGGCATCTGGTCTAACTGGATTATCTGGTCAGAGCATTTTGGTTGATTTAGTTCTTATCAAACGGGTACTTTTACCTGGTCTATCTGGTCTTTGGGCTTCTGGGTTTCCTGGATAACTAGCTGTTAAAAAACAAGGTAAACGCTTGTTGGTATTTGAGATTCAGTTCTAGTTGGTCCATCTGTCCCTTTTCTTAAAGGTCAAACAGATCTCAGTGGTCCTGTTCTCTGGATGTTCTGTCTTGAAGTGTTCAGTCTAGGGTATCTGGGGACTAACTGGACAAGTCTGCTCATGTTCTAACTGATGTTTCTGGACGATCAGGTCTTGCTCTCACTGGTGTACCTTGGAGGCTGTGATGGTCCCGCAGCTGGAGCACAGGACCCTGTAGGTGAGATCTCCTCGCCCTCCTCGGTCCTGCGGCTCGCTCCACTCCAGGGTCACTGTGGTGTCGTTGATCTGAGTCACAATGGAGCGGGGAGCAGAGGGGGGGTCTGAGGAAGGAGGGTCAGGGGTCAGGGGTCAGCGACAGACAAATAACACTGGAGGACAAAGACTGGCTGCAGGATATGCTGCAGCCCTGGGCTCAGACTCACAGGTAAATCAGCTCAGGCCAGGATTTGTGGAAGGAAAAATAATCTAAAAGCTCATAATAACTGCTCCGGCGTTCTCGGAAAAATCCCATTATTAAGTCAACAATTTTCATTCCTTTGTAATTGCTTTTCCGTTCTTTCCCTTTGTCTTCTGCCTCTTTTTTCCTTCTGTCTCTTTATTTGTTTTCTTTGTTTTCATGTGACTGACGGAGGAGCTGATAGATAAGAAGTTTCCGCTTTTACACACACACACACACACTCACTCTGAAACCTGAAACCGGTGTGTGTGTGTGTGTGTGTGTGTTTGTGTGTGTCCTTTCTTACCTGCATGACCCTGAATTACAACCCACACACTCACTCACACAGAGAGGTAATGAGCCTATTAATTTGGCCTAATTGTCGTTGCCCAGGGCGATGCATTTAAAGGGGTGGGCTGGGGTACTTAAAGGGGCGTGTGGAGTTCTTGGCAAAGAATAGACTCTATAATGGCTGTTTGTGTGTGTTTTCAGGATGGATTCAACCATTTTTAAATACTATACCATCTGTGCAAATTATTAAAGGGACATTCCACCAGTTTGACGCATGTGGATCAGTTTAGTGGTTCATCCTCAGTGGTTTTATTACTGTAATTCTATTCTAGACTTGACTGTATTCGTAATGTTATTTAATTCTATTTTCTTTTTACTCTGACTTCTTCTTTTTGCAAACTGGACGACTGGAGAAAGACACAGTCCAGGTGCATTACTGGAAATTTAAAATCCAGTGATTTTTGGAGTTTGTCCCACATTAGAGACTAAAAGTCAGGATGTCTTCATGTCCAATAATGAGAAGACACAGAAGAAAAACAGCAGAAGAAAAACGAAAAGACATTTAGACCGAAGGAAAAAGTCATGCAACGCTGGACTAGAGAAAAAGAAGCCCTGATGGTCTCAGCTTTACAAAAGACAGAAAGATTTACGTGAAAATAGAAAGAGAGACGGCAGGAAAGAAAAGCAAAAAAGGAGACGGACCCAGAGAAAGAAAGACAACAGTCTTACGTGTGCAGGCGGCGTGCGGAGGGTCCGAGTCGGCTCGGTGATAACCAGAGCGACAGGGGCAGTACGCTGAGCCTGGGATCAGCGTGTTGCTGTAGGCTGGACACTGGCTGCATCCCCAGGTCCGGACCCCGCCTTAAACTGACCCGATGGACACGCTGGAGGGAAAGACACGGGATTAGCATTAGCATTAACATCTGAAACTGCCCCGTACTTACAGGTCCGACACCAAATGCCGGGTTTTAAGTTTCTCCACTTTGTTCTTCTCGTCAAACCCATCAGTGGATCTGAGACAATAGGATCCCGGACACGGAAAAGATTCCCACCCCACCCCTAATTCATGACCCTCAGACTGTGAGAGACACAAAGCTAGTACAGCCAGTGCAAAAACGGTGTGTCCTTGTCCTGAGCCTCTTTGTGGTCAGTCTGTGGTCGGTTCAGATCTTGGCATTTCAAGTTCCTCACTTCATCCAGAGGTTCCCTCCTATGCTCAGAAGCTCAGTTTGGAATTTCATCTCCCCGTAACGTGCATTGTGCGGCGTCAAAGCCTGGTATCTCTTCTTCCTCTGTGGTTTTCGAGCTCCGCTGTGTCCAGAAAGCAGAAAAGTCACATCAATAACCCAGAGTGGGCTAAAATGCAGGACGGCTTCGTTTTTGAAACTGGGTGTATTACATTTGGGTGTATTTTTTATGATTGACGTCACCCGTCAGCTTGGAGCTCAGAGCTACGGACAGGAAGTCATTAAGTGATGAGCGACAGACGCATGTCGCTCGTTGACAATAAGCAAAAATGTGCAATAGCGGGCAACTTGTCCTTGTTTGTGCCAAACAATTTAATGGAGTGCGGACGAGGAACATCACAGAGAGAAAGGGATCAGGGAGGAGTGCGGCCTCACGGACACAATGAGAGACAGGAAGCGACCTTGGCTCCAACAGGATGTGGAAAGTGCTGCCATGATGTCATCACCGCCATCGCCCGCCAAGCATGTGTGTTTGAGCACACACACACACACACACGCCCTCGGTCAGGACGCTTCAGCAGCAGAAGTTAACCTCTGAACTTTTCACTCAGCCAGCCCTTTACCCCCCCCACCAGCACCACCACCTTCTGGGTTAACCAGAAGCAAAAACGACCCCCGGCTGGTGTCCCCTCTGCAGTGTTTCCTGGTCGCAGTCAGCTGACCTCTGACCTCACAGAGAATAACAGGAAGCTTCGACAACCAAACTGTCTGTCGCCTCTGTGCTTTCAACCCCCACCAAGGCTGCGCTCGCACCGACTTCGGGCCTCTGATCATGCTCTGAGCCACTCCGTCAACAGACCTCGCTCCGACAAAAAGGTTTTTCACGAGGCAACTCGACATCATCCTGCAATAAAATACAGGCCACGGCGCATTCCTGCTCGATTAGTCTTTATGTGAGCGCAGTATTTCTTCTGTTTACCTTGCGATAGTTGTGATGACAGATAAAGTAGGTGTTGCTGTGATAAGTTTCCAGGATTCTGTGAGAAACCTCTGTGATATGCCATAATGTAAATTCTAAAACGTTCAAACTAAATGTCACCCCCCTTTATCTGCGGTGACACCAACGAAATCAAACTCAGTGTTTTCAGATTAAACACCCACTTAACTAAATCAAACAGTTATAAGAAAGAGCTACGGAGGAAAGGGGAGAACCACCATTAATAGTCAACCAGCCAACCTTTGGACTCAAACAATGCAAAGAACAAAAGAAAATGAACCAAAAAATTCAAAGAAAACATCTGTCCACTTTTGGATACAACAAAAACACAAAAAGATGAAAAATTATAGAAAACCAATGTTAATATTGTAATATTTCAAAATTGATTTTAACCAAACCAGTTCAAAGGTACAAGACGTGGATGTTTCATTTTAGTCTGAGGGAGAAGGCAAAGGGAGAAGATGGCGGAAAAGAAGAACGGAATGAAAACTCAACTAATTATCATCTTGTTGTGAAACAAAACGTCTCAACAATAACCAAATATGTAAAATTAGAAGACTGAACTAACAGGAAATACAGTTCCCACATTAACTGTGATTTTTCATGGTGTTTTCTGTCTCTGTCTTTGTAACGACGCCGTCGTCTTCTTCCTGTCAGGCTGTCAACGCGTGTCTCTGTGGGTCTTTAATCATCTGCAGCTTCTCTCTGTGGAAACGACCTCCCTGTGTTTACACTGACTGAGCATGTTCACAACAGAAGGAATTTAAAGTGCTGATAGTGAAGAAACACGCTTGGCGTCTCCCGCCGAGGACGCTCTGTCACAGCGCTTTTACTTTGTTAAATAAATGATGGTGAGAGCTGTTTGCAAGTTGTCTGGAAAATGTCCAAGTCTCAACAGGTCTTATCAAAGTCAGGTCCTTTGGCTCCATTTAAGAAAAGTCAGGTCCCATCTCAAAGAGCTGAATCTACGACTGCACAAGTCTCATTTAAATCTGCTTTAATACAGTTTAAAAGTCAGGCTCCTCAGAACTGATCCCAGTGTAGTCCCAACAAGTCTTGACAAAACACGCGTCTCTGCTTTCAGGACAAAAGACCTGGTCAAGTTTGAGTCTGGTATTGTCTAGGACAAACTTAACAAAGGTTTTGTGTTTGTGTTTAAAACCAGTCCAGCTCACACCGCTAATCGAAGCAGGACTCGAATCAAATGTTCACGTCCTTTGACACAAGTCGAACTCTAAATATGCCAGTTAAAGTGTATTTGTTTGTCTTTGAAGACATGTCCAAGTCTGGTCTCAATCAAACTTTAAGTCAAACACTTTTGAAAGCAAATCTCAAGTCGGTTTCTATGTAAAACATCTTGTAAGAGCAAAAACTCAAGTCCACTCCTAAGCCCCTTAAGACGAGTGTTGCCTGAGCCTCTCTTGAGTTAAATCTGTCAGACAAATTAAGCCAGTCTTCGTCTCAGTGTTTGACTCTCAGGTCTCCAGGCTAATAGCACGACCCCCAGTGTAGTCTTCATCCCTAACGACGGCGTATTCGACTTTATAACCAAGCGTACATTTCAAAATTCTAAAACAAAGATTCTCTTTTTTTATAAGTTCTGTGAACATTCTCACCTCGACACCGCACGTCGGTCTCGCCCGCCTCGTATCCGGGGCGGCAGGCGCAGCTGGACGTTGGCTGTCCCACCCAATGCCCATCCTCGCCGCAAAGCATGCTGGGAGGTTGTGACTGTTCTCCCGGTGGAGTCACGGCGTTCTCCACGCACACACCCTGAGCCTGCGTCACACACACATTTGAAAAGAATTTTAGAACTACAGTGTGTTTTACTTTTTGCTTGGTGAGTGGTGAGGCTTTTATTTTGTACATTTTATTAATAAGCATTTGAACTTAACTTTTAAAAATGAATTATTACCGTCACTGAATACTGAACCCTACTGTCGCTATGGTTTTACTGTGATTACCTCCTCCACCAGAGAATGGGGCACGGTTTCCGGAAAGTGGGCGAAGGCGCGGCGTAGCGGCGGGCACTTCCTGTAGAAGACTCGTACAGACAGCAGGGCCATGCATGTGCCCTGGCTGTGGAAGGCCAGGTAGAGCCCCGCTCTGCTCAGCTGCTCCAGGCGCAGCAGTTTGACGTTGGAGCGCCGCTCGGCGCCGCGTCGCAGCAGGTGGTCGGCTGCGACTGTGGTGATTTTAGTGTAGGGGTTTTCCATCCAGGCCGGGTAAGTCGACGTGGCATCGTCGGTGTCGGACTGGTAGTAATAAAGGTTGAAGGTCTCTTTACAGTGGCGCTGGTTCAGAGCAGAACACTCCATCATGGTGAACCTGGAGGAGCATTAGGAAGTTAGCGTGACCTGCTGATGACACAAGCGGCTCAATATATTCATGAGCCAACTCAGCCAACCTGATCTCGATGTAGAGCGTGGTTGCCGCCTTCCGGGGGATCCAGCCTGTCCTCAGCCAGTGGGAGCTTGGGCTGTCCGGTGTGCAGACCTGGTAGGTCCGCACACTGTTGGCCTCATCGTCCAAGCCACTCATTTCTTCCCACTGCAGAGAGTTTCTGAGTTAGCTTTCTACTTAACGATAAGTGTGAGCCACAAGCCGACAGAATCGCGTTCAGTGTGTGATACGGTACCTGCGGTTCGTCCGCAGGGTGGCTCGTCCAACGCAGATCGGACGTTTCCGACTTGGTGTTCATCAACACTTCTGAGAAACAGACCGGGAGAGTCAGTTAAACATGAAGCAGCAGCAAAGCTCAAGACTTTGGAGTGGTTTTGAGTTACAGGCTAATAATAATATTAATAATAATAATAATAATAAAACAACAATAAGAATACACTTTTAAATAATTGTTGCACTAACCTTCCTCAATAACCTTTGAAGGACCTTGATCCTTCTCTGTGTTTCAAACATGCTAAATGAAGCTGCCTTTCCTTCATTTTGGGCACACAAATCTCCTTAAGCACCACTAAATCCCCAATAAAAACCCTTTCAAACCATTTTAAAAAGCTTTAGAAACCCCCAAAGGACTCTGCATAATATCAAAGTCCTTCAAAGATCCTCAAGAACCACTACAAGAACAATGTTAAATCTACATTAAAGGCCTGTGGTACCTCCACAGGAACCTTTATAATGTCCTCACAAACCTTTGGAAAGTTCTCAAGAACCTTTCAAACATGCTCGAGCACCATTAGTAACTTTTATAGTTCCTGAATGACCTGTGGAAACTGCAGTTCTCTACAAACAGATAAAGGCCAAACCCCTTCAAAGTGGCGGCTGCTGATGGAGCCTGCCGACAGCGAGGAGCTTCGTCCACAGAACGTAAGAGCACAGACAGTGGACACAAAGCGTTGTCTCTCTGCTAAAAGGGAGGACAGATGAAGAAGACCAGGCTTAACCCTGACAAACACACCAAATACCACTGCACATCTGTAATATCAGCCGTGAGTGATGCTCTGCAGTCCGGGCTGGAGGAGGGAGGCTAAGGAGGCTTAACCCCGACACACACTGCCGCAGGAAAACACACACAGTTCTCGTGAAATGCGCTGAGCGTTCTCACGGCGACTATCAGAGCTTCACACCAGCGCCGCTCAAGCCGCTCAGGGCCCTGATTTAAGGCAACACATGCTTCAGATAAAAGATTCCACTGTTGTTTTATGGCTCTGTTGATATTCTCTGTCTCTGTGCACAGAGCCGAGGCACCAACAGAGCCTGATATATTCTTCCTCTGTGCCACAGAGCCTCCATTGTTGCCCGAAAAAACTATTTCAAAACACACAAATGTTCGACTCACTGTTGTGCTGCCACAAATAGTAACCAGAGACCAAATGTGGATTCCTGCATCAGCGAAGAAAAGTCCCGAACAAATGTGCTATTTCCTCCTGTTTGATAAAAACTACAGCGGGCAGCTGCTTTTTTAAAAAAATACGGGGCTTTTCTAAATATTTAAGCGCTCGCACTAACTGTGAGGTGTTGTAAAGATTCCGCTCTGTGGGAACCAGTTGGGTTCTGAGGGTCAAACACAATCCTGGTCTGTGTCCAAGTCTGAGCTACACTATGACCACAAAAATGTAGAATAACATCAGCCGTGCACAGTCCAGTAATTATCTGTATTAGAAGGAGAATGTACTCGGACAGTCAGATTTATGTGTTCAGTGGGAACCAGAGTCCTGAAAGACCCACCCACAGCTAAACCTTGTAATTCAACAGCTATTTTACAGTGTTTGAGTGAAAAAGAATACCAGCTCTGGATTTATTCAAACACGACGAGGACTGAAGCCAGTTTGGGTCTCAAAAGTCTAAAAATCCACCGTCACGCACACAAAGTGTAGATCACTAACCACCAACGGCTGCGAGGATCCACGGTGCTTCCAGATGTGGACGCAGAAAGAACATTTTCTGCACACACTGTCCGTCACCGTGGTGCCTGTAAACTCCGAGCTTCACGCTGTTTGGCCTCAATGCCAAGCACCGACGTGATGTGCGTACAAGTATTCACCCCACACGACGTAAAAACAAAACCGCACGTTTGTATTTTTAAAGATCTAAGTCTTGGATGGAACCAGCGGAGCTTTGTTGTTATCAGCTCTTTTAAAAAGGAAAAACCATCTCGCTGTTGTGCTTACAAAAGCAGATTCTCACACATATTGTTCAGTGGCATTAAAATAAAAATTGAATGAACGAAAATGCGAAATATGCTTTAAGGCATATTTGCACATAAAACCTGGTCGCAAGTGGGCAAACCTCAGCAAACATTCCCAACGAGTCCAGGACAGCGCGCAGAAGTGGAGGAGTTCTGATGTGGACTGATGTGAGAGAGTGTGTCAGAGCAGCTGTGTGGTTAGTGAAGACGCACACACGGGGAATTACAGAGCGCCGCGTTCCTCAGCTGCTACCGAGCGGAACCACAAAATGGCTGCTTTCCCTTTCTGCAATTACACACACACACACTGACTCTTTAACTCGCCCTGTCGGTTAATTAAAGCGAGAAGTGACTGAAGCAATTAGAGGAAACGGGGGTGCGAGGGGCGGGCGGGAATCAGGCCGACAGGTCAGAGTGTTTTTCACAGCCCTACAGATTATTAATCCACTTAAAGGGAAGTGATGAAGTGTGACTGACACACACACACTCACCCTGCAGCCCCGCACATGTCACTTTCACGGTGACACGGACAAATCTAGTTCACGTCCAGAGGTCACACTTCATCACATGTCAGCACGAGGCCTGGTTTCAGGGCCCAGCTTAGCGTCGGGGTCATGTGGCTGTGCCTGATCTCGGGTTTCGTACGCCGCAGGATCGTCACAGCGTCAGCTATCTGATCTCATGCAGCATCTCAGCTCGCTGGGACGCCGCAGGCTGTGACCAGTGCGAAGGTATTCAGCATCAACACCTTTATGGTCTCGAGAAAAGAAAAAAATCAGCGGCATCTGTTTGCGGAGTCAGTTCACGTTCACGCGGGAAGATTCAAAGTGTGACTGCAAGGCCGAGGGTGCAGTTCAGATTCCCGGTGGATTACTGTGTTTACCTGTCATCGCCAGAGCTTCATAAAACTGTGTGAGCTGCGTCCCCTCATAAACCTCGAGACTCCAACTAGACGACATCCTGCACGTCAGCAACTGTTCCCTGACGTCTCATTTGTTTTGCAAATAGCTTTGGGTAAAACAGCCTACAATTTCTGACTGGATCACGGTCAGCAGCAGAGATCGGGGGGGAGATGACGAGGCTGTTAACGTCCAGTTCTGTCAAATGAGGAACTGACTTTTAAAACTGGGGAATGTGGAGTTTTCCTGCTGCGGATCACACGCTGAGGCTGGCATCAGCGCGTACCTGCAGGTCTTCAGGTTTTAATGTAAGAAACAAGAGTCCAACTGCTGTGAGCAGAATCGGAGCTCGCCCCTTAACCCGAGCTCAGCAGAGCGCATTTTCAAAGCAGCGGGAACTTTTAATCTGCTTTTTACAGGCTGCATAACAAAGACTGCAGGGAGGGCAGTCAGCGAGCACACACAGATCACAGAGATTCCTCCAGAATAAAGTCGGGGGAAGGACCGAAATCCGATCGGGCCCCGCTGCAGACGCACATCTACAGTAACTCGATTAGAACTCGTGTAAACAGGTAACCTGGTTATGTCGACGTAAACACGCTGAGGAACGAGAGGAACGAGGTTCGACCACATCACAGCCGGAGCCAATTAAAGCCCGGGGAGTGTGTGTGTGTGTGTGTGTGTGTGGCTTGGATGCCGATACACTCTGTAAACTGCACACACACACTCAGGGCAAACGTCTTGTATAAACATCCCGCCAGCGTTGTCATGGTAATTTCCGTGTCCTCGTCAGGCACGCTTATCTCCACACACACTGTTTACAGTGTGTGTGTGTGTGTGTGTGTGTGTGTGTGTGTGTGTGGTCTCGCACTGCGACCTGCTCTCTAATAACCCTGATTACGCGCTGATCTTTCATTCCTGTCTCTATCTCTTTGTTCTCTCCTGTTTATTTTCATGCTGAACCACAAACAGATTCATCGGCTCTATGAAAACTGTCTCCTTAAAAAAAACTGGACCCAGGAACTAAGACAGACGGAGGGTTTTTCTGTGATTTGGTTGAACGGAGCCTTTCGCCCTGTGAGACCAACGTGTGCTGGAAGAAACAGTGAATCTACTTTAGATTTAAATTAAAACTCGGCACAAACTGTTGATACAGCTGTTTCTGTTTTAGCATATTGTCCAGAACAGTAACACCCCCCCCCTCCACCTCCAGACTACACAGCTGCTTCTGAATAGAGACTTTTTGAAGACAAGGAACATTTAATCGAGTTGTTTCTGTTGGAAGACATTTCCCGCGATGCTGTTTGTCCAACCAGAGTCCTCATGTACGTGGAACCTTACAACAGAAACCTGACGTTCCTTCAGCTGGTCCAGGTGTGCTCAGGACTCTCCTGTCGGCCTCATGAAGCTCACGCTGATTTTCTGTAGCTCCCAGCATTTTCTATACGAGCTCCTCGCGGTGACAGTTTGATGGATGATTCAGCTTCTGCAGACGCTTCTGACGCATTTTCAATTTTAATTCCTGCACAGCGGCAAAACATGTCAGTTCACTAACCCTGCAGGTTACACCTCGCCCCAGTTCGGGCCTCTGTGATGTAAACCAGTAAAAATGACATTCAAGTCACAGAACCCAGCATCTGTGTCTCCACATTATAAATCATCTGACGTTTCACAACACCTCCTGCAGTTTCCAATGTATTTCCAGAATCCTCAGTGACTTTATCAGCACTCTTGATGCAAACATAGTCTGTCTGCAGCACAACAAGTCCTGCCAACTCTCTCCTATCAGCTGAGCTTTCACTGAGAGTCAGAACAATTATGTTTTGGTGTGTTTTTCATTTTTATCCACTATGTGGAGTCCCTCAGGGTTCAGTTCTTGGTCCTCTGCAGTTACTTTCTTCTTAATCAGGCATTGTTTCTGAAAGAAACATTTGGTTTCAAAAAGTAAAAGCTGTAAATTTTTGAAAAACATTTTTAGGAACTGCCACATTCAAGTGTTTTCACACCCACCGAGAACAAAGACAAGTCACTTGCAAATTGAGAAACTGCTGAAAGAATAAAACGGCTTAAAGGATCCAGAAAATACCCTGAGAACAACAGTAAGCACTTTTCAACCACCTACTGGGTTTTTCAAAGACCTCTAAGGATTTATTTTCAAAGAAACACACACTTTGCTCAGTGACTCAGTGCGATGCTCATGCAGAACACGAGGCTCAAAGTGGAACAAGGTGAAACAGGTCTAACAGCACCGACTAAGTCTAAAAAGATACACAACAAACACACAACCCTAGCAACCACGTTAACGCTGTAAACAACAACACTGTGGTAATGTAAAAGGCTCAGTGTGGACCACACAGACTGGACTCACGGAAACCAAAGGCAGCTTCTGATATGTCCTCTTTAGATATGAAATCACCTAAATGAATCACCTGCAAAGCCCACCATCAACCAAAACAAACCAAGGTAAGAGCAGAGCGGCGCTGAGGGACCCCATGGTTTACGGTCTGAATCTGAACAAAGGGGAATACTAAAAACCACTTTGGTGAGACTGTCCATCAGTTTGTGCAGGCGTCAAACAAACAGCAGATAGAGAAGCTTCTAAATTTCTCCACAGTTCTAACAAAGCAGTGTGCGTAAAACGGATTCATAATCTGTTCATCAATCATAATAAATCACTAAAAAATGAACATCACTAGAAAATGAACCAGCAACAACTTTAAGATTAACTTTTTTAAGAAATACTGAGTTTGTTGGTTTGTGTGGGACTTTTTTTGTAGTTTCCTTGGTCTCATGTTAACATAAACTCACCATCTTTGAGCATTTAAACACATTTTCTAATTCACTGACAACAATTTGGGCATTTTAGAAACAAGGTTTGCTGAGTTTTGCTACAAAAACCCCCTGAGCGTTAATCTGATGTGAAAGACGTTTGGAGTTGACTGCTGTGACGCGTGATTATGACTTTAAAATAAACTTTTCCTGCAGAAAATGTGAGGAAAGACTCATTTTCTCTTGATCAACTAACTGCCTAATGAATTAATTGATGCATTTCCATAAAGACACACTGTGCTGAAGGAAACAAAACCCTGAGCCAAAACCTGAAAGGCTTCCATCTCCATAAGTCGTCCTTTCTTCTGAAAGCTATCATCACTTTTATGTGCCAGTGTGCGTTAAACCTCCAAAGGGCCAATCACCAGATTAACCAACCTGCACTTAACATGTAAATCCTCTCGACCACAGTCAGAACTGAAATCCGACTTCTTTAAGGGGATTTGTGGACGGAAAAGAAAGACAGAGCCGGGGACTGTGGAGAAGGAGAGAGGTGTGTGTGTGTGTGTGTGTGTGTGTGTGTGTGTGTGTGTGTGTGTGTGTGTGTGTGTGGCTGCGGGTTAAAATCAGAACAACAGAACAAAGACGAGAAAGAGAGGGAGCAGATGGAGGACAATATGGAGACACACCCAGGGAGCTGAGGTAGACTCAGTGGACCATTAGTGTCTCTGGCGCTGGCGGCCTCTGCCGTGAAATAGTAAAACTGAGGAACTTGGGTTTCCCCTGGTTCTGATGCTTCACTCACTCTGCAGGACGGTTTCACTGCTTCACACGATCACAGACAATGAACGAAAGCATCAGAAAGTCAAAGCAGCAGCTTTTACTGGTTCCACTCATTTTCCACAAAATAAACTCAAGAGGTTTGGGTGTGTTGGTCAGACTAATTAATTAACTAAAGCAGACTTTATCATATATTTCGGTGGACGCTGCAAGACAATTTTTTCCCCTTTAACACCCGAAACAACCAATCGATCGTTGGAGGAAGTGACTCAAATGTTGCTTAGGGCCTCGCAGTTCTTACTAAATGAGCAAAGGCCGAAGCCGGCCTGCCGGTTTCACGTGTTAATGTGAGAAGGTCACCGCTCCACGCAGATCTGACGCTTCCATCTCTTCAGCATGTGCATTTCCCACCATAGTTTGTCACATTTGCACCTTCACCGATGGTGTGTGTTTGTTCCCACTTCCAGCTGGAAGGGAACTCGAACGAAGCCAGTCACGAGGCTGCAGGAAATCTTTCTGTGATTTCGCCGCTTCCCTCTTTCCCGCTCCGTCAGTGACTCACTTTCTATCCTTAACGCCGACACACAGCGAGTCGGTGTCTTCCTCTGTGGCTGGGACTTTGTTTCACCACAAACACACAGGAGCCTTTTGTTTTCGGGCTGACTGCTCATTTTCTGGTTTGGCAGGAAACCTTGGTGCAGTAAATCTGGAGCATCTCAGCTGTTAATTAACTCGCCCACTAAATCAACACCCTGGTTAGTTGGTTAAACAGAAACTCTCTCACTCATCACCCAGTTATTTATTCCTAACGTCTCCGTGTGTCTTTCTGCCTCTGCGAGGACTTTTTATTATTTGGTTTATTGCTCAGTAAAACTGGTGGAACGTCGTCAACGAAGGACTGAAGCTGTCGTTTATGTGTTGATTAAAGTCTCTGCATATTTAAAAAGTACAAGAAAGTAAAAGTCTGCACGTTTTTAAGGAATATTCTAAATTGTCTGTCGTTTTTACTGCAGTTGTATGTGGAATATTTTCAGACTTTTGGTCAGACAAAGCAAGAAAAAAGTAATAATTCCAGTGCTTTCTGACATTTTATGGACTAAATTATTAATCAGCCATATAAATCATCTATGTCTAAAAAAACTTAATTCCACTGATAATAACAGAAGTCAGAATCAGGGATTTTGTTCACAAGGCCAGGCCAAGTTAAGTCTTATTATTTTTAATAGTATTAATATGTTATTATATTGCTACTACTATCATTATTATGATTATTACCACTACGACAGTTGGGTACATAAGATGTCGGTGGCTGGCTGTTTTATGGAAAGCAGGTTCCGAACCTGCAGTTCCTGCGTGTGTTGGTGTGTTAGACCAGGGACAGTGTTCCAGACTTCAGCTCAGAGGTTTCAGTGGATGCAGAACAGGTTTGTTCTCCTGCCCGACCACAGAACTCGCTCTCTGTTATCTCAGAACGTTCGTACTGATATCACGGTGTGATCACGGTCACTCTGCCCAGTTCCATTTCCCGCCTTGTTGTACAAACTGCCTCAGGTGAAACCTCGACCACTGTCATTTCCACTATGAAGGAATCTGCACATCTGATCTGACTTTGATGGAAAATCAATTTAAAAGCCCAGAGAAATTCTTCAAAACCAACAACAAAGCAGAACCGAACAATTATAACATCAAACTGCAAAAACCAACCAAACGTGTGAGAACCAGACAGAGTTTGGAGGTTTTTGCCTCATTAATGACTGAAGAAGAAAGGTAAAAACTTGTGGGTGATCAATGTTCTGTCCATCGTAAAATTAACGAATGAGTTCATCGGATCTGTGGTTCTGTGAGGAACTGTTAACAGAACCTCACTGGTTCTTTCTTTCGACAGGTTTTTAGTCACAGCTCAGCATCAGTCGGGGTTTTTGTCAGCGAGCTTTAACATGCAACAGGTTTGAGTGCAAAACCTGTTGCAATATATTTAAATAAGAAAAAAAAGTCATGTAATTTTTTATTAGTTATTATCTATTTTATTAAGTAAATAACCGGCGTTAAGCTCAGTTAGTGGTCGACAGAAATTTCATCCCCAACTGTTCTGATTGTTTTTTTTCAGTCTGATTCTTTACAAGAATGATTTTTAAAAACTTTGTTGGTTCCAGCTAAAACTGAACGTTTGCTCGCAGAAACTGAATATATTTGAAGTTTGTTTCCTAATAAAATTCCATCTCTGAGACTAAAACTGATATTCCAATCATTTAGAAATGATTAGAAATGCTTCACGTCCTGTGTAGGAATCTTACTCATTTTTCAGCTTGTGTGATTAATCGGCGGCTGCAGCTCCAACATTCATCATTAATAATCAGTGATTTTGAACGTTTTCCGAGCAGCCAATCAATCGATTAATCGATCTGCTGCTGCCGTGGACGGCAGTGGACAAAGGACAAACCGGGTCCCTCTTACCTTCCTCGGCCCTGCAGCAGCTCAGCAGCAGCAGCGGTACGACGAGCAGCTTTAGCCCGCAGGACGAGGCCCGCAGCCCCCAGCGACCCTCCATCGTCCCCGAGTCCGGACCCAGTCCAGACCCAGTCCAGACCGGTCAGCGCCGCACCCGGGTCAGACCTTTCGATCCCGGCTCTGTGACCCTCAGCTGGGCTCGCCTCATCGGAGCCCGAAGAGCTCAAGTAAAATCCCCGTCAAGTGAAAACTAATCCTGGAGTCCCTTTCCAAGATGGAGGCCTCCGAAGTGGATCCGAAAAGTCCAAAAAGTGAGTGAGACCGGGGCGGAGTGGAGTCAGGGAACTCCGGTAGTCCGGTGGTCCGGTGGTCCCTGCAGCCCGAGCGAGCCCTCCGTCGTCCCCGAGTCTGACCTCCGGCAGACCCAGTCCAGACCGGTCAGCGGCTGCCTCCGAGGCGGGGAGAGGAGCTGAGGGAGGCGGCGTGGTGAGCGGAGAGGGGTCGGCGGGATCGAACACACGCACGGAGAGAGAGAGGCTGCACCCCGCAGGGTGAACACACACGTCCGAGGAGCAGGTAAATCCCGAGCAGTCCCGGCTCCGGGGGCCCCAGTATTCCCACCTTGTTCCTGTTTGTCCCCAGTAAAATAAACGTCCTGGTCCCGCAGATCCCGCACGTCCCGCAGGTCCCGCAGCGGAGGAAAAGTTGGGACAAAAGCAGCAGGACGAAACTTTTGTGTCTCCACCTCTGCGGCAGAGGGCCCGCCCCTCGGAGCCTGCGACTGGCTCAGCCGACTGACAATCATGAGAAGAGGCGGGTCTGAGGAAGAGCGACCGCGTGTGTGTCTGTTAGAGTCGGATTTAAGAAAACGTGATTTAAAGACAGTGAAGAGTTTGTGAGACAGCAATAATCTGCAGAGTTATTGCTCATTATTTTGTCCTGTGAGTCCTCAGACTGGTTTTAAATGTCCTGAGGAGAAAGTCACAGAGGACAGTTAGGATCTGCCTGATTATTATTTTAATGTCTCTGGATAAAGACTAGAAGACTGTCGGGACTGAATCCGTTTCTCTCACCTGAGCTCCGGGTGTGTATTCGAGGGGACACGTTGTCCTCCCACCGTCTGGTTTCAGGCTTCAGGCTTCAGGTTCAGGTTGGGGCCGGGGGTTACACCTGTGCTCACAGACCGTCCCCTGAACCGGTTTGGGTGACGTGACCTCTCCCAGGAAACGGCCTGTGAATGGGAGCAGGTTTCACTCAGACACAGCTGGTTGGGGGGATCAACCTGGGCACGTTCACGGCCAGAAGAGCAACTTCCTCCTCACCTCTTTAGTGTCACCGTGTCCCAACCGTCCAAGGCTTCGATGATCAGGGGACATGCACAGATTGACATCCGTGTCATGCTTCTGCTGAGAGACACAGAAAAAACCTTTATGTTAAGGACATCACATTATTGAGACACTCACAGACTGTTGTATTATTGTGTAGTTTTAAGGAGGTGCTTTAAAATTTGTTATTAATTAATAATTAGATCAACTTGTGTTCACAAGCTCGTCCCCTGAACAAAAATCAAACAGTCATAAACTTAACAGAATAAACAAATCAAACATTCTTAGCTTCTCTTTCTGAACATCGTGTGAAACATTATTTTTGTTTATGATTGTCGATTTAAAACCACGTTTCCTGTTGAAAAAAGATGTTCTTAATTTGACCCACATCGAAAGTCAAATAAAATTAAACAGATTTATTTAATGTTACATTTAAAAGAAATGTTTCCGCATTGTGTTCAGTGATGCAAAAACATTTTATAAAAAAGTGGACAAACCAGTGCAAAATCCAAAACTTCTTGTAACTATTAACAGTCTTTAATCACGTGTTGCCACGGCAATAGCTGATCCAGATCCACAATAAACCAGAATTTAGCAGAGTCCACATGAAACCGATCGGTCTGATGAAACCTGCACAGGTTTGAATTTCACACCTGGAGTGGGAGACATTATCACTGCACACTGGGAAGAATGGGGGAGGAGAGGGGAGGGGGGTCAGACTAAAGGGGGAGTCACCTCCAGTCTCAGGTATCACTCCACCCCTGTGTCTCTGTCTTTTCTCTCTTTGTCAGGAGGTGTCAACGGTGGAGAACAAAACAGCTACAGGACGACAGGAAAGGGGGAAGGGGGAGGAGGACAGAGGAGGAGTAAAGAGACGGGGGTGAGGAGGTAAAGGAAGGGGGGGTGGAGACAAGGAGGCAGGCAGGAGAAAACGAGAAAGGAAATTTGAAAAAAGGAGGGAAAAATAGGATAAAGGAAAGGAGATAGTACGAGGGGCAAGGTGGACAGAAAGGAAAGGAAAGGACAGGGCCAGGAGACATGAGAGGGGAGAGAGGACAGAGGATGGAAGGAGGAGGGGGAGGTGGAAAAGAAGCCAGGAGACAGGAAGACAGGAGCAGAGACGCAGTGTGGGAAAGTGTCACCTGTCTGTCAGACACTGTTGGAGGGAAACAAAGACAGGGACAGGAAGACAGGGACAGGCAGAGACCCGGCAGACAGGTGACAGTCCCGCCTCCACCCAGAGAGATGGAAACAGGAGGGGAAGTGAGGAGACGTGGGGGGCACAAAGAGGTGAACGTGCAGGTAAAAAAGTGGATCATTTCCTGCTTCAACTGTCGCTGAACATTTACACACCTGCTGCTGAAGGTCATAATTCCTGCTGCACAGAAAATAAATATATCAACTGAGACTTTATCTCTACTTCACCTCATCACAGATGACCCCACATCCGTTTCTTTTCCTAAATATTTTATTTTAATCTCATCTGATGCACATGGGACTGAATTTTCTGGATATTTCAGTCACATTCGTTGTATGTTTTATTTTCATTTTACATTATTATATACTTTATTTTGTATCTGGTATTTAGGATTTATATGTGTGTATAAACATGTATATATGGGTGTGTGAATTTGGATTTGTATGCAAAAATATATGTTCTATACTTTATACATTTTTACGTTTATATATTTTACTTTATATTTGTATTTTATTTCATAATCTTTTGAAACAGAAAAGTACAAAAAGCACTTTACTGCAGGTCATCCTGTGTATGATTGTGTATGTGACAAATCAAATTTGAATTTGAAGTGATGAGGAAACTGCAGTGAAACGTGTCTGAAGTGTGTTAGGTCTGATTTTGTTTTAAGTCTCCTGGTTCCTGTATCGTTTCTGTTCAGCTTCAGGTTTAAAGATATTATCACAGACACAGAGAAGAATGGACCCGTCCACACCTCGCTGCAGACGTCCCTGTCTCTTCAATGCTGCAGCACTTTTTTCTTTTTCTGCATAAACTGAATTTTTATAGTTTTCAGTTTAACTGATGAAACTTTTGTACTACTACAATTAAGTATAATTACTATATTGATAGAGTGATTAGTATAATTATATTAATCACAATGAATCTTGGGTCACCTCAGCCTCCATGAAACGTGTCTGCTCTTTAGTGGACCGAGCAAAAACTGTAAGCGTGGATCTGACTCCAGCTGCTGGACTCCTGAGGGAACTGCACTCAGTCATGACCAGGCGTGTCCCGTGTGAGCTCAGCCTGCAGCAGGTTTAGAGACACAGTGAACTGGTCTGAGTCCAGTTCCCTCACTTGTCAGGACTCAACCAGAACACGGGACTCGGCCCTCTTATCTGCAGGATGTGCACCCACGCCCCCCTTCCCCCTTTGGATCATTGCCACGTGACCTCAGGACAATAAAGGTTAAAGCAGGCAGGAGCAGAACCGGCTCCAATAAGATCTGAACTCAAAACAACGTTTTTCACTCTTGTTTTGATATTATATGAAATTTCGGCTCACGATGCAGGAAAACGACACGTTTAATTTACAGCAGTCTTCACTCGTGTATGGACATTGTCCTTTACAAGTAAAGAAGAAGAAAAACAGGGTCCTGACATAAGGAACCAAACATGATACAACGTGCTTCAAAACTCAGTGTTGCACAGCTTGAGGTAATGAACAACAGGAGGACGACGAGGGCAGAGTGAAAACTTTATTAACACAACTAAACAGACGTGAGGACACAGCAGGGTCACTGTGAGCTCAGTGGGTGGAGAACTTTGGCAGCTGGTTCCCCAGGATGACCCGTCTCTCCACCCCCTCCTCAGAGATAGAGGCCAGTCTGATCACTCCCCCGCTGGAGCCGTCTCTCTCCATCGCCAGGGACAAAGCTGAGGGAGGGACAGACAGACAGCCTCAGAGAGACTCACAGTAAAAACAGTCAGCGGACTCCATGTCCCAGCATGCTTTGCAGCAGCATACCTGCAGCGGTCAACTCCAGACACTCTTCTTTGCTCAGTCCTGGTTTGTAGTTGGAGTCCATGAAGCCGTAGATGTACGTGCTGCCGCTGCCGCCCACAGACACCGGCTGCCTCACCATCATCCCACCAATAGGAACGCAGTACACCTGAGGGGAGGCAGGTTTCAATCAGCTGTTTCTAAGTGTCCTCTTAGTCACAAGTCAAAATAACAGCAGCAGGACAACAGCGCCGCCTGCTGGAGAGTTTACGGACAAACACTGTTGCACTAAAGCAGCAGCAGAGAAGAGACAGATTTTATAATTCATTAAAAAAACAGGACAGAAGTCAGGAAATTAATCTATAAACTCACTGAGTGTTTTACCCAGACTGTATTACTGGGTTCTCTTTATTACAGTACAAGACAATACACGGGTCTCTCATTGTTACCTGTCCCCCCTTCCTCCGGTCCCAGCCGGCCACCAGGATCCCAGCCGTCAGCTCCTCTCTGTAGCGGTAGCAGCTCGCTTTGAACAGGTTAGCGGCCGTCTCCACCAGTGGGGGCTCATCCAGCTCGATGCTGAGGGGGGCAGAACGCACACACACATGAAGCACCACAACCAGGACTGGACTCTGAGGCTGTCGGACAAAGTGAGGCGTTACCTGTGGAAGCCAAGCTGGTAGGTGACCACGTCCGCGACAGCCTGGGTGTCGGCAGCTGATCCGGACCTGAAACAGAGACCTGCGTGGTCAACTACAGGCGAAACAGATTCTCGGCTCTTAAAATCAGTCCTGGTAGAGTGCAGCAGAGTAATTAGGATGTTCTTATAGAATGGGTTTGATCCATAAATGTTCCCGGTCTCCCTAAAAACCTTTTTATAAAGACCTGTTGGGTCCTGGAAATAAAAAAGCTACATTCTAAACCTTCCTAAAACCATTTACCCCTTGTAAAAGCAAAACACAATGTTATTCTTAGAATGTCTCTAGCCAGTTTAAAGGTTCTGTAGTGGAAAAAAGACGAGGCGGCTGCTGACCTGCAGCAGTAGATCCGGTCGTGGATTGGAGTCAGTTTGTCTGTGACCCTGTTGGCGATGTAGGCTCTGAGAGACAGACGGGTGAAGAGATGCGGGTTTAACCAAGCGTCACTAATACACGGTGAAATCATCTGTTAGTTTGAAAACGTACCCGGTGGTGGTGCGAGAGTCCGCCCCGATCACCACTCCTCCATCATACTCCACCGCCATGATGGTGGTCTGAGAGACAGGTCACAGGCATGTCAGCAGAGTTTCAGTGTGTTCACCACCACATCCCCACCACATCCCCACCACATCCCTACCCGTTCCAGACTTCAGTGTCTGACACAGGACGACCTGTTTAACTAAAGTCCCGTTTTTAATCCAGGCTTTTAACTGTGATGGAGCTTTACCGTTTTTGAAAAAAAAAACACCTGTGTTAACTTGCATTTTTAATTGAGTATAAATGTGTTTGAAGCCACATCACACGAGTTAATCAGACAACCTGCCTTTAACTAGTTTGAATGCGGATGGACTGCTGAGCCCATTATCGGACGGGGCAGTTGTTTCACTGCCAACAACCAACAGAGTTTTAGTGCGTCCGATAATGGATACGTGAACATTAGTATCTACTACCGAGCTCACCGTCACCGTCTCACCCCCTAAAGCCTGCCTGTTTTTAGAGCTAGCTTCTGTTTGAGACTCTCTAACAGGTCCCAAACCAGATCAGTTCGGTCCGGCTCGGTCTCCCTCTGGTCCGGACTTTAACAAACGTTAGCCGCTGTTAGCTGCAGCAGAACTGCTGTCTCATTCAGAGAACGTTCACGGTTTAAAAACTCTCCTCCGGGACAGAACCGGACCCAGGCTGGCCTTCTCCGGGCCCATGTCTCCTGTACTCACCCCGGTGCTGACTTCCTGGCTGGTCCAGTCCGGAACCAGGTCGTTTTTCGAAGAAATCTGCTGGCCGAAGTAGGGCATCATTGTTGCTGCGGCCGCCATCTTGTCTCGATTCGATGCCCGCGACAGCAGCTGCCCGCTGTGCTCCAGCCAAGTTTAACTGTTAGTGTCTGAGCCACGAACAAAACCACGGACGACAGCGCAGATAAACGTCATATTATAGGTTTGTTTAACTTTCGTAACAAAAATCGGACTCTGTAAAACGCCACAAAACCCGCTGTGTTCCGGCACGTGAGAGGACAGCTGTGCCGCGGGGTCCTGCCAGAACAGGAAGTGAAGGTAAACACAGCTGCTCACGCCAAAAACATCCAAAAACACCGGCTTTGAAATGCCAATTTTCCATATGCTTGTCTGGTATTTCTAGACTTTCAAACAAACTTTATACTTTTTTATAATAACGTTTCCTTTTCATGACGCTGTAATAGAGTTTGAGCACATTTGCTGATGGTTCGGTGTCGTCTGAACCCACCGGAGAACCGGACTCGGTTTAACTGATGTGTAATTTTAATTCTGACATTAACATCTATTGGCTACAACATAGACACGTGACAGAAAGCCTGGTTATACGGTCGTAGTGATCCTACCTTTAGCTCCGTATAAATCTATGTGGTTCTTTACAATGACGTCATTGGAGATGTGTTTGTACCCTGAACCAGCTGACTGCTTTTTCCCTTTATTCAGATGACGGTCCATAACTTGTACATATTTGACCGTAACGGAAACTGTCTGTATTATAACGAGTGGAACCGTAAGAAGCAGGCGGGGATCTCCAAGGAGGAGGTGAGTAAAAACGGAATAACAGGCAGAAATGCGGTTGTATGTTGTATGTGCATATGAATTGAGCCTGTGTGCGTCTCCAGGAGTATAAACTGATGTACGGGATGCTCTTCTCCATCCGCTCCTTCGTCAGTAAGATGTCTCCTCTGGACATGTATCCTTCACCTCACCTGTCCACCTGTTTGTGTATGTGCCCGTCTCCACCCGTCTGTGGCCCTTAACTCTGTCCTCAGGAAAGACGGGTTCCTGTCCTTTCAGACTAGTAAGTATCGCCTGCACTATTACGAGACTCCGAGTGGACTAAAGTTCGTCATGAACACGGACCTGTCTGTGACCAACGCCAGAGACACTCTGCAGCACATTTACAGCAACGTAAGATACGCAGACAGAATGACGGACGTCTGATTTTAGGATGAATGTACAGAACGAAAGCGTATAAAGAAACAGTTTAATCAATGTGATGATTTGTTCTGCGGAAAATCCCAACTGTCCTCTTCACTTTAATGTCGCTGAAGGTTTTCCTCCACACCTGTTGCACGTTTCCCGATATTAACAAGATAAAAGCTTTAATATTTTTGCCAGCTTGATGATGAAACAGATGAGAAATTAAATTCTGTGTTGTATTAAACCTTGAGGTTGATGTATAGGAACAGATTCTGAGGACTTTTATTGTGAAGGGTCTGAAGGTTTGAATGAGATTTTATCAACATTTGTGTCTTTGTATCTCAGCTATACGTGGAGTACATCGTGAAGAACCCGGTGTGCGTGTTGGGTCAGAGTTTGGACAGTGAACTGTTCAGCAGCCGATTGGACGCCTTCATCAAAGCGCTGCCCTACTACAGCCCGAGAGCTGCGTAACCTTTACACAACAGGTGCAAGCTTGTATTTATTGTGAAACATTCTGGAATATTGACTGTGTAAATAAGCAGGAAACATTAAACAAATGTGGAACTATGTGTGATTCTGATGTTTTATTGTTTAACTCAGATTCCTTATTATCTGTGAGTTAACTGTCAGCCAGAGCACAACTCTGGAGAGTTAAACTTTTTCTAGTTCTCGTTAGTTTAAACTTTATAATAGAATCACGTCAGACACAGAATAGTACTTAGACACTCACAGGCCTCCACAATATTTTCGGCCTACAATGGGAAAAGAGGCTGAATCTGGTTGAATACAATCAAAATGTTAAACATCACCATTTTTCTTCAAGATGAAATACTGACATTTCAGAATGCATGTTTTTATAGTGTAACGGCTGGGACACCATTAAGCAAAAATATACACACACAAACTGCTATTAACACATTATACATCATATTTTTTTGCTTTTTCATAAATCAAAAAACTTCAAACCTGGTCAAGGCTAAAAAACATTAAATCATTTCCAAATTTTCAACATTGAAATGCCAGTTCAGTTATTGGAATCATTATTTATTATAAAACAAAACAACAAATATTTTCCCTATGTAGTAAATAGGGGACGGGCTCTGGTGGTGATTAGTGTTGAATGTGTCAAAGATAAGCAACAAAACTGATTTGATTGCATTAACATTTCTTATGTAGTGCCAGATACACCCTCTGGAGCTTTTCAACACATTGACTTACTGATTGATTTACTTTCTGGTCTGTTTTGAGAGGTTATGTAAATAATGACGTCACATGATTGCCTTTGAAGTTTGCCTAAACTGTTGTCAAGGAAACGACAGATTTGCTGTCGTTAGTCAGTGGGATTTCGTAGTTTAAAGCCTGTGTGTAGCTGTGGACGTCCCTGGTTTCTTACCATGTTCTGTGGAGTTTTTGGTTATCATATTAACGCATTCTTAAATTCACTGAACCCTCAGTGTTTTATCATACAACGACCTCTGAAGTGGATAACTGTGGAAGTACCAGACACAGGTGAGCCTACCTCTACAAGTGTGAAGTAAATAATTACAGACCAAATCTGAAATTATGTGTTCTAGTAAAATTTATTTCAAAAAGTTAGTTAGTGACCAACATAAGGTGTTTCCAGAAACAAACAGTATTTTATCCAATTTTCAGTAAAAACAGCACAGTTTCTGCCACGCTAAAGGTTTTAAATTATCTTATTCTGCCACTGGATTGTAAAAAATATTGTGTTGGCCTTTTCATTGATCTCTCAAAGGAATCTAACCTTGTTGATCACACACTTTTGACCAAATCTTTATTACGGATGGGCATGTCACACCAAGCTACTTCTTGGTTTGTTGCCTGTCTTTCAAATATTGGCTGGTTGTAGTTCCCAGAGAATGGAAGGAGCAAAGAGTCCAGAATCCTAACAATGATGATGGTGATGATGATGATGTAGAAAGGCAAAGGGCAAAGGACACACAAAGAAAAACAGTGAAAAACTAAAACAGAAAACACAGAAGTTATAAAAGTAACACTGGTTATGCAATGGATTTCAGCAAAAAACACAGAACGGTGCCTGCTTTTATTTTAAGACCCCTATTCAAACAAAAGGTAGGAAGATGTGTAAAATGTAAATAAAACAGAATGGAAAGATTTGCAAATCTCATCAACCCATATTTTATTCACAATAGAACATAAACAACACATCAGTTGCACATCCGTAAAATGAGAATTAAGGCTTTACTTCACCTAGTCTCCGTTTCAATACAAAACAGCGTGATCAGATGGAGGGTTGGTCCAGAGCCGCTGCACCACGTCCATGGGACAACCACCCGTCCACGTTTTTGGGACAACAAACTGACCCGTTGTGGGGACCAAACCCAGGCCTAACACTCTTTTAGTGGTAGAGTTGGGGAAACATTTTTACCTCACCTCAGTAACATCCCATATAGTCTTAACTAATGTTTGAAAAACCTGAGATTGAATTTCTGTTAAAGACAACAAACATGCACATTTTGAGGATGATGCTGAAACCAGATATTGTGCAGCCACAAAAACCAGTGGTTGTCTGATCCTACAAGAGCCGGTGAAGTGAGCAGCATCCATGGTCCAGCAGGAGGCGCAGCAGAACTTAGGGACCTGCAGGACAGGACATCAGAGAGCAGACGAACCGGGAGGAAACCAGGGAAGTGTTAAAGCGCAGCACACATGTGTACAGACATGATCTGCAGCTGCCAGTCAAATTTATACTGTTGAACAGGGCAAATTACCTCTGTTGTTAAATACCACACATGCAGAATCCACTTGTCTTTCGTTTCTATGGATTTGTGGCGGACCAACATAGCATGCTACTAACAGCTCTCATTTTATAACTGATTAAATAATTCCTTTGCACAAAGATTACTACTTGAAACATGACATACTCTTGTATTACACAAGCACCTGCGCTTCAGAAACATAACTAGCCAACGTGAACTAATTCCAAATGTGAACCATCTTAGTTCCGCTGGTTTAGCAGTTAACAATGGCTTCTCCCTCTCCTCCTGTGTCTCCTTCTCCTTCAGTGGCTATAGTCAAATCCTGAATCCTCAGGTATTTGTCTTTGATTTACACATAAAACAAATCTGTAGCTCTTTCCACCCAGGAAATAAAATTGCCAAAATTAGGAGCATCCTGTCTCAAAGCGATGATGAAAAACTGGTCCATGCATTCGTTACTTCTAAATTGGACTACTGTAATTCTCTACTTTCAGGCTGGCCCAGTAACTCTCTAAAAAGCCTTTAACTAATCCAAAATGCTGCAGCAAGATCACTATTACTATAATAATATATAATAATAAGATCATAAGCTTCTCTCCATTGACTTCCTATAAAATCTACATTGGAATTTAAAACCCTGCTAACATACAAAGCCCTAAATGGTCAAGATCTATGATATCCATTATGGGTCAGTTAATTTCTTTAACCTTTTTTAGAGTTTTCTTTAGAATAATGTATGAAAAACTATATTATTTCACCTAGGAAGTACTAAATGAAGCATCTTAAAATTATGTCTTTAATGGGGTTAAAACCATTGCTTATATTTCTCCATAAGGTATCAGCTAGGTGTGTCTGGATGACCTCCAAGAAGAGATTCTTGATTTACAGGAATCATTCCTATAAAAATGGCTGAACCACTTCACCTGGCTCCTTAACGAATGAAGGAGCGATGGGTGTACAAGCAAACAATAGTTTTCTCTCTATTCGCTGTATTTAAGATGTTTCCTACAGCTGAACCCTGTCTTCAAAAGTGAAAATGAATCAGAGAATTAATAAAATCATCAATGGCGCCATATATTGCCTCTGAAGTTTGCCTAAACAGTTGTCAAGGAAATTACTGCCTTGCTGTAGGTAGTTAGATGTAAGGAAAAAGATGGCAGTGTAAAGCCAGGGCGTAAACTGTAGAGCTATTCTAGGCTGGAGGTCTGAGCCGATTAATCAGCCGCCTTTTCCTGAGAGTTTTGTTTTCATGCAGCTAACCAAAGAAACCCAAACCTCAGACCTATCCTTAGTCTATGCCTGAGATGTCAGCCCCAGCTCCTCAGACAGTTCCTGTCTCTGTGCCAGTTCCCCACAATATCAGCAGTAACTATCTGCAAAGCTCAGTTAGTTCTGGGGGCTGCCCAAGTAGACTCAGGTAGCGGCTGAAAGTAGGCCGCCCATGTTGATGCCTATCTAGTTCATGTCCGCGTCTACTAATATCTATCTAGTTCCTGTTCACATGGCTAGGCCACCCGCTGCTCGTTTGGTTCCTGTCCGAAAGCCAAGTTTGGTTGACGCCCAGCATGGTTTCTACATACAGCTTTTACTACATACAGTTGAACCCTGTCTATGAACGAGTGGAGATCTGTGTACTGGGGATCAAAGTGGGGATCTGAGCAGAGGGTGTAGTAAGGAAGCTCCATAAGCTGGATCAATTTAAACTCACCTGTGTTCCTCACCTGGCTTGCCACTGTTGGTGCTCCTAGCGGTAACAAGTGCAAGCAGGGTTTGAACCGACAAGAAGGGCAGTGTAATGTCTGAGGGTACCCAATTGAACTGTAAGGACACTGATGTAAAAGTAACCTTGGACACTGCTTTCACCTCACTTTGTAACTGCATCCTAGACTTCCTGACAGAGACCACAGTCAGTCCGGATCGGTAACAGCATCTCCCACACGAGTACACTGGACACAGGGGCTCCTCAAGGCTGTGTGCTCAGTCCACTGTTGTTCACCTTGATGACACACAGCTGTGTATCAACGCACAGTTTGAACCAAATCATCAAGTTTGCCGATGACACGCCTGTGCTGGGACTTATCAGCAAGAAGTATAAAAACAACTTGTCTCTCAATGTTGACAAAACCAAGGAAACTGTTGTTAATTGCAGGAGAGCACAAAAGGACCACAACCCACTGAACATCAACAGTTCCTCGGTGGTGATTGTCAAGAAGGTTTCCCTTTGAAGGTTTGAATCCTTTTGTTTTCATCCAGCCCTCCGCAATTGGCTCTGTACTATGGAACAGCTGACTACCTGTCATAGAGCAGGGGAATCAGATTTCAAAAGTCCTGGTGGGGATCTGAGCAGCAGAGGGAGGTAGGGACCCCACCACAAAGACTGCCCCTAGCATGGAACTCACAGTGGGAATCTACTAATATCTATCTAGTTCCTGTTCACACGGCTAGGCCACCCGCCGCTCGTTTGGTTCCTGTCCGAAAGCCAAGTTTGGTTGACGCCCAGCACGGTTTCTGTTACTGTCCCTGCTCGTCACGTTCCTGTTCCTGCACCGAGATAGGCCAGCGCCTGTCCAGCTTAAGTTTGTTCAGTTTCTGTTCCTGCGCCGAGGTCGCCCATCGCTCCGCCCATTCCTGTTCTTGTTCGAAGTTTCCTAGCGTCCATCCAGTTCCAGCAGCCAATTGTCAAGCTGCAGTTTGGTGCTGAGGTCAGCAACCCTGCGGCCAGCTGCTGCCTTAATCATTTGACCATCACAGCAAATGTGTAGTAAGGGGCCCCACCAACAAACGGGGAGGGGCACTGTGGGGTGGACCGAAAGGGTGGAGCAGAAAATGTAAGCAGGCGGGCTTGGTCTGTGGATGAGGCGGGAAGAGCAAGTATAAAGGCAGGACCACACCTGCAAGTGGGCGGGGCCCGGCAAATGTGGGCGGAAAACTCCCCTAGCATAGGGAATGGCACTGCGAAGAAGTTAAAGACGGATGGGGCGGGGCAGAACCGATACAAGGGCGTGGCCACACACAAGTGGGCGGGGCCTAGCCGATGTGGGCGGGGTTTAACGGGTGACTGCTAATGGGAGGGGCGGGGTTTGTTTGGAGGCGGGGCTTTGGACGATGGGGAGGGGCTTGGCAAGGGTGGGGGCGGGGTCATGACACAGCAGCTAGGTTTTTAAATGTTCATGCTTCCGAGCCATCATCTTTGCTGTGATGGCCGAGTGGTTAAGGCGATGGACTTAAGATCCATTGGGTTTCCCTTCGCAGGTTCGAATCCTGCTCACAGCGATTTCTCTTTATGTGCCCATTAAAAGATTTAGGCACTAACTCAGAACAAAGGGACGACCAGTTTTAAGGGGATTGAAGCCTTCCACTGGTCCCCCTTTACAGCTGGGGGAATTAGGGGTCAGAGGTCACGGTGGGGGTCTGAGCAAAAGTGTAATAGGGGATCCCCTCAAAAACGGGGAGGGGCACTGTGGGGTAGAGCAGAAAATGTAAGCGGGGGGCTTGACCTGTGGATGGGGCGGGAAGAGCAAGCATAAAGGCAGGACCACACCTGAAAGTGGGCGGGGCCTGGGAAAATGGGCGGGCTTGATAAACGGCGGTTTGCTTAACGGTCGGGTCTTGTCGGGGGTGGGGCTTGGTAGGCTTACCTAACCTTTAAACCTTTAGCTGCCAGAAGGATAACCAATTTACTTTAAGGCCCGCGTTGATGCCTATCTAGTTCATGTCCGCGTGGCTAGGTCACCCGCTGCTCGTTTGGTTCCTGTCCGGAAGCCAAGTTTGGTTGACGTCCAGGATGGTTTCTGTTACTGTCCCTGCTCGTGACGTTCCTGTTCCTGCGCCGGGGTCGCCCATTGCTCATCCAGTTCCTGTTCCTCCTGTTATAATTAAATCCCCTTAAGATATACTTTTACACTAAATGGCTTTTACTACATACAGTTGAACCCTGTCTATGAACGAGTGGAGATCTGTGTACTGGGGATCAAAGTGGGGATCTGAGCAGAGGGTGTAGTAAGGAAGCTCTATAAGCTGGATCAATTTAAACTCACCTGTGTTCCTCACCTCAAGGCTCCTCAAGGCTGTGTGCTCAGTCCACTGTTGTTCACCTTGATGACACACGGCTGTGTATCAACGCACAGTTTGAACCAAATCATCAAGTTTGCCGATGACACGCCTGTGCTGGGACTTATCAGCAAGAAGTATAAAAACAACTTGTCTCTCAATGTTGACAAAACCAAGGAAACTGTTGTTAATTGCAGGAGAGCACAAAAGGACCACAACCCACTGAACATCAACAGTTCCTCGGTGGTGATTGTCAAGAAGGTTTCCCTTTGAAGGTTTGAATCCTTTTGTTTTCATCCAGCCCTCCGCAATTGGCTCTGTACTATGGAACAGCTGACTACCTGTCATAGAGCAGGGGAATCAGATTTCAAAAGTCCTGGTGGGGATCTGAGCATAGAGGGAGGTAGGGACCCCACCACAAAGACTGCCCCTAGCATGGAACTCACAGTGGGAATCTACTAATATCTATCTAGTTCCTGTTCACACGGCTAGGCCACCCGCCGCTCGTTTGGTTCCTGTCCGAAAGCCAAGTTTGGTTGACGCCCAGCACGGTTTCTGTTACTGTCCCTGCTCGTCACGTTCCTGTTCCTGCACCGAGATAGGCCAGCGCCTGTCCAGCTTAAGTTTGTTCAGTTTCTGTTCCTGCGCCGAGGTCGCCCATCGCTCCGCCCATTCCTGTTCTTGTTCCGAAGTTTCCTAGCGTCCATCCAGTTCCAGCAGCCAATTGTCAAGCTGCAGTTTGGTGCTGAGGTCAGCAACCCTGCGGCCAGCTGCTGCCTTAATCATTTGACCATCACAGCAAATGTGTAGTAAGGGGCCCCACCAACAAACGGGGGGAGGGGCACTGTGGGGTGGACCGAAAGGGTGGAGCAGAAAATGTAAGCAGGCGGGCTTGGTCTGTGGATGAGGCGGGGAAGAGCAAGTATAAAGGCAGGACCACACCTGCAAGTGGGCGGGGCCCGGCAAATGTGGGCGGAAAACTCCCCCCTAGCATAGGGGAATGGCACTGCGAAGAAGTTAAAGACGGATGGGGCGGGGCAGGACCGATACAAGGGCGTGGCCACACACAAGTGGGCGGGGCCTAGCCGATGTGGGCGGGGTTTAACGGGTGACTGCTAATGGGAGGGGCGGGGTTTGTTTGGAGGCGGGGCTTTGGACGATGGGGAGGGGCTTGGCAAGGGTGGGGCGGGGTCATGACACAGCAGCTAGGTTTTTAAATGTTCATGCTTCCGAGCCATCATCTTTGCTGTGATGGCCGAGTGGTTAAGGCGATGGACTTAAGATCCATTGGGTTTCCCTTCGCAGGTTCGAATCCTGCTCACAGCGATTTCTCTTTATGTGCCCATTAAAAGATTTAGGCACTAACTCAGAACAAAGGGACGACCAGTTTTAAGGGGATTGAAGCCTTCCACTGGTCCCCCTTTACAGCTGGGGAATTAGGGGTCAGAGGTCACGGTGGGGGTCTGAGCAAAAGTGTAATAGGGGGATCCCCTCAAAAAACGGGGGGAGGGGCACTGTGGGGTAGAGCAGAAAATGTAAGCGGGCGGGCTTGACCTGTGGATGGGGCGGGGAAGAGCAAGCATAAAGGCAGGACCACACCTGAAAGTGGGCGGGGCCTGGGAAATGTGGGCGGGCTTGATAAACGGCGGTTTGCTTAACGGTCGGGTCTTGTCGGGGGTGGGGCTTGGTAGGCTTACCTAACCTTTAAACCTTTAGCTGCCAGAAGGATAACCAATTTACTTTAAGGCCCGCGTTGATGCCTATCTAGTTCATGTCCGCGTGGCTAGGTCACCCGCTGCTCGTTTGGTTCCTGTCCGGAAGCCAAGTTTGGTTGACGTCCAGGATGGTTTCTGTTACTGTCCCTGCTCGTGACGTTCCTGTTCCTGCGCGGGTCGCCATTGCTCATCCAGTTCCTGTTCCTCCTGTTATAATTAAATCCCCTTAAGATATACTTTTACACTAAATGGCTTTTACTACATACAGTTGAACCCTGTCTATGAACGAGTGGAGATCTGTGTACTGGGGATCAAAGTGGGGATCTGAGCAGAGGGTGTAGTAAGGAAGCTCTATAAGCTGGATCAATTTAAACTCACCTGTGTTCCTCACCTCAAGGCTCCTCAAGGCTGTGTGCTCAGTCCACTGTTGTTCACCTTGATGACACACGGCTGTGTATCAACGCACAGTTTGAACCAAATCATCAAGTTTGCCGATGACACGCCTGTGCTGGGACTTATCAGCAAGAAGTATAAAAACAACTTGTCTCTCAATGTTGACAAAACCAAGGAAACTGTTGTTAATTGCAGGAGAGCATAAAAGGACCACAACCCACTGAACATCAACAGTTCCTCGGTGGTGATTGTCAAGAAGGTTTCCCTTTGAAGGTTTGAATCCTTTTGTTTTCATCCAGCCCTCCGCAATTGGCTCTGTACTATGGAACAGCTGACTACCTGTCATAGAGCAGGGGAATCAGATTTCAAAAGTCCTGGTGGGGATCTGAGCATAGAGGGAGGTAGGGACCCCACCACAAAGACTGCCCCTAGCATGGAACTCACAGTGGGAATCTACTAATATCTATCTAGTTCCTGTTCACACGGCTAGGCCACCCGCCGCTCGTTTGGTTCCTGTCCAAAGCCAAGTTTGGTTGACGCCCAGCACGGTTTCTGTTACTGTCCCTGCTCGTCACGTTCCTGTTCCTGCACCGAGATAGGCCAGCGCCTGTCCAGCTTAAGTTTGTTCAGTTTCTGTTCCTGCGCCGAGGTCGCCCATCGCTCCGCCCATTCCTGTTCTTGTTCGAAGTTTCCTAGCGTCCATCCAGTTCCAGCAGCCAATTGTCAAGCTGCAGTTTGGTGCTGAGGTCAGCAACCCTGCGGCCAGCTGCTGCCTTAATCATTTGACCATCACAGCAAATGTGTAGTAAGGGGCCCCACCAACAAACGGGGAGGGGCACTGTGGGGTGGACCGAAAGGGTGGAGCAGAAAATGTAAGCAGGCGGGCTTGGTCTGTGGATGAGGCGGGAAGAGCAAGTATAAAGGCAGGACCACACCTGCAAGTGGGCGGGGCCCGGCAAATGTGGGCGGAAAACTCCCCTAGCATAGGGAATGGCACTGCGAAGAAGTTAAAGACGGATGGGGCGGGGCAGGACCGATATAAGGGCGTGGCCACACACAAGTGGGCGGGGCCTAGCCGATGTGGGCGGGGTTTAACGGGTGACTGCTAATGGGAGGGGCGGGGTTTGTTTGGAGGCGGGGCTTTGGACGATGGGGAGGGGCTTGGCAAGGGTGGGGGCGGGGTCATGACACAGCAGCTAGGTTTTTAAATGTTCATGCTTCCGAGCCATCATCTTTGCTGTGATGGCGAGTGGTTAAGGCGATGGACTTAAGATCCATTGGGTTTCCCTTCGCAGGTTCGAATCCTGCTCACAGCGATTTCTCTTTATGTGCCCATTAAAAGATTTAGGCACTAACTCAGAACAAAGGGACGACCAGTTTTAAGGGGATTGAAGCCTTCCACTGGTCCCCTTTACAGCTGGGGAATTAGGGGTCAGAGGTCACGGTGGGGGTCTGAGCAAAAGTGTAATAGGGGATCCTCAAAAACGGGGAGGGGCACTGTGGGGTAGAGCAGAAAATGTAAGCGGGCGGGCTTGACCTGTGGATGGGGCGGGAAGAGCAAGCATAAAGGCAGGACCACACCTGAAAGTGGGCGGGGCCTGGGAAATGTGGGCGGGCTTGATAAACGCGGTTTGCTTAACGGTCGGGTCTTGTCGGGGTGGGGCTTGGTAGGCTTACCTAACCTTTAAACCTTTAGCTGCCAGAAGGATAACCAATTTACTTTAAGGCCGGCGTTGATGCCTATCTAGTTCATGTCCGGCGTGGCTAGGTCACCCGCTGCTCGTTTGGTTCCTGTCCGAAGCCAAGTTTGGTTGACGCCCAGGATGGTTTCTGTTACTGTCCCTGCTCGTGACGTTCCTGTTCCTGCGCGGGGTCGCCCATTGCTCATCCAGTTCCTGTTCCTCCTGTTATAATTAAATCCCCTTAAGATATACTTTTACACTAAATGGCTTTTACTACATACAGTTGAACCCTGTCTATGAACAGTGGAGATCTGTGTACTGGGGATCAAAGTGGGGATCTGAGCAGAGGGTGTAGTAAGGAAGCTCTATAAGCTGGATCAATTTAAACTCACCTGTGTTCCTCACCTCAAGGCTCCTCAAGGCTGTGTGCTCAGTCCACTGTTGTTCACCTTGATGACACACGGCTGTGTATCAACGCACAGTTTGAACCAAATCATCAAGTTTGCCGATGACACGCCTGTGCTGGGACTTATCAGCAAGAAGTATAAAAACAACTTGTCTCTCAATGTTGACAAAACCAAGGAAACTGTTGTTAATTGCAGGAGAGCACAAAAGGACCACAACCCACTGAACATCAACAGTTCCTCGGTGGTGATTGTCAAGAAGGTTTCCCTTTGAAGGTTTGAATCCTTTTGTTTTCATCCAGCCCTCCCAATTGGCTCTGTACTATGGAACAGCTGACTACCTGTCATAGAGCAGGGGAATCAGATTTCAAAAGTCCTGGTGGGGATCTGAGCATAGAGGGAGGTAGGGACCCCACCACAAAGACTGCCCCTAGCATGGAACTCACAGTGGGAATCTACTAATATCTATCTAGTTCCTGTTCACGGCTAGGCCACCCGCCGCTCGTTTGGTTCCTGTCCGAAAGCCAAGTTTGGTTGACGCCCAGCACGGTTTCTGTTACTGTCCCTGCTCGTCAAGTTCCTGTTCCTGCACCGAGATAGGCCAGCGCCTGTCCAGCTTAAGTTTGTTCAGTTTCTGTTCCTGCGCCGAGGTCGCCCATCGCTCCGCCCATTCCTGTTCTTGTTCCGAAGTTTCCTAGCGTCCATCCAGTTCCAGCAGCCAATTGTCAAGCTGCAGTTTGGTGCTGAGGTCAGCAACCCTGCGGCCAGCTGCTGCCTTAATCATTTGACCATCACAGCAAATGTGTAGTAGGGGGCCCCACCAACAAACGGGGAGGGGCACTGTGGGGTGGACCGAAAGGGTGGAGCAGAAAATGTAAGCAGGCGGGCTTGGTCTGTGGATGAGGCGGGGGGAAGAGCAAGTATAAAGGCAGGACCACACGTGCAAGTGGGCGGGGCCCGGCAAATGTGGGCGGAAAACTCCCCCCTAGCATAGGGGAATGGCACTGCGAAGAAGTTAAAGACGGATGGGGCGGGGCAGGACCGATACAAGGGCGTGGCCACACACAAGTGGGCGGGGCCTAGCCGATGTGGGCGGGGTTTAACGGGTGACTGCTAATGGGAGGGGCGGGGTTTGTTTGGAGGCGGGGCTTTGGACGATGGGGCGGGGCTTGGCAAGGGTGGGGCGGGGTCATGACACAGCAGCTAGGTTTTTAAATGTTCATGCTTCCGAGCAATCATCTTTGCTGTGATGGCCGAGTGGTTAAGGCGATGGACTTAAGATCCATTGGGTTTCCCTTCGCAGGTTCGAATCCTGCTCACAGCGATTTCTCTTTATGTGCCCATTAAAAGATTTAGGCACTAACTCAGAACAAAGGGACGACCAGTTTTAAGGGGATTGAAGCCTTCCACTGGTCCCCCTTTACAGCTGGGGGAATTAGGGGTCAGAGGTCACGGTGGGGGTCTGAGCAAAAGTGTAATAGGGGGATCCCCTCAAAAAACGGGGGGAGGGGCACTGTGGGGTAGAGCAGAAAATGTAAGCGGGCGGGCTTGACCTGTGGATGGGGCGGGGAAGAGCAAGCATAAAGGCAGGACCACACCTGAAAGTGGGCGGGGCCTGGGAAATGTGGGCGGGCTTGATAAACGGCGGTTTGCTTAACGGTCGGGTCTTGTCGGGGGTGGAGCTTGGTAGGCTTACCTAACCTTTAAACCTTTAGCTGCCAGAAGGATAACCAATTTACTTTAAGGCCCGCGTTGATGCCTATCTAGTTCATGTCCGCGTGGCTAGGTCACCCGCTGCTCGTTTGGTTCCTGTCCGGAAGCCAAGTTTGGTTGACGTCCAGGATGGTTTCTGTTACTGTCCCTGCTCGTGACGTTCCTGTTCCTGCGCCGGGGTCGCCCATTGCTCATCCAGTTCCTGTTCCTCCTGTTATAATTAAATCCCCTTAAGATATACTTTTACACTAAATGGCTTTTACTACATACAGTTGAACCCTGTCTATGAACGAGTGGAGATCTGTGTACTGGGGATCAAAGTGGGGATCTGAGCAGAGGGTGTAGTAAGGAAGCTCTATAAGCTGGATCAATTTAAACTCACCTGTGTTCCTCACCTGGCTTGCCACTGTTGGTGCTCCTAGCGGTAACAAGTGCAAGCAGGGTTTGAACCGACAAGAAGGGCAGTGTAATGTCTGAGGGTACCCAATTGAACTGTAAGGACACTGATGTAAAAGTAACCTTGGACACTGCTTTCACCTCACTTTGTAACTGCATCCTAAACTTCCTGACAGAGACCACAGTCAGTCCGGATCGGTAACAGCATCTCCCACACGAGTACACTGGACACAGGGGCTCCTCAAGGCTGTGTGCTCAGTCCACTGTTGTTCACCTTGATGACACACGGCTGTGTATCAACGCACAGTTTGAACAAATCATCAAGTTTGCCGATGACACGCCTGTGCTGGGACTTATCAGCAAGAAGTATAAAAACAACTTGTCTCTCAATGTTGACAAAACCAAGGAAACTGTTGTTAATTGCAGGAGAGCACAAAAGGACCACAACCCACTGAACATCAACAGTTCCTCGGTGGTGATTGTCAAGAAGGTTTCCCTTTGAAGGTTTGAATCCTTTTGTTTTCATCCAGCCCTCCATAATTGGCTCTGTACTATGGAACAGCTGACTACCTGTCATAGAGCAGGGGAATCAGATTTCAAAAGTCCTGGTGGGGATCTGAGCATAGAGGGAGGTAGGGACCCACCACAAAGACTGCCCCTAGCATGGAACTCACAGTGGGAATCTACTAATATCTATCTAGTTCCTGTTCACACGGCTGGGCCACCCGCCGCTCGTTTGGTTCCTGTCCAAAGCCAAGTTTGGTTGGCCCAGCACGGTTTCTGTTACTGTCCCTGCTCGTCAAGTTCCTGTTCCTGCACCGAAATAGGCCAGCGCCTGTCCAGCTTAAGTTTGTTCAGTTTCTGTTCCTGCGCCGAGGTCGCCCATCGCTCCGCCCATTCCTGTTCTTGTTCCGAAGTTTCCTAGCGTCCATCCAGTTCCAGCAGCCATTTGTCAAGCTGCAGTTTGGTGCTGAGGTCAGCAACCCTGCGCCAGCTGCTGCCTTAATCATTTGACCATCACAGCAAATGTGTAGTAGGGGCCCCACCAACAAACGGGGAGGGGCACTGTGGGGTGGACCGAAAGGGTGGAGCAGAAAATGTAAGCAGGCGGGCTTGGTCTGTGGATGAGGCGGGAAGAGCAAGTATAAAGGCAGGACCACACCTGCAAGTGGGCGGGGCCCGGCAAATGTGGGCGGAAAACTCCCCTAGCATAGGGGAATAGCACTCTGAAGAAGTTAAAGACGGATGGGGCGGGGCAGGACCGATACAAGGGCGTGGCCACACACAAGTGGGCGGGGCCTAGCCGATGTGGGCGGGGTTTAACGGGTGACTGCTAATGGGAGGGGCGGGGTTTGTTTGGAGGCGGGGCTTTGGACGATGGGGCGGGGCTTGGCAAGGGTGGGGCGGGGTCATGACACAGCAGCTAGGTTTTTAAATGTTCATGCTTCCGAGCAATCATCTTTGCTGTGATGGCGAGTGGTTAAGGCGATGGACTTAAGATCCATTGGGTTTCCCTTCGCAGGTTCGAATCCTGCTCACAGCGATTTCTCTTTATGTGCCCATTAAAAGATTTAGGCACTAACTCAGAACAAAGGGACGACCAGTTTTAAGGGATTGAAGCCTTCCACTGGTCCCCCTTTACAGCTGGGGAATTAGGGGTCAGAGGTCACGGTGGGGGTCTGAGCAAAAGTGTAATAGGGGATCCCCTCAAAAACGGGGAGGGGCACTGTGGGGTAGAGCAGAAAATGTAAGCGGGCGGGCTTGACCTGTGGATGGGGCGGGAAGAGCAAGCATAAAGGCAGGACCACACCTGAAAGTGGGCGGGGCCTGGGAAATGTGGGCGGGCTTGATAAACGGCGGTTTGCTTAACGGTCGGGTCTTGTCGGGGTGGAGCTTGGTAGGCTTACCTAACCTTTAAACCTTTACCTGCCAGAAGGATAACCAATTTACTTTAAGGCCAGCGTTGATGCCTATCTAGTTTATGTCCGCGTGGCTAGGTCACCCGCTGCTCGTTTGGTTCCTGTCCGAAGCCAAGTTTGGTTGACGCCCAGGATGGTTTCTGTTACTGTCCCTGCTCGTGACGTTCCTGTTCCTGCGCCGGGGGTCGCCCATTGCTCATCCAGTTCCTGTTCCTCCTGTTATAATTAAATCCCCTTAAGATATACTTTTACACTAAATGGCTTTTACTACATACAGTTGAACCCTGTCTATGAACAGTGGAGATCTGTGTACTGGGGATCAAAGTGGGGATCTGAGCAGAGGGTGTAGTAAGGAAGCTCTATAAGCTGGATCAATTTAAACTCACCTGTGTTCCTCACCTGGCTTGCCACTGTTGGTGCTCTAAGCGGTAACAAGTGCAAGCAGGGTTTGAACCGACAAGAAGGGCAGTGTAATGTCTGAGGGTACCCAATTGAACTGTAAGGACACTGATGTAAAAGTAACCTTGGACACTGCTTTCACCTCACTTTGTAACTGCATCCTAGACTTCCTGACAGAGACCACAGTCAGTCCGGATCGGTAACAGCATCTCCCACACGAGTACACTGGACACAGGGGCTCCTCAAGGCTGTGTGCTCAGTCCACTGTTGTTCACCTTGATGACACACGGCTGTGTATCAACGCACAGTTTGAACCAAATCATCAAGTTTGCCGATGACACGCCTGTGCTGGGACTTATCAGCAAGAAGTATAAAAACAACTTGTCTCTCAATGTTGACAAAACCAAGGAAACTGTTGTTAATTGCAGGAGAGCACAAAGGACCACAACCCACTGAACATCAACAGTTCCTCGGTGGTGATTGTCAAGAAGGTTTCCCTTTGAAGGTTTGAATCCTTTTGTTTTCATCCAGCCCTCCGCAATTGGCTCTGTACTATGGAACAGCTGACTACCTGTCATAGAGCAGGGGAATCAGATTTCAAAAGTCCTGGTGGGGATCTGAGCATAGAGGAGGTAGGGACCCCACCACAAAGACTGCCCCTAGCATGGAACTCACAGTGGGAATCTACTAATATCTATCTAGTTCCTGTTCACACGGCTGGGCCACCCGCCGCTCGTTTGGTTCCTGTCCGAAAGCCAAGTTTGGTTGACGCCCAGCACGGTTTCTGTTACTGTCCCTGCTCGTCAAGTTCCTGTTCCTGCACCGAGATAGGCCAGCGCCTGTCCAGCTTAAGTTTGTTCAGTTTCTGTTCCTGCGCCGAGGTCGCCCATCGCTCCGCCCATTCCTGTTCTTGTTCGAAGTTTCCTAGCGTCCATCCAGTTCCAGCAGCCATTTGTCAAGCTGCAGTTTGGTGCTGAGGTCAGCAACCCTGCGGCCAGCTGCTGCCTTAATCATTTGACCATCACAGCAAATGTGTAGTAGGGGCCCCACCAACAAACGGGGAGGGGCACTGTGGGGTGGACCGAAAGGGTGGAGCAGAAAATGTAAGCAGGCGGGCTTGGTCTGTGGATGAGGCGGGAAGAGCAAGTATAAAGGCAGGACCACACCTGCAAGTGGGCGGGGCCCGGCAAATGTGGGCGGAAAACTCCCCTAGCATAGGGGAATGGCACTCTGAAGAAGTTAAAGACGGATGGGGCGGGCAGGACCGATACAAGGGCGTGGCCACACACAAGTGGGCGGGGCCTAGCCGATGTGGGCGGGGTTTAACGGGTGACTGCTAATGGGGGGCGGGGTTTGTTTGGAGGCGGGGCTTTGGACGATGGGGCGGGGCTTGGCAAGGGTGGGGCGGGGTCATGACACAGCAGCTAGGTTTTTAAATGTTCATTCTTCCGAGCCATCATCTTTGCTGTGATGGCCGAGTGGTTAAGGCGATGGACTTAAGATCCATTGGGTTTCCCTTCGCAGGTTCGAATCCTGCTCACAGCGATTTCTCTTTATGTGCCCATTAAAAGATTTAGGCACTAACTCAGAACAAAAGGACGACCAGTTTTAAGGGGATTGAAGCCTTCCACTGGTCCCCCTTTACAGCTGGGGGAATTAGGGGTCAGAGGTCACGGTGGGGGTATGAGCAAAAGTGTAATAGGGGGATCCCCTCAAAAAACGGGGGGAGGGGCACTGTGGGGTAGAGCAGAAAATGTAAGCGGGCGGGCTTGACCTGTGGATGGGGCGGGGAAGAGCAAGCATAAAGGCAGGACCACACCTGAAAGTGGGCGGGGCCTGGGAAATGTGTCGGGCTTGACAAACGGCGGTTTGCTTAACGGTCGGGTCTTGTCGGGGGTGGGGCTTGGTAGGCTTACCTAACCTTTAAACCTTTACCTGCCAGAAGGATAACCAATTTACTTTAAGGCCCACGTTGATGCCTATCTAGTTTATGTCCGCGTGGCTAGGTCACCCGCTGCTCGTTTGGTTCCTGTCCGGAAGTCAAGTTTGGTTGACGCCCAGGATGGTTTCTGTTACTGTCCCTGCTCGTGAGGTTCCTGTTTCTGCGCCGGGGTCGCCCATTGCTCATCCAGTTCCTGTTCCTCCTGTTATAATTAAATCCCCTTAAGATATACTTTTACACTAAATGGCTTTTACTACATACAGTTGAACCCTGTCTATGAATGAGTGGAGATCTGTGTACTGGGGATCAAAGTGGGGATCTGAGCAGAGGGTGTAGTAAGGAAGCTCTATAAGCTGGATCAATTTAAACTCACCTGTGTTCCTCACCTGGCTTGCCACTGTTGGTGCTCCTAGTGGTAACAAGTGCAAGCAGTGTTTGAACCGACAAGAAGGGCAGTGTAATGTCTGAGGGTACCCAATTGAACTGTAAGGACACTGATGTAAAAGTAACCTTGGACACTGCTTTCACCTCACTTTGTAACTGCATCCTAGACTTCCTGACAGAGACCACAGTCAGTCCGGATCGGTAACAGCATCTCCCACACGAGAACACTGGACACAGGGGCTTCTCAAGGCTGTGTGCTCAGTCCACTGTTGTTCACCTTGATGACACACGGCTGTGTATCAACGCACAGTTTGAACCAAATCATCAAGTTTGCCGATGACACGCCTGTGCTGGGACTTATCAGCAAGAAGTATAAAAACAACTTGTCTCTCAATGTTGACAAAACCAAGGAAACTGTTGTTAATTGCAGGAGAGCACAAAAGGACCACAACCCACTGAACATCAACAGTTCCTCGGTGGTGATTGTCAAGAAGGTTTCCCTTTGAAGGTTTGAATCCTTTTGTTTTCATCCAGCCCTCCGCAATTGGCTCTGTACTATGGAACAGCTGACTACCTGTCATAGAGCAGGGGAATCAGATTTCAAAAGTCCTGGTGGGGATCTGAGCATAGAGGGAGGTAGGGACCCCACCACAAAGACTGCCCCTAGCATGGAACTCACAGTGGGAATCTACTAATATCTATCTAGTTCCTGTTCACATGGCTAGGTCACCCGCCGCTCATTCAGGAAATAGTTCCTGTTCCTCCTGTTTTGAAGTTGCCTAGCATCCATCCAGTTCCAGCAGCCATCTGTCCAGCTACAGTTTACAGGTCAGAACTAAACTGCACTAAAGCACTAAAGGTCAGCTGCTGCTTATTCTAGTTGTTGGGCAAAGACCAGCCCGGCCTTTAGTTCTTCCCCGTAGGGGTTCAGTTAGCATCGCCAGCACTCCACCCTGTTCCTTCTCTGGACCCGATCGCTGATCATTCTTTTCCGGCGGTCATGGTGGAGCTCTGTGCAGAGAGTGTGGTAGAGAGTCTTAATCAGCTAGTTTTTGAATGTGTCTAGGCTCCTCACCTGGCATACCACTCCTGGCAATAACGTGTGCAAGCAGGGCTCAAAAACGCGAAGCTGATACCAGACTTACTTTAAGGAAACTGTAATGTCCGAGTAGCCTTAATCATTTGGCCATCACAGCTAATGTGTAGTAGGGGACCCCACCAAAAAAACAGGGGGAGGGGCACTGTGGGGGTGGACTGAAAGGGTGGAGCAGAAAATGTAAGCGGGCGGGCTTGCCCTGTATATGGGGCACGGAAGAGAATGTATAAAGGTGGGACCACACCTGCAAGTGGGCGGGGTCCAATATGGTTTGACAGGTTGTATCGTGATTGGACAATGTCTGAGTCAATGTCTGATTATCTGAGTCAGACTACAGGGAACCAGCTGGGATAGTTATGGGCTATGACTGAGAGCAGCAGAGAACTGAACAGCAGTGGAAGAGTTAATAACATGACAGTGTTCCGCAGGGGTGCCACATTTAACCATACGACAAGGGAGAGGCAAATACAACAGGCTCATGGTGTGAAAACGCAGCATCATACAGTAAAACTGTGTTTTAAGAGAAGATCAAGAGTGTGACCAGGTTCTTGTGTGGGGTCGGACACAAACTGTACAAGATTAAAAGTGTCAATGAGATTTAAAAAGTCGTTAGCCAACGACTTCTCAGGGCAACACGCCTGAATGTTGAAATGCCCAAGTATTAAAGCTTGATCATATTTAGGCATTTTTTCTGCAAAAAAAGTCAGTAAAGTCACAAGCAAAGTTTTTATTGTACTTGGGAGACCTGTATATAAGGAGGGACAGAACCAGCTCAAATTAAGTTAATCTCAAAGCTGCAATAAGGCGCTGTCAGCGGGATCTGTTCATAAGCAAACAGATACAGTCACAAAAAGCACCCATGTTTCTGTTGCAGATAGAAAATCCAGCTCGCAGGACTGCCAAAACTACAACCAAACTACAGTCAGAGTTCTCAATCATTTCTGCTTTTCTTATAAAGCCATATTTTTTAGGGGAATCTTATCATTAAGAGAAAGAGTTGAGCTGACAAATTTTTACCAATAAATTGGATCTGTACGTTTATTCCTTTATTCATTTAGGTTTGCTAAATTCAATATTTATAGAACCACTGTGCTGTTTTCAAAAATGAAGTGGAAGTCATACAATTTTCAAAAAGCAACAAGGCTTTAAACCACTACAATCTCCCTGGTTGTTATCACATATAGTTCATGAGGCTTTAATCCCTTTTTGTGTGGCCAGTTACTGTTGCTGTCTGTCGGTCTTTAACGTTCTTAAATCATTTAGAAACAGAGTTCACAGCAGGCTTCAGGCCCCATCATCCTCCTGTCCGTCTGTCCCCATCTAATCTAATAAGAAATAATGAGGATTTGATTGTTACCGCTGGGACTCACCTCCGCCTCTGAATCTTCTCTGCTGAATCTTCTGTTCTCCTTTTCCGTTCTTCGCCTTATTATTAATTATTATTTTTTCCGTCCAAACCGCCGGTCCCACCTCGGGGCCACCGGACAGGAGAGTGTCGGGCCCTGGCGATGACGTCACTGACCACCTACTACTGTTGCTCGTGGCCTTTCCGAATTTCAATCTTAATTCTTTATTGATCTGAGGTTGAAATGGAAAATGTCTTTCAATTAAGGCCAAAGTGAATACTAATAAAAACGTAGCTTCTTTTTGGAGTTGGTTTTGTGTTTGAAGTTAAAAAAAATAATAATGTAAAATATTTTGGGGGAAATAGAGTTGTGGACAAATCACATAAGAATATGATAAATGAAATATGATAGAATAATATGCTTAGTCATCTGCATAGTCATCTTGTCAAGAATCCATACTATACAAGTCTTAAATAACTTGAATAACCTAAAATATTCAGACCATCCTTTTGTAAAGCACATATTTACGACTGGACTATAAAACTAAAAGCTCAAAACCCAGTTTCAAACGGAGCCTGTTGGCTAGGCTTTACACACACTTTCAAACTCTGCTGATAACAAGCTTTAGAACGCAAGACATGGTTCCCTGGTTTCCTGAAACTATTTCAAATTTAGATTTTTACATTTTATTTCATTTCCTATTTTATTTTATCACTAGTTAGATGTGGATTCTATGTTTTTCAATAAAAAAAAAAACTCATCCACAAATTGACTTATCTGCATTTCATACATCAAAAATTGACCTCTGAGAAACAGACGGAAAGAAAGTTATCATCTTTAAAAAAGTTACAGATTCAATAAAACAAGAAGTCACCAGATAATTATTGAAGATGACGTCATCACTTTTATCTGTTTGTTCTTCTGTCTGTGACAGAGACAGTTAAAAGTCCACAGTTGGTGGCTCATATGTTTAACATCAAATTAATTCAAATTCTCATGAAAAGCTGTATTAAAAAAGTTGGACAGATTTGATATGAAATACATACATGCATTATTTCACAGGCTTTAGATAGATATAATATGTGAATGATCTGTACTATAAGCAGATATATGCAGGTTTTGATAAGTGACATTCATCCTCTTCACTGAATCGATGTTCACAGCATCATCACGATAACTACAAAGCTCATTGGAGAAAGGCAAAATAATAATGAACATACAAATTGAAGCTCCTAAAACATTCAGTACATAAACACATTGAACATGTATTGAATAATGAATGAATAAATGAATTCATTTCCACAACAATAAAATGCATCGGAGATAAAAGCCATTTAAGGATGTTTTCGATACTTAGGAATTCCTTTGGTCGCACTAACGTCTAGTTCATCCTGTAATAACTTTTCATCAACGTCTGCAACCATTTTCCTCCAACAACTGACGAAGACGAGTTTTATGAGCTGTTTTATCAGTCCAGACTGAAAAAAAGCCGAGTTATCATTTCAATTACATAACAAGCTTCTGTGCGCTCTGCTCAGTCCAACGTGTCCACCTGACTGGAGCAACTGTCTCTCAGACACATCAGGACCCCATGCTGCTGCTCCAGACACTGGAGCTCTGTTCATTCCCAGTGTCTTATTGTGAAAAACATTTCCTGTGGCATCCACAGTGTCCAAGGTTCGGTATTCCCGTCACCGCGACGACCAACTTTAGCGAAGACAGAAATAAATACAGATGTTTTCATTCTATTTTCTCTAAAAATTGAGGATGATTCAGTCATTTTTGGGTAGGACGCTCCTGATCTGCTGAGGATCAGTGAAGACATGCAGGAGCGTGCGGGCAGTGTAATCCCTGTGGTCAGATAATCTGTAATCCCAGTGTAAAACACACCAACAGACACACAGCAGCACTGATACAACTTCCTGTTTTATCACAAGTAAATTTTTCTATCCTTCTAACTTTCCGTGATATAATGGTCCGGCTGCTGAAAGGAGACACACACACGTTAAGTCTGTCCTAAAGGAAGCGTCCCTGTATAAATCTGACAGGAAGTGTTGGATTAATCTGATGGACAGATGATCTGATGGATTAGGGGGAAAAGCACAACAGAGGCGCAGATTAAATCTGACTTATCACTAAATTCAGTGTGTTCGGCTGATTTTCAGAACTCTGTGGTCTGCGGGTGTCCATCACTCTGAAACTGGTCGGACATTATTGAGTATTAGACAATCTGAACGAACTCTCTTCAGGCCTGTGTGTCCCTGCTGTTCGTCTTGTTTCTACTGGCCACTAAACTGATTTGAATCATTTATTTTATGAAGAAAAAATCCTTAGACATATAACTGATCATGATTTTGGAGAAAACTAACTAGTCACAATGTTCAGCGTCTCAGTGGTTCAGGTACAAATCCTCAGGTCACAGGTCCACAACAGAACATCAGTGTTTGTTGACCAGAGGACGCAGAGACGCAAGACGGTTTAATCTACCAGATTATCGATGTTTCCCTCTCCCCTAAAAGATAAACCGCTGTGTGTGTGTGTGTGTGTGTGTGTGTGAGATTAGAGCGGGACGGATCTGGTTTGTGGCCAAGAGGCCGGATCTGACATCTGCACACAGACTTTGGTATTTTGGAGCCGCAGGTTTTAATCCCGGTGGTCGGTCGTTAGTGATATCTGAGCTCTGATTGGTGGGATTAGACCAACAGGATTAATGTGAGGACGGCTGCAGCGGAGACACACACAGACCGAGGTGGACGGACACGGTGGACGGCAGGACATCAGACCTCTGAACAGGTACGTCTCTGGCTGTGTGACTGTGTCTGTTAACAGCTGGTCAGTAGATTTAATCTCTGAAACCTAAAACGATGGGAACAAAGTAGGTGAAGGAGAAAACGCGTCAGTCTGCGTCATTCTACACACCGAGCACTTGAGCTCTTGGATCTTCAACTTTACTTTGATTTTAGTACCAATTTAAATACAGGACTTGTAGCATCTGATCTGATACTCCACCTCAACACAACATGGACAGTTCTTAAGAAACACGTCACCTGGGGACACGGTCCAAGAAGACCGGGAGGTCAGGGACCCCTGGGCCGAATTACATGTATGAGTGGAGATTAAGTTTACAGATAAAACATAATCACAAAGATAACGACACACAACAATCACCAAAATGGTAAATGGTCTGTACGTACCTGTTAGTGCTTTGGGGAAAAAGAACCAAAACATGACAAACAATAGAAGAAGCTAACCAAAAAAAGTGACTAAAAACACTAAACAAGTTCATTCGCTGTCATTTTGTAGCTTTGGATGAGCATAAACTTGGTAAAACTGAGCATCTGAGGCAAAACTACAAATCTCCTGGTGTAATGTTTGACGATTGTAGTTTTTCACGGTGTCACTAAAACTGAACAACACTGACTTGCTGTCTTGATTCGCATTAGCAACTCTGCTAAAATTGACCCATTTCTCCTGCAGCGTCAGCCATGTTTGCGGGCCGGGCCTCAGCGGCTGGGGCCGCCGTCGGGCCGTCCCCGGCGGTGACCGGGGGAAAAGGCGGGAAGTTCTCAGTGGAGGAGCTTTACGGGTTCAACAAGAAACCAAAGGTGAACAGAGGGAATTCTGGGAAACCGGACAAAGGAGACACAAAGAAAGAAGTGAAGGAGAAAGAGGAGTCGGCGCTGGCCGCGCAGATCCTGGAGGCCGCCAGGAGGCTGATGGAGAGACGGCGGCTGGAAATTTACCTGAAGGAGTGTGATGTCACCATGGAGCAGAGCCTCATGCCCTACAGGTGAGACACAGGTGACGTACAGGTTAGAGAGCTGAGATAAGGCGAGAAACAGCTCAAATGTGCTAGTTTAGGTGTTTGACACCGGGACGTAAAAGAGGAAACCGCGGTCGCTTCCCCAGACAGAAAATCAGTAGATTTAGTGTTTGTGTGATGCCGGTCAGTTTAAATTTCCATCAGACACATGGATTTTTGGGATGGTTTGGTTTTGTCCGGACGTGGTTGTAGTAACAGAGTCTGAGCACAGGAGGACGCTAATGCTCTGAGACTACAACATACTTTTTATTTCGTTTCTTTTTACTACTTTACATTGAACACTTACTCGTGGTTATTTAAAATCTCTTCTGCTCATCGAAGGTCAGTTCGAAATGAACTGAAACATCTAAACACAGTCGCTCTGGTACCTCTTCAACCAGACCATCATTCTCACACATAAAACCACATGTCTGATTTTGGGTTTTTTTTTCTTGATGGCTGGTTCACACACACACATTCCCCAGGAGAAAGCGAACAGACTAAACTTGCCGCCTGATTGGACGAGCTGCTCGATCGAGCTGCTCGGGGTGATAATCTTTGTGTCGGCACTGATCTACCTGCTTTCGTGTGTGTGGAGATAATAATCTCTGACTCCTTCTAATGGCAGACAGAGCTCAGCCGCTGTTAATTATGTTTTTATTGATATTACCAGGCCGAGTGTGTGTGTGTGTGTGTGTGTGTTCAGCTGGCAGCAACAGCTGCAAACAATACAGGATCAATACCGATCCATAAAGTGAATGAAATGACTCGACACAGTTTCCCCAGGATGTTTTTCAGCAGCGGCGCCGTAAATTGTGTTTTCTCGTGGTGGAGAAGAAGCTTTAACGACCTCGTTAGGCTCCTTATAGATCCGGTTAATCATCCATGTGCCAATGAACATCCCAAACACGCGTTCCCTCATTAAATCCTGACTTCACTGAGCTCAGCTCCTCCACAGTCTGTCCTGTATATGGTTCAGGAAAAAGCCGTTTCTGATTAATAATAAATGTGTATATTAATCAAACTGTGACTTGCCCCCGCTGACCAAAGAAAACAGCTGATTTCCACAGTGAATGGCATTCCCCAAAGAATGTCCATTTAAACACCAGCCGACCGTTTTATCCGGGCTCGGCGGCTGGCTGGGGCCACACCTGGTGGGATTCGAGCGCACGGGCCCCTAGAGTTAACTGATGTATTTAAAAGGGTAAATTTCTAATGGAAGTTCTGTGCAACTTTACCTGTCCAACCACATTAACTCTGCATTATGTATTTGAACTCTTAAAATAATAAAATCACTGACATTTGGTTTGATTTTGAAAAATAAGATCCAGTAACAGACAAACAGCCAATTTTAGTTTTAGTTTTGAAGCTTTGTTATTCCCACTGAAATGATAAGAACATCAAACATTGCAGAGAAAATATGCAACAAATAAAGCAATAATAAAAAAATAATAATTTAAAAAGTGGGCTGAAAGAGGAGATTTGAATCTGCATTTCCTTACAGTAAACTGTATTTGTGTGTGTGTAGGGGGCAAAGTGTTTTTCTATGCTGTAGTGGAGCGTTCCATTATCTGAGGACAGTACGAGGACTGTGTGTGTGTGTGTGTGTGTGTGTGTGTTTCTGCGTGCAGCCACTGTTGTAATTCACATTAGTGACGGCATACCTTTGGCCCGGGGCGTCGCTGCGTGTCAGTGTGGCCGAGTTGTGTGGTTAACTGACCACACACAGAGGCAGAGCAGGGAGACGCTGACGAGATTTATTGTGTGCAGACGAGTGTGTGATGGAGTGAGGTGGGGGAGGGTCCCATACTTCATAATACAGCACCACCACTGCAAAGTTGTGACTGAGCTACAACGTGGAATCCACAGAAAATAGCATTTGCAGATTCCGCTTCTCTTCTCAGCAGCGAGATAACAAGTCGCAGACAGTTGCACTGAATCCGTAAAGAATTCTCTAATAAGCAGAGATTCCGCTGTCGACGGCAGCCAGTACAAGAGTTCACAGACCCGAAAACAACCCGTGGGGAACCTGCCCGAAGGTGGCCGATGGTCATGAATTCAAGGTGGACCCAAAGAAAAGTCCGGGGTGGAACACAAGAAACAGAAAACTGATTCAGAACTTCGGAGGATGAAAGATCTCCACAAACAAACACAAACTACAGGCCGATGTGAAGTGGCCGAGCTGATGGTCACAAAGAGGTTGAAAGAAGCTACGGACTGATGCGAAACGGCCACAAAGAGACGATGGATGTATAATTCCAAAAGACAAACTGGGATTTCAGAGCAAGCGCAAATACAGTGATGTGGCCTGTTTATTATCAGTGAATCTAATTCCAACAAGTTTTTTTTTAGAAAAATCTAAAAGCAGTTACTGAGTGAAAATAAACTCCAAAGGTTAAAGGTCGTATCTGTTCTAACGACCAGTGAGACCTCAGTTTCGAACCAGGTGAGAAACCGTCCTAGTGCAGAAAAGTGTGTGAGCAGAGATGCTGCAGGTTCGGTGAGACGTCCCACAGGAAATGCTGACCGCTCTCGGCTCTCAGAACAAACTGTGTTTTTCCACAGTGCGGTTTTCAGTGAGGGTTTAACACAAAGTGTGGCGTTTCTGAGCGCTGACAGCCTTTCTGTGTGCACACAGTCCGAAAGCGTGCCTCTGTGGCCCAGAGTGGAGCCTTGAAGGCTGTAAGAGCGCGTGAACATGAACAAGGTGACGTGTGCCGATGCACAGGAGGTGAAAAGAGTCCGACGCCCTTTTTAAACAGTAACCGTTACCTCACAGTATGTACACACAGCGTTTACTGCTCTCTCTCTCTCTCTCTGTCTTTGTCTGTCTGTCGAATGCTTGCCCGTCCAGTGTGCGGCCGACCGGCTCTAAATAGAGACAGGAGGGGGAGGGTCTCTCTCTCTCTCTCAGTCTCTCAGCACAGTAGAGTCCAGCAGTAGAGGACAGACACTCATTTTTCTTCTTCCATTCCTCTCTTTCGCTTTCCCCCATCTCATTTTTCTTCTCCTGTGGAAGGACGGCTGCTCTTCGTCGTTGCCCTTCTCTTCCTCAGAGCTCCAGCTGTGGGACATTGTTGGGCAGATGATAATGACTTGTTTTCCACTGGATTGACAGAAAGTTGCGCGCGACTCTGATTGGCTGACGGACTCCAAGTTAACATCACACTCATGAATTCTTCTGGTCTTCACCACTGCGACTGGCGACCTTGGCGACAGCGACACTTTGCACACAATGTTTTGAGAGTTTGAAGCTCATTATATACGTACAGCTTGTTACCGTAGCAACGGTACGATGCAGGTGTCCATAGCATGTAACGTTGGTGGGGGGGGAAGCGGAGGAGCAGGCGAGCATCCCATGAAGGAGCGTCGACCAGCGGTGGCCAACACCAGCAGCGTCCCCGCCTGTCAGTCAAAGGTCAGGGCAGAGCCGCAGAACAGGAACACCCTGCTAGGCCACGCCCACATGAAGGAGGCCCTCGGTCGCCATAGCAACATGAAGTACAGGTGAGAGTGTGGGTCATGTGACCAGACAGGTGCAGTGTGTTCACTCAGGTTCGTGTTTCATATGTCCAGTGTGTGTGTGTGTGTCTCATCGTGTGAGGACGTGCGTGGACATCTGAGCCGATCAGAGCTATTGATCAGCTGTCAGGTATCGATTATATATTGATGACTGGAGCGTCTGTTAAACCTGATCTACTGGTGTGGGCCCAGTTTGAATACTGAGCCGTTAAATATTCATGGTCGGAACTCAGAGATTGACCCCGATGACCCAGTTTCACACCGTGACCAGGTTCAAATATTTCTTTGTGCCGGACTCACACACGAACACTAGCTCCTCTGACAAAACTGTGACAGAAATGTCAAGGACTTCAATTTGGACTGTGACATAGATTCGGACTAACGTGGACTTGGGAACTATCACTGTTGCAGATTTGGACATTGACAGAAAGAACTGCTGTCAATGAACTATATATGAATATAAATTAAACATCTTGGACATGATCAGAGTGAAATGACTTTGATTCCGATTTAAATATAGTCAATTTTGGACATGAACATTTTAATTCAGATACAAACAACATTGACTTGGACTGAAACATGGATAATAATGAGTTGGACTCAGGCCTGAATTCCAACAGCCTGGCCTAGAATCGGACATGCTGATCCATGACTTGGATGCAGATGTGAAGGTTGGACACTTTGACTCACTATCACTGACTTAAACACTGACTTGGACTCAAGTCTGAACGCCACAGGCAAAAACCTGGACCTTGGGTCAGAATGTGACACGTAGCAGCAGGTCGAGGTTAAAGGCTCAGTGTGTCTTTAAAAACTGATGATCTGTCCTCAGTTATATTGGACAGATATTTGTTCCGGCATCTTCAGCAGTGTGACTCGTGTGAATGGAGCTTCTACAGATTTGTGATATGCCGCTGATGCTTGATGTCTATTTTACTGACGTCTTTTCTGTCCCCAAAACTGCCGAAGCCCAAGGTCCGTCTGCTCGCAGTTATTTCATCTCGAGGCCGTTTCCATCCAGCTTCTGTTGCTGACAAAGAGAAAAAGGAAGGTTTTTAAAATTAGCCACCTCAGCGTCGATGTTCCCTCTATTTCTGTCCGAGTGGCTTAGATGTACAAACACTGTTAAACACGGTTAAAATACACTTGAATCATCAGTGGGTATTTTTAGCTGCTCTGTCAGATTGTCGTCTGATTCTGCTGCTTTTGTTGTTTCGGCAGACTTTGTCCTTCCTGTCGAACGTCGGCGTCGTCATCGTCGTGCCTCCATCCTAAGGTGTCCGCTGTGTGTCAGTCAGGGCGGCACTGACCTCTGACCTTTGTTAGACAGCGGAAGGTTTCGATGAATAACAGCGTGCGTGATAATTAAACACCCTGCTATTTGTCCTAAGGTTCGTTGGTCATGTGACTGGTCAGCATTTACCCAAACAAAGCAACACATCTCCAAAGCCATAAAACATAAAATATGAACAAAATGAAACTGTTACAAGTTAGCAGAACATACCAGGAAGTTCAGCAGGACTAGCATCAAGTGTATCTCCTCATCCTTCTCAGGTTGTCATGAACTCAAACCTCATTTCTGTTTCTACGTCCGAGATCTTCCTGTAATTATCTCTGTCTGTAGACGAGATACAGTGAATCATAACAGGAACAAATTCACACGCAGAAAACCTCCTTTAATTCTGCTGTCAAAGAGCTGAAAGAGTGGAAACTGACCCTGAAAACACTCAAAAATATCATCAGTAAATGTCGACCTTAGTGTTAATATTTCATACAGACAAAAAATGTCCACAAAGAGTCTCCCCACTATCATAAAGCCAATAACAGACACGTACAGTAAAGAGAAAACGATGCCGAGCAAATCAACAGGAACGACACTAAGAATGTGTCTCCCCATTTCGTGCTGGTTCGTGTCTCTTTCAGCCTGGGTGGACACGGGCACACGGGCTCAGCTTTGTCTGAGGGCGTCCGTGTTTTTATGGAGTCACAGAGGAACCTGTCGATTGTTAGCTCGGGCAGATGCTCCACTATTCCTGTGGTTCCAGAAAACCTCACAGAGTCTTCGGACGATTCTGTCCCAGCGAATTCAGACGAACGTTCACGAACGTCCACGTGTTGCTGACTCCCGCTGATCTCACTGTTTCACAGGAATCTCGGGAAGTCTGGTCTGAGAGTGTCCTGCCTGGGACTGGGTGAGCCCCACCGTGCACACACACGTTCTGCTGGTCACACAGTGTCACACTCGGCGTAAACGCTCGGCGCCACTGATGTTCTTTCTCTTTTCACAGGAACATGGGTGACATTTGGCTCTCAGATCTCTGATGAGGTACTGTGTGTGTGTGTGTGTGTGTGTGTGTGTGCGTGGACACACTTACATAACCACTGGAGGACGCTGCACACACTAATTCGTGTTACTGCCTCGGTGTGTGTGCGGTTGTGTAGATGGCGGAGAGCGTGATGACGGTGGCGTACGACAGCGGAGTGAACTTGTTCGACACCGCGGAGGTTTACGCCTCAGGCAGGTACAGTACGACGCGTCTGCCCTCAGCCTGTCTCCATCCACGTCCATTCACAGCGAAGGGTCAGCGACAGCGTTTGGCAAACCAATCAAACGCCGGTCAGACACCAACACGCTCCATTACTATTTCAGAACTGTTTGGATTTTCTTTATATTTTTCATTTTCTTTGGCTTTGGAGATATTTGACTTTTGATTCATATTATTTTCATACATTATCTCTGGTAAAGTTTTTGGGGCATTATATCAGTTGTTTTTTTAATTATTATTATTGGAAGTTTTATTAAAAATTGTATGTATGTCTTGCAAAACTTGATTAATATTGGCTCATCTAAGGACATGGAAATTCATTTAGAATTTCTGGGAACTTTTTTCATTAATTCCTTGATATTTGCTTGATATTTTACAAATGATTTTCTATAACATAATTCCAAACATTGTTTAAATACTTTTCTGGCATATTATTATATGTTTTTCAATAGATATTTTATAAATAAATCTGTTTGACATAATATTCGTTATCGTGAAACCACTTTTGTGTATTGGGTCAAATACTGCCCTGTGTCAGACTGGGGATAAAATAATAAAATGTTTTTTTAAATGAATTTATATTTTATAAATTTTTAAATTCTTTAGTTCTTACATTCTTGCTGTTCCTGGATATTTTATCAATAACTTCCAACATTTATCTTTCCAATCTTCATATTTTGTAACTTACAGATATGTTTCCCTCGTGTTTCACTCGCCTCATCTCATTCATGTGCGAGGAATTATCAGCCTTGAGTTCATTTTGTGTTGATCCAGCTTCAGCGTGGGCCCACACAGGACTAAAGTGTGTGTTTGTGTCTCAGGGCAGAGACGACGCTGGGGAACATCCTGAAGAAGAAAGGATGGAGGTAAAACAGCTGCTTCCTCTGTTTTCATCCACGCACACATCTGAGCCTCAGCAGCGTCACACAGCTTTTAAACATTAGACATTTTACAGACTGTATTTTTGGCTTGAAGACGCCCTGACGTGTGAATCAGCAGTTTTCCCTCCATCAGTCTCCTCCACCCCCCTTTAATCTTCTCCCCTCCCTCCAGCTCCATCGCTCACAGTAACTGATGGTGACACAGTAATACTGAAATAACTCTGTGTCTCTGAACCAGGAGGTCCAGTTATGTGGTGACCACCAAGATCTACTGGGGAGGACAGTGAGTGTTCACGCCATACTGATGCCGTCCAGTAACGTAAGAGACGCGCCTAAATCCGCTCTGCGTAACGTGTGTGTGTGTGTCTGCAGGGCCGAAACGGAGCGGGGGTTGTCACGGAAACACATCATTGAAGGTAAACCTCCCAGATATTAAGAGGAAGTCGAGTTTGTATTCACATCTTTGGGATTTGTAAAGTCTTATTCAACATTTCGGAAGGCAAATGTTGTACTTTTGCAACATTTACCTGAAAATGTTAAAGCAGCAGTTTATGAGTAAAATACAGGCTGCAGTTTTGGATCCAAACTCATATGCACTTTCAGTGTAATGTGTCTGTGGATTGAGTGAGTCGTATATATTTTCAGCCAAATCTGTGGATTACAGAATTACTTTAAGGACAGTATCTGATCTCTAATGTGTTTTCTATGGTTTAGACTCTCACCGAACGTGGTGCAGGTTAGAGGAAGGCTGGGTTCAGGATTAACAGACAACTATTCATTTAGCTTCAAACAAAACCACTGTATTTGTTTCCCAAAGCACAAACGGGACTCGAGTCACTTCCCTTTAATAATTCCTTCATTAATTCATCGAAACATAATCCGTCCAGTACATTACGCTCCCTACAGAAACAGAACTGAATTTGCAGTAACTTTATCTTTCCAATAAAAATGTTATTGGAGAAAAGCTTTGCAATGCAGCTCCTTGTTCCACAACCTGCTAACGGACGAAAGAAAACACCCAAACCATCCAATCTGCCAACACTGACTCATTGTTTTCTTGCAGCCTGAAACCAGAGACTAAAAACCTGCAGGTTCATACATTGAATATCTGGTGAGCCGTGACAGTTTCCAGTCCCACAGTGAGAATGAGGACCGATTAGACACAAACGCAGAGTGTAACCCTACCGCCGTCGGTCAGTGTCCTTCGTCGGTTGTCGGAGGTCATTGAGGCTTTAAGAGGCTCAGTCACACCAAGTCTGGATTAGGAACTACACACAAACACTGACTGGGATCAGCGTGCGGCATCAATCATCAGTCCTGGTAACAGCTCTGTGACTTAAATCACTTTCTGAAAGGCAGAAAGTGTTCGATTAAACCCACATAAACCCACACTGATATTACAACCTCACAAATCCTCTCCTCACACCCTCATAAATCTTATTTTAAAACCCACAGATAGAAATGTTTTAGCTTCTTCTCCGCATGCAGCAGCAACATCTGCTCATTAAAGATTATTTTTAAAACCATGCTGGCTCCCAGTGTTTTGGTAAAGACAGGCCTCGACTTTACCACACACGTGTCCTGATGCAAAAAACTCGTCAAGGCTCAAAGTTCATTCACGACCTTGGACGCAGCGGTCGCCGAAAATAGCCACGAGGTTAATTTAGTGGCTGTTCATGAGCTTTCAGTCGTGTCACACTAGCTTCATTGGCCGGAGGAATGTGTGCAGGATTGAGATGCCAGGATTTCACCTTGAGCTGTCTGAGCGGATGCTCTTGTGGACGGGTTTCCATCAGCTTTGGGGTCACATCACCGTGTAGTCATTTACAACTGATCGTGGGTTTTCACGAGGAAAAACTCCTTCAGTCACAGAGGTTTTTGTTGTCGGTGGGTTTCCAAATGTAGTGCTTCAAAAGACCACAAGAGACAGACAAGAGACTCATAAAAGACTCACACTACATAAAAGAGAGACAGAATGTCCAAAAGAGATTAAAAAAAATACCTAAAGCCATACAAGTACTCAAAATATTCACAAAGATTATATCATAACAGACAATTTAACGTTTCACAGAAAAAGGACACATGACGAAAATATCAAAAACACAAACGATCCGGACGACTGCTGAAAATCAACGAAAAGACAAAATAATTTACTGACAAACAACAAGGACAGTGTGACATTAACAATAGTAACAACAAAGTTTGTGTTTCCTGATGTTTCTTAAAGAAACCAACTTTATTATGTTGGTGTGTCTCCGCCCTGCAGGTCTGCGTGGGTCTCTGTCCAGGTTACAGCTGGACTACGTTGACATTGTCTTCGCCAACAGGAGCGATATCAACGCCCCCATGGAGGGTCAGGACACACACACATCCACTGTATATGTAGCTGTTCAAATCATTGTGTCACACGTGTGTGTTCGAATGAATGAATGAATGTTGCCAGTGTTGATTCCTGAAGAACAGGTTGAGTCACATGGCCGGTCAGCTGTTTACCTGCTGAGGGTGGGTCTTCTGTGTGTGTCCGCAGAGGTTGTCCGAGCCATGACCTTCGTGATCGATCAGGGGATGGCCATGTACTGGGGAACGTCACGCTGGAATGCCGTGGAGATCATGGTAGGAAGCAACTGCAGTAACACCTAAGTAGAAACTACAGCTATGTGAACATTTACCCTGAATCAAAGTGATTTTACTCTGTGGCAGCACGAGGGGGCAGTGGTTAGCACCTTTACTCTGGGTGGCCTGGTTTCCTGAAGTAGTAAGAATTATATATAAAATATTTCAGTCCAGAACCAACCACCTTCTGTGGTGGCACTGCCTGAATCTTTTTCCAAACCTCCATGGTTTGTATGTTTTCCTTGTTATACACAGGACACACTGTCTCTCTCCCGTCTGTCTTCAACAGGAGGCGTACTCTATCGCCCGACAGTTTAACCTGGTCCCTCCGGTGTGTGAACAGGCAGAGTATCACTACTTCCAGAGAGACAAGGTGGAGCTGCACCTGCCTGAACTCTACCACAAGATCGGTACAACACACAGTTGGTCTTCAGTTATGAGTTTTGTGTAGGACCTAAAGTAAGAACAATCCAGATACTTAAGTATTGCTCTGTGAGGTGAAGAGAACTTAAGCAGGGTACATCTGCTTCCAGTTTAAGCTAAACCTGAGCTGAACCTGATCTCGGGTTCTTTGTCTCAGACCAGAGGCGGTTATAAAAGTATGCACTGTGTCTTTGACGTGGAGGACAATCATGGAGGACGGGGGGTATAGACAGCAGCTGTTCAGGTCCAGCTCCAAATATAAACCGCTCTAATGAAATGGTTCAACAAGTGGTCTGCCTTCCCTCAGGTGTCGGAGCAATGACCTGGTCTCCGTTGGCCTGTGGTCTGCTGACAGGAAAATACAATGAGGGGGTCCCTGAAAGCTCCAGAGCCGCCATGAAGGTACAAATACACACTGTAACGCGCACAGAAGTACACACACAGTAATCAGTGGAACACAAACATCATCCGTCTTCAGCGTGCTGCATGAGAGACCATCTGTTGCCGTGGTGATAGATACTCTGTGTGTACAGGGCTACACTTGGCTGAAGGAGCGTCTCTGCAGTGACGAAGGCAAGAAGCAGCTCAGCAAAATCAAAGAGCTCCACCTGCTGGCTGACAGACTCACCTGCACCCCTGCTCAGCTCGCTATAGGTGAGCGTTTGAAAAACACTCTCTTCCTAAAGTTTATGGGAAATGTACAGCAGCACAACAAAGGTTGTCTGGCCTCGATGACTGACCATGTCTGCCCCTCTTTGACCCCCCTCCCTGCTTCTGTGGTGTCAGCGTGGTGTCTTCGCAGTGAAGGCGTCAGCTCGGTTCTGCTCGGAGTGTCCAACACAGAACAGCTGCTGGAGAACCTCGGTTCCCTCAGGGTAAATCGCTCAAATGCACAAAATCTACGATTTTAAATGTGCCAGGAAAAGATGATGGTGTCAGAATGAGAAATAATTTTGTACAAGTAGATTAGTGGAAATTTGAGAACTTCCTTTCTGTGTCTCAGGTTCTGACTCAGCTGACCCCGCCACTCATCGCTGAGATGGACATGTTGCTCAGCAACAAACCTCGAAACCCAAAGAAGGAGGCGAGGAGCTGAGGATACTAAGAACTTTATGTAAACGTTCAGAAAAACACAGAGTATTTATTCTTCAGTGACGCAGACGGCCATGTCGTCCTCATCGTCATGGAGATGAGAATGTATCATCGCTCGTCCACACAGAGACTCCAGTTCCTGCAGATAATTAGATATTTATTCTTATATTATCCTCAATATGTGGCTGCAGAGCGTCATGTGCAGAGTCCATCACAGCTGGGTTCTTCATACGCAAGAAAAAAACTGTTTATTAAAGCTGAAGGATTATAAACCTGAGGGATTATAACAGATTCTTCAATTTACGAAATCCTGTTCAGGTATGAAGGAAGGGACACGAGCACTAATCTGTTACAAACGGTCGTCAAGGTAAAACTTAAACTATTATGAGTAAAGAAAATGTTTCTCTGAGTGAGCCAAAGCCTCAAAAAAACATAACTTAACAAAATGAATTTACAATCATCAGCCACAGTCACATTTTCACAGAATGTGATTTGTTGTCACCCAGATTTATTCTCATGTGTCCATTATTCAGTCATGGATGATTTAGATCTCATGAATAAAAGCAGATTAAATAATAAAAGCACAGTAAAAATGACAAAATATATACTAACACAAAATCAAATGAGACTAAATTTGAAAAATGAACCTTTATTTACACAATTAGTGACAAAACCTAAATGTGAAAATACCCAAACAAACAAAAGGTCATAATTATAAAGGTAATAATGCTGAAAGGTAATAATTGTCCAAACTAATTGGACAATTAGTCGATTGAGACTGAAATACACAATTTTAAAAAAACAAACTACAAAAACAGGCATGAACCAGCAAACACATCGAAAGTGCAACATCAATAATGAGAAAAACGTTGAGTCATATGACTTCGCTTTGGTCTTTAAATATGAAAAGTAAACATTTCAACTTCCCTGTAATACTAGCATCACTGGCATTGTGAGCGCAGCATCACCTAGACAGCATAGAGCAAACAGGCAGAGCACAGCGGAAGCAGCTGTAAACCAGGTGAGGTTGCCATGGTAACCGACCTCACCATGGTAACAGATGTGGCCACGTCTCTTTGTCTGTAAGAGGCTCCAAACTCTCCTGTATCCAGCTACTGCGAGAACTTTTGAATATATTTATTGTGAAACGCAAATCTATATTATATGAATGTAGATGCTCTTTCATTGTGTACAGATTTCTAACCCTGAGCTGCTCAGGTGGAGGATCAGCAATCATCTCCTTCCTCACACAAAGCACAATTCATGTAAAAAAATTAAATCGCTACGATGAATGAGGAAAAAGTGAAAATACACTTTTATTTGTAATTACAACGGACAGATGACAGTTTGAAACACAATGGTTTACTCACGTTTTCACTTCAGGAAGCGTATAACCAGGTAGAGACTCGGTTTTCTGGCAATAATAACTTACATTGATACTAATGAAAAAAACTACTATTCAACACTGAAATCACATTTCACGGTAAAACTGACTATGATAAAAAGCGATTCACTCTTGCTTCTTTTCCCAATAAATTCATGTAGACTCCCCCGAGGAAACCACGTGACTGTATCACCAAGCAGGTCCTGTTGGTTTCATTTCTTTTCCCCTGACGCTCTTTAACCGTTTCTGCTCCCCTGATGTAAACAACGCTGATAGGAAAATGCTAATAAAGTTATTTAATCACCATCTTGAAACCGGTCTCTGTGTCCACCGGATGCTATACGCGCTGCAATCAAACGGACGGCTGACTATGATCAACGCACAACGCCATACACAACACCCCAACCCGCTAATGTCATTGAAGGCTGGGTAAACGTGGCTCAGCGCGGCCTATGTCTGGTATATGCATATTCAGTAGAGAGTGTGAAAAGCGATGTGCACAGGTCACAGCTGTTCAGTGTTTTGATGTTTTTTCATCGTCCACGTTTTTATTTATTATTATTTTTTATTTTTTGTATGTTGGTTTTTTTTCAAATTGGAGATCTGAAGCACAGTAATGTTTAATGTGAAGGTGATGTGATCTCTGTGGAGTTGCTCCCAGTCTTTATTTTTTTCTTTGAAAGCACATTTACAAATGATAGGCGGTAAAAGCAGTTTTTACCGCTGGAGGAACCAAATCGTTGCCACTACCGTTACAAACAGCACATCAACGTCACTGCACAACACTTGGACACAGGTTTGTGAGAGCACAGCAAACGGCGACAACTTTGTCCAACAGCGTCATGTTCTCGCTCTCACACGGCACGACCATAGTAACTGGGAGTGTCGACGACAGTATCTTGTATTTGTTGCGTACAACTCCCACGACCTTCCGCACGTGGCTCCTGAGATGTGCCGTGCACCTCGTTTCCTCCGCGTCCTTTGCCTCCAGCTGATGGCGGCCCCGTGTGAATGCTGACATCCTCACTTCAGCGCACATCAATCCCACACTCTGTTTTACGTCAAAACCTCGATCTGCCAACACTATGTCACCTGGCAGCAGCTTGTCCAGGAAGCCACTCTTCTCTGCTATTCGTTTGTCACCAGTGCACCCACCCCAGCCTTTGGAGATGAAGGAGAATACTCCCTGTGGAGTAATACCCACGAGGTACTTCACTGTGCGACTGTCTCTGTAGTTGGAAAATGTGTGTGGACTGGCCACAAGATCAGACTGTCTCTCTACGAAGACCTCAAAGCAGTCCACAATGGCAGTCACACGGTTTCCAAATGTGTCCACAAACGGGTCTGGCATACTGACCAGCAGACTCTCTCTGTCTGGCCACTGCACCAGCGGAGACAAGCGTGCATACAAAACAGCCACTGTGTCGTGAAACGCAGCCAGAGCAGTTTCTCGGTGCACCCGAAACAGATGGCTGACGTGCTGCAGTGGCAGGTCCAGTCTCAGACGCATGAAGGTGAGAAGGATCATCTGAAAAGGCGTCAGCTCTGGTTCCTGAGGCAGGAATGGCATTACATGGCCCAGCAACACCTGAAAAGTGGCGTAGCCTGGAAGTCCCGTGTAGTATCTTACCTTCACATCATCCTCCACAAAAAACTGCTCGGTCATTTTGAGTTCACCAAGTTCGTGCCTTATGCGCCGGTTTTCATCAAGCAGACGGTCGATTTCATCACACTTAGATACGCAGAGCACACGCTCCTCCACGCAGTGCTGATCTGGGTTTTGTGCCGCTTCCGCTTCCTGTTTTGCTGTGTTCTCTGCTTCCTGTCGTAGCCTGTCCTCCGATCCCTGGCGTGCCACCTCCACCTCTACTTCTTCTTCTTTGACTTCCTGATGAGTCTTTAAGCGTCTCCTTGACTGACGTGCAAACCGCTCTTTGTTTGTCACTTTCACTTCATTGTGGCCCAGGAGTAAAGAAGGGACCCAGTCAGGATGGGTGTCCAGCATTTCGTATGCTGGTTGTCCTGGAAACACATCGGCAGATTAGCTACACGGACACAGTCTGAACATGGCGCAGCAGAGAAGTAGCTTCACTAATGGCCACACTGGATCCCTGAACAATTGTTGTGGCTTCACTGTTTTTATGATTTCACCCACTGTCTCACATAACACTAAAAATACATCTGGACAGTGAGAAAATAAGTAAGATTATCTGCATTTACAAAAAATTTAATAAACAGAGTGTGAAGCTCCTTCTCCTTTCCCTGCTATCACATTTTTGTACTTCTATCTTCAGTTTTTGTTATAAATTAACAAATTAAATTCTTAATTTTTTCCACTAAAAATGTTTTCGCTCTTCTGTTTAGGGCATGTGGCACTTTCCAATTCAATCAATAAAATTTGTGTAATTGATACTTTAATAACTATAAAAACACACAAACAATATAAAACAATGAATTCCTTATTCCAGTTCCTGACTATGTTTTTTAGGTTAAACATAAAATAAAAGAGGAACAGAAGACTTTTTTGCGGCATCGGGTCAGTATAACAAGACAGTTTGTTTGTTTGTCATGTTGAAATAAAATATATTAGACAACAAAAACTTAATAAAAAAACGCAGATAGTAAACGTAGTAAAAAAAGCATTTTCAAGTTATTTGTGACATCTATTTTATGAAAGTCTATGTAAAATCATGTGTTTTTCATTTGAACGTCACGTGACATTTTGTTCAGTGCCTAACGGAAGCGAGACGTTTTTGGCTACAAACTTTTTGGGATATTAGTGACGTCACAATGTGACAAAAACCGGACCAGTGACGAGGAGCTCCGAACTTTTTAAACCGTTTGCTTTCCACATAAACATAAAACCTGCTTTAATATGTCTGTTTCCTTTTTGCCCTTTCAAAATAAGAGGGCAGCCCGCAGCGTTCGCGCATCGGCGGCCTCACCTGAGTGGAAGTGCAGAGAACACACCTTCATGGAGGCCGGGACGCGGCTGAAGCTCAAGTCCTTCCGTCGGACCGCGGCCACCCACGCCATCCTGCGCCTCTTCGTCATCTCCTCCGCCTGCTTCCCTTCGTGCTTCTTCCACTTGGGGAAGGCGAAGAACCGCAGGCCGTTGTCCAGTTTCTCCGGGACCGGCTGTGGGACCGGCTGCGGCAGCCGCTGACGCAGCAGCACTGGCCCACCATGGTCGGGATCCTCACAAAATGGCGGACGAGGCAAAAACTCAGCTACCCGACGTTCAGCGCGGCGCGACGTCAGCGTGACGTCACGCGAACGCTATAACAACGAGCGCCCGGAACCGGGTTCGAGTTTGGATTTTAACAGACGTGCTCCAAATCCCAATCTTCAAATCTGAGACTGGTCCGGCACGGACCGTCAAACAGCCGGTTCTCCGGGTCCGGGTGTTTTAATAACAACATTATGACATTAGTAATTATATGTGAAACATTGACGCTCATGAACATCATCAGCCTGTGAGAGATTCAAGTGTCCGCTGGTTTAAACTCTAGTTTAAATACCACAACACTCGTTAAACTGTCACTTATATATATGTCCACAATATGCAAAAAGAAAACAACCTCAGAGACAGAGACAGGTACAACCGTGAAACTTGGGCTCGTCCGTGTTTTGTCTCGATTTCAAGAAAGCAACAAAAGATCGCATTTTATTTTTTGTGAGACACCGCAAATAAATGTGCAAGAGACCGTGAATATTGTCGAAATCTTGAGATTGAATCCGGGACGTTTGCTTTGTCTGCTGCACACGCATCTTCCTGTGATTTATCCTGCAGTAAAACCTTGCAGAGCCAGACACAGGAGGGACCTGACGTGAGGACTGGCAGTAGATGCACTTGTCGTTATAGTAGTAATAATAAGAAACAGCAGTAGGACATGAGCTAACGTTGGTTGTGAGTGAAGCAGGTGTGTCAAACGATGCAAACTGGCATCTGTTCTTATTGGCCTGTGAAGGAAACACCAGAAAGTGATGAGTTGTCAGTGAACATCAAGACTTACCAGGATCCAAGTGTAGTGAGCATGAAGCCTGCAAATCCACGTAACAGCTCCTCACTGGACCTGTGGACAAGACAAACAAAGTCCACCTCTGCATGTCTGAATTAAAAAAAAGGTGTCAGGTTTCAAACGTACAGTAAATCAAACTGCATCTGTTCTTCACAGGTTTGCAAGGCAGGTCTCCTCAGAAATGGAGGCGACTTTGACCCTTCTTGTACAGGCATCAGTGTTGTCAGTCCAGTCCAGTTTATGGTTGAGGTGAACACCCTGGTACTTGAAGCTGTCCACCCTCTCAATGTCTGAGGCCTGGATGTTCACCTGTGTGAATGGTAGTGTCTCTCTCTCTGGAAGTCAATCACCATCTCCTTCGTCTTACAGCAAAGGTAACAAACAGTCCATGATCACTGACCTGAACAGGATGATATGCAACCAATTTGGCTGAGTCATCAGAGAATTTCTGGAGATGACAAAAGTCTTCCAGGTGAAGTCTGAGGTGTCAGATTAAAGTAAAAAGGACTGTAACAGTCCAGCTCTAGTGCAACTAATTTGTTTTAGGGTTAACAGTGTTTTCATTCTTTGTCCACCAATGGGGACAATGGGTCATTTCTTCCAGGTTATGCTCCCAGCTGAGCCAGATAAGGACAAAAAGAATAAAAACAATCTGGGCTGAATGTCGTCTGAGAAAAGCAAATATTCTTCCAACATGTTCATAGATGCTTCACAGGGAATATTCCCAAACATTTATGAAATGTGCAGCAGGTAAAGTTCTGCTGACTGATTTGAATCTTCTTCATAAACGTCACCCGGTGATTAATGTCTGGACTAACTTGTGTTTCATATAGAGTTTGATTCGGGTAATTTAGTCTGTGTGGTTGTTGCAAAAAATTTATTTAGTTTTACTCATTTGCCAGTTTATTAGGAACACCTACAGGTCACGTTATTAGGTTGTTTAATTTAAAACTCTTTTAGAGGAGAGGATTCAGCCGCTGTATGATCACCATGGTTGGACTGTGTCACACAGACGGTTTCACTGAACTTAGATAATAGCTTTAATGGTACGGACGTGGTCAAATGAATAACAAAAATTGACGTTATTAGAACATAACACAACAGCCTCCAAACTGGTCCCACATGGACAGTCACGGTTCACAAAGTCAGGTTTTATCAGAGTAGTCACAGTAGACCAACATGAAGACACGATCCTTCTTTAAATTCATCAAGTTAAATTTCCATATCTGAAAAACACTACAGCTGCTATGAAATGAATCCCACGCTGGATCGTTACTGAGTTACTTGGGCATCCTGAAAGTAACACAGAAGGTAACAAACACATGAACTAGTGAACAGGATGCTCCTAAATTTGGCTTCAGACTTTCAGAAAGCTCCAGGTCAGTCCATCAGATTAAACTGTACCCCGAACTAAAGGGTTAAATTCATTCATGGCAAACATGGATTCTTCCTGTTATGTAGGGCTAATGATCAGTGAAATGTGGTTCTCATCCTTAATACGATCTTGCAGTAGTGGGCAGGCAGTAGAATCGGTGTGTTGGGGCGGGGCAAAGCCACACGTGAAACATGACTGACTGACGGATCAGTCGCACGCAGACCCAACACCTTTAATTTGAGTTCATTTGTCCACCTAATAAGTGGATGAGCTACTCAGTCACTGCACTTTATGTAAAACTCAAGCACATTTCAGGCCTAAACACACATTCCAAAATTCAAGCATTGTAAAAAGGATTTCCAGCACCCGTTCAAACCCCGAGCTCACTACAACGCTGAATAAGTGAAGGCGCCCATTTAATTTTAAGCACAGTATCAATATTTGTTTTAAGCTCATGATGGCGATAAAAGTATAACAATACATTTACACTGATTCTGTTTTTCCTTCTCTCTTAAACAAAGTCTATCTTTAACTCGTCATTAAAGTCTTTCTGATTATTCTGGGTGTCCCACGTTTCTGACTGCTCTGTTCTACATTACAAGTGTCCATGAGACTTTTCACTTTCAGCTTCACAAAATAGAAGGCAGGGTCTGTAAAGCATCTACCGAGCAGAGTTTTCGAGCTCCGTCAGTGCCAATGAGAACAATTACAAAGGCAAAACTCTTTCTTCTTGTAACACACTGACTGTTCAGTTTCAAATAAGTCAAAGCTTCTCTTTGGATCTTTGTGACTAATTTAATACATCAACTCAAGTTTAAGTACCAAGTCTACAGTTCAGCAAGAAAAAACAATCACATTCAATAACAAATATAAATTCAAAAACAAAAATCAAATCAAAGAATGAAGGTGGTAACCTGACCGACCCAAAATAAACAAGACAGTTGTTCAGACTTAAAAAAGACTGTTTCGCTTAATGTGAGTGAAAACTTTGCCTCTTCCTCCTCACATGATCAGACCATAACATACTTGGAAAATGTGCTGTTCTGAACGCTGATTGAAATTCAAAAACAAAAAGAATTGAGACCTTTCATGATGGCAGGCTGAGGTTCTGGGATGGATTTTACAGAAAGAAAAACTATTAAATGATAATTGCAATATAAGTTGTCTGATGAAAATTTAATGTTTAAAAAACACAAAAGGGAAGTTACTAATTTTAAAATTCATTCTACTGGCAGCATTTTAAAATGTGCAGCTCTAAACAAGTAGTTACTAATGACACAGCTACACTAACTGTACTGGATAAAAACTTGATACAGTAATTTTGTGTGGTCATTTTAAGCGTTGGACACATTAAACCTTTATTGTTCAAATACACTGCTTTGGCACTTCAACACACCCTCATTTGTCCATTGGTACCGAGTGTCTTTCTTTTTTTTAAATACATTTAACAAAACAGGAATTTTAAAAATATTCTTTCACAAAACTACACAGTAGAATATTTTAAGTTGGTAGAGAATCAACTATATGAATAAAAGTTGGTAAATGAGGCACTTTAACACAAGAGGAACCTTTTCATAGTTCTTGTTTGTGCGTCTGGACTGTAAGAACAACGAACCATAAACTATTTTTAGAAATCACCTGTCTTCTACTGCAGAGTAGGCATTTTCTCAGTTGAATAGAAACCATGTTCATATTGTATATTTAAGCACACCAGCCAAAAAACTGACTCAAAGCAGATATAACTTCTGTTGGACTGCTGCTTTATCAAGTTTTGAAAAAATTTCTTATGAAAAAAGTCTTTCAGTATATCAAGAAGATTTGATCAGTTTATCCTAATTATTTATTTGAAACAGATGTCACGATGTGGATCACAGAACTGCACAAATAATCTGTGCTGATTATTACTATGAAACCAATTATTTTAATCAACAGCTTGAAGCTCTTTAATACAATAAACTGGTGACTTCTTTCCTGAGGAGGGGCAAACTGCTTTTTTCTTTTGCAACATCGAAAGCGCTTTGTTTTATCGTTTAATTGAATGTATAGCTTCTCTCCGTTGATGGGCTTTGAGCTGACTAGATGTTGTAAAAGACTTCTCACACTTGTCACAACTGTAAGGTTTCTCTCCAGTGTGAATGCGTTGATGGGTTTTTAAGTCTTTTCGCCAGCTAAAAGCTGATCCGCATTGTTCACAGCTGTATGGTTTTTCTCCAGTGTGAGTAATTTGGTGACGTTTCAGTCGACTTGATGAGACAAAACCTTTATCACACTGACCACAACTGTAAGGTTTCTCTCCAGAATGAATGCGTTCGTGGACCCTACAAGAACTCAGACTAGAGAAAGCTTTCCCACATTGTCCACAGCTGTATGGTTTCTCGCCTGTGTGCCTACGTAGATGTCCTTTCAAAGAACTAGACATGCTGAAAACTGCACTACATTGGTCACAACAGAATGGTTTCTCTCCAGTGTGTATTCTTTGATGTTTACTTAAATTACCTTTTTGGGAAAAAACTTTTTGACATTGGTCACAGCGGTAGGGTTTCTCTCCAGTATGCACACGTTTATGGACTTTCAGAGCACCTGCTGTAATGAAAACTGCCGTACACTTATCACACCAATATGGTCTTTCTCCTGTATGACTTTGTTGATGGAGCTTTAATTTGCGACTATGCGAAAATGTTTTCCCACAATGCTCACACCAATATGGCTTTTCTCCAGTGTGAAATCGTCTATGGTGTTTTAACAAATCTGAGTTGATGAAAGATTTATCACACTCATTGCAACTGTATGGTTTCTCTCCAGTGTGGCTACGTCGATGAACTTTAAGTTGACTTGATGATGTGAAAGATTTCCCACATGTTTCACAGCTGTATGGCTTCTCTCCAGTGTGAATGCGTTGGTGAACTTTGAATTGGCTCAATGTAGTGAAAGATTTCCCACACTGGTCACAACTGTATGGTTTCTCTCCAGTGTGAATGCGTTGATGGACTCTTAAGTCTTTTTGCCAGCTAAAAGCTGATCCACATTGCTCACAGCTGTATGGTTTATCTCCAGTGTGCGTAAATCTGTGAGACTTAAGTTGACTTGATGTAGCGAAAGATTTCTCACACTGGTCACAACTAAATGGTTTCTCTCCAGTATGAACTCGCTGGTGGATTTGCAGGTCTTTTGAACTCCTGAAAGCTGCTTCACATTGGTCACAGCTGTATGGTTTCATTCCGGTGTGAATTTGCTGATGCAATTTCAAATTACCCTTTTGAGAGAAGACCTTTCCACACTGGTTACACCTGTATGGTTTTTCCCCAGTGTGAACTCTCTGATGAATCTTTAGATTGGCTGTAGATGGAAATATTTTGCCACATTGCTGACAGCAATGACTTTTGGTTCTCTTTCGGCAGTCTCGGTTCTGTATTTACAGACATACAGAGAGAGAGAGAGAGAGAGAGAGAGAGAGTTAATTATCATGGTGGAGAAAGGGTGATGCTCTCACAGCAAGATAACAGTAACTTTACTTAGATATGGCACATTGGGAAACAAGTATTACAATTTTTATCTGACTTAAAGCACTGATTCCAGGTTTAAGTCATCAAAACATTCCTACATTTCACAATCATGTTTGTGAGCATTGTCAGAAAAGTTTCTGCTGGCACCAGGTTAAGCAGCTGTATCATAACATCCATGAGCCTCTCTGTTCTCAAAGATCATCATCAGCGACTCAATAACCCATGCTGGTCTACCTCTGTCTCTTATAATACTGAGCATGATTACAAGCAATATCAAATGATGTTTATGGTTGAACTTGGACAAAAGCCAAAACATATAGTTAAGTCACTCTACGCTGACCTACTGATCACTGGGGTTATCTCTCAGGGAGTCCAGCTTCTAGTTCAGCTACTTTATCTGCTCAGGTACTGATGGTGGTCAATAAAACCTAGGTCAAGTACCAGGCTCTGCAGTTTGATGCTGCTCACATAGTGAACCATAACAATGTAATCAAGGTCCTGGTTTTCCCCCTTTTGCCTGGTTATTTACTGACTCTGGTCCTGGTTCTCCTCTTTTATGCTGATTCTATAATATTCCTGGTTGATTAAATCCAGCAGCTCTCAAGTCTGACTAATAGACTCATGTTGTCAAGTGACGCCTGAAGAACTGCTTGCGTTTTCTCATGAACTCACAACGTTTTATGTTGACATGAGCCCCTGCCCACTTACAGTTGCTAATTTGGAAGATTTTCCTAAGGGTGGATACCTTAGTAAAGCAGTTGTCCATGAAACTGAGTGGTTGTGCCTCCTGCCTACTTGTCCAAACTTAACAGACCTAAAGGATCCTCCACTGTGCAGCCACAATCCAGAGCAGTTCACTATTACACATCTGTGTTTCAAATTCAGCTTAAAGGTCAGTACTGTTGCCTATACTTTTTTTTGTTACAAACCAGCTACTCCGTGTTAAAATTTAGGTCTGATGCTGTTGCGCAAATATAAAAAACCCAAAATTCTCCCTAAACAAAAACTGTATGATTAACACCTCTGTAGAGTCTGTCTGATGCTTCTGAGTCTTCTATGTTGGTTTATTGTTGTTTGAAGTGTGGACATCTTACAGACACTTTACATGTCTCACTCCGTCATTCTACACTAATATTTAAAAAACTATATGCAAAAATTCCTTTTTTTGATCAAATAGATGGAAAGCTTTGGTGCTTCAACAAACGGCAATCTGAGCTTTTTTTGTCCATATTGATATTGTTTAAAAAAACTAGCAAATAAAGAAAAGGTCATTTAAAAATTGTAAAAGTAATAATTAATATTCTTATTATTGTTATTAACACATTTCGGCATTATCCAAATAATCAACACTGTAGAAAAGTCCAAGTTCAAAGAGAAACTATTTTTAGGGAGCCTGAAACCTTTCGTAGCATCGATTAGGATGCGTGTTTGTCAACTTCTCTCTCAGGGAAATTGCAGTAATGTGTTATAGTTAAATAAAAACACCAGCTTTTAATTTTTTTAAGTTAATTACAACGTTATGAAAAACCTTCAGTCCCAGTGCTGAAAACAGAGCCAAATTTATAAATAACCAGTTTGGATAAACTCACCATAACTTCTCATTAAAAATAGGGACATGAAAACGTTAAAAATTCCTGTGGTTCAGACACATGAAAAAAAGTGAAATGGCCTAATTACCCCAAAAAAGATAATCTGGTCTAAAATTGTCTTAGTATATGAACTTATGATTGAATTACATAAATACACACCCAGAGTTGGTCAGCCTGCATCGCTTTTTGAGCCTGAGCCGAGTCTCTACGGTCATCACATGGCATCCCGAGACGAGCCGTAAGTGACGGACTGGACGCGGCAGTGGCAACATGTGCATATGGCAAACTTGCGTTAATATTGTTTTACCTACTGATTTGTGTGAACAGTTTGCGCATGTCTTTCGTCAGCTGACCACACACTCAAAGTTTTACTGTGGAAAGTTTGCATAAATGTCAGCAAAATTAGCATTTACAATACAGGTAAATGCTAACGCTCAATATCATTATCATATACAGTTAGATTTTAACGATATCCACATGGAAGCATGCAAACAATGAGCACTGGCTAAAAGATGGCTACAATAACATAAAAATCAAATCTGTAGTGGAACTGAGCAGTGCAGTGTGGGGGATTCTTCCTCTCAGGGTCCTCAGACAGGAACAGGTTACGTTCAGTTTTGCAATGCTCTCCCGATAAAGCTAGAAAGGAAAAGTCATTTCTCACCCAAAGATGAGAATACCACATCACGGGCAAATGAGAAACTAACAATGTGCCATCGACAGTGTTTGTGCCCTCTGCACGTCAATGTGAAATTAAAACAACACAGCGCCGCTGTGCATAAAGCCAAAGACCATCTGTATCACAAGAAGCATCAGACCACAGCTGGCGGCTGATGACAGGAGTAGCCTCTGAAAACAGAACTCTGACGTATCATCCTTGGCACAAAAAACCTTCTGCTCTTTCTCGTTCTTGCATCTGGTGAAGCAGAAACACTTGACTTGGGTTTTTGCTGCCGTGTGCCTCACGTGTAAGTGTGAATGAGCATCATTCCGTGAACACTCTGTGTTTGGGTGGGAAGACGGTGGGAGTCTGAGCAGAGCCCTGACAATTATTCACGCAGGGTTCCCACTTATTGAATCAGTTATCGCTCGGAGCCCATGTGACGTGATCTCACGGTCCAGGACTTGTCTCAAAGAGATTCTGTCTTTGAAACGTTTAAAAAAACTGACCTGCTCATTGGCACAACCAGCGGGGTCGCTGCTCCGGGGGTCCGGCTCCTCTCGGTCTTTGACGTCAGACCTGAGCTGGTTTTCCTCTTTCACCTCGCTGTAGTGGTCCTCCGAGTCGGCAGAGTCCGGGCCGCGCTCCTCCTCCTTCATTCCGATCCTGTAGTGGACCTGGCCGATATGTACCGGGTCCTGGTTCTCCTCTTTGATTCCGCTGGTGGACTCATTTTCCTCCTTCATGTTCTTGTCTTGTCCTGGTTCTGGTTCTGGTTCTGGTTCACTAAAAGCGGCTCTCGACAGCGTCTTCGTCCCCGCCACTGCGTCTCCAAAATGGCAGCTCGATGTTCTCGCGGCGTCACCCGGTCTCGCGATACTGAACCAGCGTGACGAGTGACGTCATCTCCATTGGACGCGGAGCATCAAGAGGTTTTTTATAGACCTGATGCACCGGAGATTTTGGCGTTAAAGGACTATGGACATGGCATGAATATAACATGTATGACAAGAATGGGTAAAGGAGGGAAATATATTAATATATATTAAATAATTAATATATTAAATTATATTAATTAAATATATTCACACAGGGGATATAGTTATGTGTCATTTATAATGTTAACATTTTCCCATCCATATATCTCAAAGAGGAAAGGAAGTTAACTTCTAGGTCTCTTAGGAAAAATGGGAAGAGAGGAAGGTTTTATATTTGTGAATAAAAAAACTTTGTAGGACGTTTGTAAGGATTTTAAAACAATTTTCGAGCAGTGACATATCAAATATCATATAATTTCGAATGAAGGGTGGCAGTGCAGATATTTTGGAGACACTCCCAGATGGTTGATGACAGGTCACACGTAACAATGATTGATGCCAATCTTTTTCTTAGGAGCTCATCTGATGGAGAAATATTATTGGGAATTTTATTATAGAGTTCTTTTACCACAGGTGTGGTGTTGGAAATTTGACGTTTCATTTGAATTTTTTTGTGTCCTGCTTGGAAGAATTTTGATTAATGTAATTCCTGTTAGAAACAGCAGCATAAATAATATTGTTGAGATGATAACTGCGAATTTCCGGGGAGTTTTTCTGTTAGTGATGGTAGGATGAGGGGGGCGGGATGAGCTGTAAGTATGTTTTGCACCTGTGAAGTAGGGATGGCTTTTATAATAAAACTGAACTGGCATGTTGGACAATTCAGTTTATACTTAATAGAGAAATCCTCATTTTTAAAAGACAACCATAGTTATCCATCAAATGACAAGAAATCTTCTTTCATTCGACTCATCAACATAAAAAGGTTTTCCTCTATTTTTCCATATTGGGGTGGAATATAGACAGTTATCAATACCTCCAAGTGTTAAATAAAGCTTTGGGAATGTGACACCGGATGCCCGGATGACCTGTCTTAAGTCAATGAGTTCTATGAAAGGCGATTGTAATTTTTGATAAGTCCTGCTTTTTTGATATAGTTTTCTCCAAATGAAATTTAACTCAATCACGGCTTTTGTAGAAATGGGCAAAGAGGACGCAGGCTAAAAACACCTTGCCACACTTTCCTGTTCCATAAATCTCTTTGTGTCCACATGTTAGGTTTAGCATCATATTCTTGAAAGTAATTCTGCTTCTGTGGTAAAGAGAGAAGGCGAAAATGGACAGCATTGCTTTTCACCTCGTTTATTAAATCTGGGTGATGAACCATTTAATAAACAGGCTGATTTATTTGTTGAACTATTAGTTCTAAGGTGCCGAAGATAAATGGGCTTTGTAGGAAATTAAATCCTTTGTAAAAGTCTAGAAATAGAATTTCACCATCAAGCTCTATAAAGTCATTATATTATCAGGTTTTACAAATCCTGATTGGGTTTCACTAATGGCCTAATTATTACTGAAGGTGTGAGCAAATATTTTATAATCGCTGCTTAGTGTCAGCATCACTAACTTCACTTCCTCTTTCAGGCGTTTATTTTGAAGTCACTTCCTGTTTGATTGCAAAACGAATGAACCTTTCCTTTGAGTCTTGCTGACACTCTTCTGTCACACAACACTCCTGACACTTTCCTCCACCCATTCCAACCCGCCTGCACTCGCCTCTTCACCTCTTTTCCACACTCCCCATCACACTGAACTGTTGACCCCAAGTACTTAAACTCCTGCACCTTCTTCACCTCAGCCCCCTGTAACCTCACGCTTCTACCTTGCTCCCTCTCGTTTACACACATGTATTCTGTCTTGCTACGACTGACTTTCATGCCTCTTCTTTCCAGAGCAAACCTCCACCTCTCCAGCTGTTCCTCCACCTGCTCTCTACTCTCACTGCAAATCACAATGTCATCTGCAAACATCATTGTCTAGGGAGATTTCTGTCTGACCTCATCTGTCAACCTGTCCATCAGCATAGCAAACAAGAAGGGACTCAAAGCCGATCCTTGGTGTAGTCCCACCTCCACCTTGAACTCCTCTGTCTGACCTACGGCACATCTCACCACTGTCATGCTCCTCTCATACATGTCCTGAACTACTCTGACGTACTTCTCTGCCACTCCCGTCATCCTCATACAGTACCACAGCTCCTCCCTCGGCACCCTGTCATACGCCTTCTCTAAATCCACAAAGACACAATGCAGCTCCTTCTGACCATCTCTGTACTTTTCCATCAACAACCTCAAAGCGAAAATGGCATCAGTGGTGCTCTTACAGGGCATGAAACCATACTGCTGCTCACAAATCTCCACCTCCTTCCTAAGCCTGGCTTCCACTACTCTTTCCCACAGCTTCATTGTGTGGCTCATCAGCTTTATCCCTCTGTAGTTGCTGCAGTTCTGCGTGTCACCCTTGTTCTTGAAGATCGGCACCAGAACGCTTCTCCTCCATTCCTCAGGCATCTTCTCCTCTCTAAAATCCTGTTAAACAGACCTGTCAGAAACTTCACTGCTGTCTCTCCTAGACACTTCCACACCTCCACAGGTACGTCATCAGGACCAACAGCCTTTCCGCTCTTCATCCTTTTCAGAGCCTTCCTCACCTCATCATTTCTAATCTCTGCTATTCGCGGTGGGCGCGAATTAATTTCTTTTTGCTAGGGGGGCTTCACAGAAAATAACTGAGAAGCACTGGTGTACGGGAACATCTGTGCCAAGTACAGGCTGGAAGTCCCAAGTCAAAATGGGACACACCTCCAAAGGTGGTTAAGAATGGCAGAATGGGAGGCAGAGCCTTTAGCTATCAAGCTCCTCTCCTGTGGAACCACCTCCCAGCCCAGATTCGGGAAGCAGACACCCTCTCTACTTTTAAGACTAGGCTCAAAACCTTCCTCTTTGATAAAGCTTATAGTTGGTTATAGTCATGCTGCTATAGGCTTAGACTGCTTGGGGACTCCGCACTGAGCCACTTCCTCTTCATTCTCTCCTCTCACCCCACATCTATAATGTCACCACTGTATGACATTAACTCTGTATCTTCTTTGTCCCTTAGTCGTCTTTCTCCTTCTCTCTGTCCCTGTCCTCAGGTGTCCCCGGATTTGGCGCTTTGTGTCCTCCAGTGTGCAGCTACTGGTCCTACCAACCTGCCCAATGTTTTGTTGTTGCTTTCGTTGTTCTGTTCTTTTCTCCCTCCACTTTCCACTCACCCCAACCAGACAAGGGAGATGGTCGTAGAATAAAGTATAATTGCAGATCCAGTCCAGTAGTTGGCAGTGGCGCTCTCATTGTCAGAGTGTGCGCAGGGAGGATTAGCTCTATGGTGTCGGGTTTATTTTGCACCAAGCAGGCGACAGGAAGTGAGTGAGCGAACCTGACAACAACATGAAGAGATTTTAATAGGGATGAAAAGAAAGATAATGAGACAAAAGAAAGTCACCGAAAGCTAAGACAAGGAAATATGATGAAGCATATGTAGCGCTCCCAACACCCCCCGCCGCGATTAGAGTCACGGGGGGCGCGAATTGTTTTCTTTTTGCTAGCGGGGGCGTAACTCAAATTAATTGAGAAGCACTGTGTTAAAGGGAGTTTTTCTCTCCACTGTTGCCTATAGCTGCTCAAAGGGGATTTGTTGGGTTTTCTCTAAATGTTTGTATAGTCTTGACTTTATTATGTAAAGCGCCTTGAGATGACCTTGTTGTAAATTGGCGCTATATAAAAAAAGTTGAATTGAAAAAAGTTGAATTGGTGTCCATGGTAATAGGAACACTGTTGGCTTGTGTGTACTACTGCTGCCAGTGCCACTGGTAACACGTGCTACACAAAATAACAAAAACAGCACTTCACTGAACATTATAAAGAGAGTTGATCTTAGAGTCTGAAGCCAGTTGAAATAAGCCTCTGTGGTCTGATGAAAGCAAAATTCTGCCTTTTACAATAAACATTTTATAGGCCTGTGTGTTGTGTGTAATTTTGTTTATCATTATGTTGTTATTATCATTATGATTTATTTACTGCTGTTGGACTTTTATGTTAGCCTTCTCCCTTTCTTTTGAAACTTTGTTATCAATAGGTCTCACGTCACAGAAATTAAACTGATCCCAGCATCTATGGTACACAGAAACCTGAGCCTCATATAAAGTTCAACTGAGGGCCAAACTCAAAGCCTGTTGTTTAGGAGTGATAAAGACAGATTATAGTCTGTACCTGTGGTCTTTGGCCACTGTTTGCTGCTTCCTCTTGTTTTATTCATCCATAAAATAAAACACGTTCCACGGTATAAAACTGTTTGTATCAATGGGTATAGATATAGTACTGCTTCAGATTTCTATTCAGATTTTTCAACCTTCAAACCAATGTTAGTATTTTTCTTAAATTGTGCATATATTTGATTTAGTATGTTTTTTCAAACTTGCTAACGAACTGCATGACTAACCCCTAATGGCATCACTTTGATGTACTGCTGCTTTTATATACCTAATGTTTAGCAAGGCCCCGCTCTCCAAATGGGCCTAAACTAATTCAGAATACCACGCTGAAATCAAGTTCAGTTTAAACAAAGGCTTGCTGGTGGTGGCAGCATGCATTGGCATACAAAGGAAAATGGTGCAGAGCTGGCTTCAGAAACGCGAAGTTAGAGACGCCAGCGGCCATAGTCCAATGTTACCCTGGGGCCAGAGCGGGCGACATCGAATCATATTTGAAACTCCTGTCTAAGGATAAACGTAGATACAGTAAGATTATTATTCATGCAGGAACAAATGACGCCCGATTACGTAAATCGGAGGGTCACTAAAACGAATATTGAATCGGTGTGTAACTTTGCAAAGACAATGTCGGACTCCGTAGTTTTCTCTGGACCCCTGCCAAATCTGATCAGTGACGTCATGTATAGCCGCATGTCATCACTCAACCGCTGGCTGTTAAGGTGTTGTCCAGCAAACGATGTGGGCTACATAGACAATTGGAAAAGTTTTTGGGGAAAACCTAGGCTTATTAGGAGAGACGGCATCCATCCTACTTTGGATGGTGCCTCTGTCTTATCAAAAACTATGGCTGATTTTATTAGACAACCAAAAGATTGACAGTCCAGAGTTGAGCCTAGGACGCAGAGATCCAGTCCTACACGTGTCTCTGCAGTATCTCCACCTCTCTATTTTTAAGACTAGGCTCAAAACCTTCCTTTTTGATAAAGCTTATAGTTGGTTATAGTCATGCTGCTATAGGCTTAGACTGCTGGGGGACTCTGCACTGAGACACTTCCTCTTCTCTTCATTCTCTCCTCTCACCCCACATCTATAATGTCACCACATTAACTCTGTGTCTTCTTTGTCCCGTAGTTGTCTTTCTCCCTCTTTGTCCCTGTCTTCAGGTGTCCCCGGATTTGGCGCTGTGTGTCCTCCAGTGCGCAGCTACTGGTCCTACTAACCTACTCAATGTTTTGCTGTTGCTTTTGTTGCTCTGTTCTTTTCTCTCGTCCATCAAGGCAGATGGAGGTTATTTTCTTGTTCCAGGATGAATGGTGGTGCCCAGGACTTTGCATGACTCTCTGCTGACTTGGAGGGGGGGGCTTGTTTTCTTTAGGAATCTTGGGAATATTTTGCAAATTTAATTTGAATTCTTGGTGAAAATTCTCATTCAAGCAACCATTCCATTTAGTTGCAGAATTGGATAAAGCACAAATCACAATCCTTATGCAGAGCAATGTTTGGGTGCTTCAGTTTACTGAGGAAGACACCAGGGACCACAGTGATGAAAGCAGTCCACAAACAGCATCTGCTGTGGATTGTCCAAGTGGACCTGAAAGGCCAGGATCTGTGGGTCAAATACAGACCTGTTGGCCCTGTGGATAAACTGCACAGGGTCCTGGAGGTGGTCTTCATGAACTTCAGGGGCTCAAGGATGAGTCTCTAAAACACAATTACAAATATGAGAGGAACTGGTCTGTAGTTATTAGGGCCGGAGGCTGCAGTAAAAAAACTAAAGAGACCGTGTTGTTCTTCATTGTGTAACTGAACTTTTCTTCTATGTTATGCGTCTTAAAGGTACACGATCGTTTCTATATGCTTCCTTTATTCCTGTTTCTGTAGTCACCTCATGGAAACCGTTTTAGAGTCAAGCGTGTTTGACAGTCTGCTACTTTTTGTAGGGAGGCAAAGAGCAAACATAGTTTAAGTTTTCTTGTGTTCCCATCACTGCATAAGTAGAAAAGGCCACAGATGGTGCAAGGGCCTTCAAACGATCTTTTTTTTTAAACATTTTTGTAGTTTTATTTCCGTTTTTTGTCATATTGTGTCTTTTGAACAGTTTCAGACATTTTTTTTTGCTTTCAAATTTGTGCTTGTTGAACATGTGTTTGTTCTGGTTCTATATCTTAAAATGGAAATTTGTCAAAGAAATATAAACAATGAGTTCATTGAAAAATAATAACAAAATAAAACTAATTGAATTTGCATAAAATTATTGATAGGACAAACAAAACAATGATGAATAAAACTTAAAAATGATAACAGAAGGACCGAATCAACTGCAATTGGTTTATGAGGTGTTTGGGTCGACCATAGAGGGGAGATTATTACAATAGTCCAGTCAGCAGGATTTAAGAGCATTAGTCTCCCTGTTGAAAGAGGGAGACATGGGCGTATTTTGGCAGTATAAATTAATATTATAAAACCTGGTTTTCACTTTGAAATAGTGTAAAATACAGCGACTACAAAAAGACATGTGACATGTGTCTTCAAACATGGGAAGAAGTAATGAGCAACTGAAATTACCAGATCTATAAGGCAGACGGTTAATAGCACATGACTGATTAATTTTTTTACATCTATGATCAAATCTTAAAATGGGCAGTGTACTCACAAGTGTGAAACTTGATTTGGTTTAGCTAAACAAAGAGAAACACGAGCACATAATGTTGTTGTATTGGTTGTCAAAGCTGCGGAATCAGACTTGGTTTAGTGGAACAATAAGAAATACAAATACTAAAATGTTTTGAATGGTCCATTGTTTGTCAGAAAATCAGAGAGAGCTGGTTTTGGGAGAGGGTGGGGAGATAGGAAAGTATTTATACCATGTCCGACGTGCTGAGCTGAGACTTGCAGCGATGGCGTCCTACAAAGTGATGTGTGCGCTGACTCTGCTGACTCTGCTGACACCAGGTAAGAAGCCTCGTCACTGTCCACACCTGAACCATCATGTCTCACGTCTGCTTACTGCTGGGGAGACACCGGGAAAGAAATAACATTTTTTAATCAGGTTTGTGGGGCCTGTCACAGTCAGTGCACGTTAATGACTCATAAGGTAATAAAGCTACAGTAAGATCACAATGTCACAGTCCCTCTTAAATATTATTTAAAACATCTGTGGCTTTCACTGTGTGTCTGTGGTCCAAAAGTATGTTTTTTAAAAAATGAATTGTTGTACATTGCTGTGGGGGCGCCACCGGTTATGGCACGTTCGAAACCAGTATACTGAGCCCATGAGATGCATGGGGTACACTGAGACTTTTAAGAAGATAAATCAATGAAATGCAAAAAGACTTGGCGTGTGGGGAGGTTGGAAGTCGTAGCCCGTGAATGCCCCACCTCCATTTGCCTCCTAAGAGCTCAGTTCTATTATTTACATATCAGGAGACGTCATCGTATATTTCATGACCCTGTAATTGTATCAAACTAAATTAGTTAACTACTTCTTCTCTTTGGGTTTTTCCCATCAGGGGTCGCCACAGCGAATCATCCTTTTCCACCTCACTCTATCCTGGGCATCTTCCTCTCTGACACCAGCTAACCTCATGTCCTCTGTTAGGACGTCCATATATCTCCTCCTTGGTCGTCCTCTCGCCCTCTTGCCTGGCAGCTCCATCTCCAACATCCTTCTACCAATATAATCACTATTCCTCCTCTGCACATGTCCAAACCATCTCAATCTGGCCTCTCTGACTTTGTTGCTAACACAGGCAACGTGTGCTGTCCCTCTGATGAACTCGTTCCTTATTCTGTCCAACCTTGTAACTCCTAAGGAGAACCTCAACATCTTCATCTCTGCTGCTTCCATCTCTGCCTCTTGTCTCTTTCTCACTGCTACTAACCCATAGAGCAGAGCTGGTCTCACTACTGTCCTGTACACCTTTCCTTTGAGTCTTGCTGACACTCTTCTGTCACACAACACTCCTGACACTTTCCTCCACCCACTCCAACCCGCCTGCACTCGCCTCTTCACCTCTTTTCCACACTCCCCATCACACTGAACTGTTGACCCCAAGTACTTAAACTCCTGCACCTTCTTCACCTCAGCCCCCTGTAACCTCACGCTTCTACCTTGCTCCCTCTCGTTTACACACATGTGTTCTGTCTTGCTACGACTGACTTTCATGCCTCTTCTTTCCAGGGCAAACCTCCACCTCTCCAGCTGTACGTCCACCTGCTCTCTACTCTCACTGCAAATCACAATGTCATCTGCAAACATCATTGTCTAGGGAGATTTCTGTCTGACCTCATCTGTCAACCTGTCCATCAGCATAGCAAACAAGAAGGGACTCAAAGCCGATCCTTGGTGTAGTCCCACCTCCACCTTGAACTCCTCTGTCTGACCTACGGCACATCTCACCACCGTCATGCTCCTCTCATACATGTCCTGGACTACTCTGACGTACTTCTTTGCCACTCCCGACATCCTCATACAGTACCACAGCTCCTCCCTCGGCACCCTGTCATACGCCTTCTCTAAATCCACAAAAACACAATGCAGCTCCTTCTGAGCATCTCTGTACTTTTCCATCAACAACCTCAAAGTGAAAATGGCATCAGTGGTGCTCTTACGGGGCATGAAACCATACTGCTGCTCACAAATCTCCACCTCCTTCCTAAGCCTGGCTTCCACTACTCTTTCCCACAGCTTCATTGTGTGGCTCATCAGCTTTATCCCTCTGTAGTTGCTGCAGTTCTGCGTGTCACCCTTGTTCTTAAAGATCGGCACCAGAACGCTTCTCCTCCATTCCTCAGGCATCTTCTCACTCTCTAAAATCCTGTTAAACAGACCTGTCAGAAACTTCACTGCTGTCTCTCCTAGACACTTCCACACCTCCACAGGTACGTCATCAGGACCAACAGCCTTTCCGCTCTTCATCCTTTTCAGAGCCTTCCTCACCTCATCCTTTCTAATCTCTATTTCCTGCTCCACAACATCCACATCTTCCTCCCTTCTTTCCCTGTCATTTTCCTCATTCATCAGCTCCTCAAAATACTCCTTCCATCTTCTCTGCACACTCTCCTGGCTTGTTAGCACCTTTCCATCTCTGTCTTTAATCACGTTTATCTGTTGCACATCTTTCCCATCTCTATCTCTCTGTCTGTCTATCCTGTACAAGTCCTTCTCTCCTTCCTTCGTGTCTAACCTGTCATACAGCTCATCGTAAGTTTTCTGTTTGGCCTTTGCCACCTCCCTCTTCACTCTGCTCTGCACTTCCTTGTACTCTTGTCTACTTTCCTCAGTCCTTTCTACATCCCACTTCCTTTTAGCTAACCTCTTCCTCTGGATGCAGTCCTGTACTTCCTCATTCCACCACCAAGTGTCTTTATCTTTTTTCCTCTTACCAGATGACACACCAACCACCTTCCTACCTGTTTCCCTGATTACCTCTGCTGTAGTTTCCCAGTCATCTAGAAGTTCCTCCTGACCACCCAAAGCCTGTCTCAACTTCTGCCTGAATTCCTCACAAGTTTCTTCATTCTTTAGCTTCCACCACTTGGTCTTCTTTTCTGACTTTCCTCTCTTCTTCTTCCTGACCACCAGAGTCATCTTACACACCACCATGCGTTGCTGTCTGGCTACACTCTCTCCTACCACCACTTTACAGTCACTAACCTCTCTCAAATGACCTCGTCTGCATAGGATTTAGTCCACCTGTGTACTCCTACCTCCACTCTTGTATGTCACTCTGTGTTCCTCTCTCTTCTGGAAGTAAGTGTTGACTACAGCCATTTCCATCCTCTTAGCAAAGTCCACCACCATCTGTCCTTCTGGATTCCTGTCCTTTACACCAAACCTGCCCATTACCTCCTCATCACCTCTGTTCCCCTCACCAACATGCCCATTGAAGTCTGCTCCAACAACTACTCCCTCTCCTCTGGGGATACTCTCTACAACCTCATCAAACTCACTCCAGAATCTCTCTTTCTCTTCTAACTCACAGCCAACTTGTGGATCATACCCAATGACTACGTTCACCATCACACCTTCGATTTCTAGGTTTAGGCTCATCACCCTGTCTGAGACTCTTTTCACCTCTAGAATATTGTTCACAAACTCCCTCTTCAGGATCACTCCTACCCCGTTTCTCTTCCTATCCACACCATGGTAGAACAGTTTGTATCCTCCTCCAATACTACGTGCTTTGCTGCCTTTCCACCTCGTCTCCTGCACACACAGTACATCTACCTTCCTTCTCTCCATCATGTCTGCCAGCTCTCTACCTTTCCCTGTCATTGTGCCAACGTTAAGAGTCCCTACTCTCAAATCTAAGCTCCTGCCTCTCCCCTTCTCTCTCTGACCACGAACCCTTCTGCCTCCTCTCCTTCTTCGACCAACTGTAGTCCAATTAAACTAAATTAATTAACAAAAGGACCAAAATGCATCCCACAATAAGCCAAAGTATTAGCCAAGGCTGAAAGAAGCCGCAGATTAGGTCCATATAGCCGACATTTGCATAAACTTCCGACATATTCAAAAGTCTGATATGTACAGTATAAAAGTTTTAGTTTTTGCAGTTTAAAATACAGTATGTAGAAATAGACATACATCTTTAAATGTGGGAAGAATTAATAATAAACTATAATGCAGATGATCAATAGAACACAGCACTCAGAACTCCTTTGGACTGATGGCTCTTAACGCTTTGGAGGCTTTGGAGTGTGTCTCAGGTCATCTGTAATGTCCAAATTTACCCCATGTACAGAAAAAGAAAGATCAGTAAATACAGGTTTGTCTCAATCTTCTTAATTTTCAGAGTCTCACTCACAGCTGGATGGTAAGTCAGAGTTTATTGACTTTATTTGCTCACATTGATTTTGAAATATGTTGTTTGGACTTTTTTGACACCAGCTTTTACAATTTCGCATTGGGAGTATTTTATATATGTAAATGTAGAACAGTGAACTTCAGATTGCAGGTAGAAACAGCGAAGCAGCTAAAAATCAGCTCATTTTCAGATGGGATGATGCTGCACGCTCACATCTGACCCACACTGGCGACAGTACTGCTTACTCTGTCTTTTAAAACCTCTCCTCAGTGTGTGGGAAGACCGAGTTAAACTCCAAGATTGTTGGAGGACAGGATGTCTCTCCAGGCAGCTGGCCCTGGCAGGCTGCTCTGCACATAAATCGGACAAACTTCTGTGGAGGATCCCTCATTAACAATGAATGGGTTCTAACGGCCGCTCACTGCTTCAAGATAAGGTAAGGTAAATCTATATTGATCCCACATAAGGGAAATTTACATGTTACACATGTCCCAGGTTTACAAGGCAATAAAAGCAATGAAAACAACAAGAGTAATGTACTTACTAATGTGATATAATGTGGAATGTAATGTGCAAAAAAATGAACGTTACATAAAATCAAATTCAATTTACAAATGTACAGTATGTAAAATAACTGCAGAACATATACAATATTTCAAGTTCATGTTCAGGTTGGTTAGACTGGAGATCTAGAGTCTCACCGGTCGGAATGAAAGACCTGCGGTAGCGCTCTGTCCTACGCTGACGGTGGATCAGTCGGCCTCTGAAGGAGCTGCACTGAGCCTCCACTGTCTGGTGCAGTGGGTGACAGGTGTTGTCCATGATGGATGTCAGCTTGGCCAACATCCTCCTCCACAGAGTCCAGTGGGCAGCCCAGGACAGAACTGGCTCTCTTGACCAGCTTGTTTAGTCTGTTCCTGACCTGATCAGTGCTGCCCAAACCCCAGCAGGCCACAGAGTAGTGCAGAGCAGAGGCCAGCACAGAGTTATAGAATGTCCTTAACAGGCGATGTCGTGTTGCTTAGCCACGTCTCCGTAAAACACATGAGGCTGCTCTCCTTGTATTCCTGCTGCAGCCGGGTCAGCGCCGTGAGCTCATCCAGTTTGTTGGAGAGGGAACACACGTTTCCCATAATGACGAAAGGCAGATATGGTCTGTATCTCTGCTTTCTCTCCGGGATCATTCGTCCTGCTCTGCAGCCTCTCCTCCTCCGTAACTCCAATGTGATCTTTGGCTTGTCAGCTTAGAGAGGTGCAGGGCCACGTAGAACTAACAGCTGGTCTCGCATGTAAACAATGGAGCCATGGGCGAAGCTGAGGGGATCTCCAGACACGCTCCCGAAAAGCTCCATAAAACACAAAACACAAAAGTAATAAAGGTGGTCTCCCTGGGTGCGCCTCTGCTGCAGAATTTGTCCAGTCCATCTTGCTGGTGAAATAAATATCCAGTTGTCTGTGAATCTATACAACCTCTATGTACACTCCTTGGATAATGGTCCACTTGGGTTGTCGGTTACATCAACCACCAGTTCATTCTTTTTACTTGTGCTGAGCTGGAGACATTCTTCTGACATCACTAGGCAAAGTCCTAAACTACAGTCATGAATTCATCCTCTTCTGAATCAGTGATTTACCCAACAGCCAAGACATGAGTAAAGCTTCTGACACCATGCAGAGCTTTAGATAAAGTCCGATATATAGAGGGTGACCCAGCATGAAGCAGGGACACTACCCTAGGCTGCAGAACACAATGTTTGGTACACAACCCTGTGGTCTGTTTATGCGGTGGTCCACAATCCAGCAGACCAAGCTTTGGTCCAACTCTGGTTGCTCCGTTGTATTCCATTACAGTGGTGGTTATAGTTAAAAGCAACAATTTTCAATTTCAATTCAACTTTATTTATAAAGCGCCAATTTACAACAGGGTCATCTCAGGGCACTTTACATAATAAAGTCAAGACTATACAAACATGTAGAGAAAACCCAACAAATCCCCCTTGAGCAAGCCATAGGCAACAGTGGAGAGGAAAAACTCCCTTTAACGGAAGAAACCTCCAGCAGAACCGAACAGAGAACAGAGAAGAACAGAGCAACAAAAGCAACAACGAAACATTGAGCAGGTTAATAGGACCAGTAGCTGCACACTGGAGGACACACAGCGCCAAATCCGGGGACACCTGTGGACAGGGAGAGAGAGAGGGGGAAAGAGAGGGAGAGAGACGACTACGGGACAAAGAAGATACAGAGTTAATGTCCTACAGTGGTGACATTATAGATGTGGGGTGAGAGGAGAGAATGAAGAGAAGAGGAAGTGGCACTAAGTACTAAGAGATCTTTTAAATATGATGGGGCTTGGCCGTTTAAAGCTTTATAGGTAAGAAGAAGGGTTTTAAATTCTATTCTGCATTTAATTGGAAGCCAATGGAGAGAAGCTAATGAAGGTGAAATATGATCTCTCTTACCAATCCCAGTCAGTAATCTTGCTGCAGCATTTTGGATTAATTGGAGGCTTTTTAGAGAGTTACTGGGGCAGCCTGAAAGTAGGGAATTACAATAGTCCAATCTAGAAGTAACAAATGCATGAACCAATTTTTCAGCATCGCTTTGAGACAGGATGCTCCTAATTTTGGCAATGTTTCTTAGGTGGAAGAAGGCTGATCTAGAGATTTGCTTTATGTGTGAGGTAAATGACAAATCCTGGTCAAAAATGACTCCGAGATTCCTTGCAGTACCACTGGGGGCCAGAGTTATGTCGTCTGAAGTAGCGATATGGTTAGAAAACATGTCTCTTAGACTATTAGGCCCAAATACAATAACTTCAGTTTTATCTGAGTTTAGAAGAAGAAAATTATACGTCATCCAGTCCCTTATGTCGTTAAGACATGCTTGTAGTTTGATTAATGTATTTGTTTCATCAGGTTTCATAGATAGATATAACTGCGTGTCATCAGCATAGCAGTGAAAATTTACAGAGTGTTTTCTAATAATGTTGCCAAGGGGAGACATATATAGAGTAAAGAGTATTGGTCCTAATACAGAGCCTTGTGGAATTCCATAACTAACTTTTGTGTAAGTCGAAGATTCATCATTAACATGAACAAATTGGAATCTATCTGATAGATACAATTTAAACCAGTTTAGTGCTGTTCCTTTAATTCCAATAACATGTTCTAGTCTCTGTAATAATATTCTGTGATCAATGGTGTCAAATGCAGCACTAAGATCTAGCAGAACTAGTATAGAGACAAGTCCGTTATCTTAGGCCAGAAGAAGATCGTTGGTGACTTTAATCAGTGCAGTTTCTGTGCTATGATGAACTCTAAATCCTGACTGAAATTCTTCAAACAAGTCGTTTCTGCGCAGGTGGTCACATAATTGCTTTACAACTACTTTTTCAAGTATTTTAGAAATAAAGGGTAGATTGGATATTGGTCTGTAATTGGCTAAGACATCTGGATCCAGACTAGGTTTTTTAAGTAGAGGTTTGATTACAGCTACCTTATAGGCCTTTGGTACTTATCCTGTTTGTAAAGATAGATTAATGATATCTAATACGAACGTGTCTAATAAGGGCAGAGCATCTTTGAGCAGTCTAACTGGAATAGGGTCTAGCAGACATGTTGTTGGTTTAGATGCCATAATAGTTTAAGTTAATTCAGCAAGGTCTATGGGCACAAAGCAGTCTAAAAGGGACTGAGGACTTACTGATGATTCTAATTCTGTTGTATTTGTGGGGAGGGTCTGATAAATTTTATTTCTACTAGCTATGATTTTGTTTGTGAAGAAGGTCATGAAGTCATTGCTACATAGCGTTGAGGGAAAACTAGTCTCAACTGAACTATGGCTCTTAGTCAGCCTGGCTACAGTGCTGAAAAGAAACTGGGGGTTGTTCTTGTTTTCCTCTATTAGTGATGAATAATAAGCTGTTCTGGCTTTACGGTGGCTAATTTGTATAAGTATAAAGTCTTTTTCCAGGCTAGGCGTGATTCCTGTGAATGAGTGGAACGCCACTTCCTTTCTAGTCTTCGTGACGCCTGCTTTAAATTGCGAGTTTGCGAGCTATACCATGGAGATCGCCTGTTCAGAATTACTGCCTTCTTTTTTATGGGGGCAACACTATCAAGTATGGAACGTAAAGATGCTGCATAAAGAACTTGCTCTTTGTTCTCTCTGTGTTAGAGAGGAGTCTATAGAGGAGGTATAGATGACAGCGTCATCGACACCGGCTGGTAGGCAAACTACTGTCTCAGCTGACAAAATTCTTCATCAGATGTCATGTTAGCTCCACAGGTCTAGAGGTATTAGGCTCACTGGGATGTGCTGTGTTGGAACCAACACAACACAGGATGCCACAGGATATCTTCCAATCTTGGTTTCAGGCTGAAGATGAGCTGGACCATGTCATACAGTTGATCTCCAAAGGTTTTGAAGAAAGCCAACCTTGATTTTCTGTATCTCTGTTCACACCTGGACTGATAACATATAGCGGTTGGAAGGGGAAAGGGTGACTGGACAGAGAGGGTTCCGGGCAGATGGGGAATGGTGGAGGTAAGTGAGATTAGAGCCAGGGTCAGATCTTTTAAACACGTGTTCAACTCATGCCCGTTTTATGCCACCCTAAGCCTGTCTTGTTTACATTTAGAAATGCGCTCACAGGATTCTCACAAGTCTCTGGCTGAGTGCTACTGTGTTGGAGTTCTAGCTCTAGCTGTTGTTTATGGCTACATAATAAAGAGCATTCCAGAGTACACAGATTTCTAGGAGACCTTCAGTTGGGTCCTTGAGACGATAACACCTGGGAAAGTTCTTCTGAGGGACTTCAACGCACAAATCAGCAATGAATAGAACCTGGAGAGGAGTGAATTGGAGGAACAGCCTGCTATATCTGAACCCGCGTGGTGCTTTGTTGTTGGACTTCTGGGCTAGAAGAACCTTTATTCATCACTGAGAACATATACATATTGCACATATATACATGTTGGCAGCCTGGTAGTGAGACACCCAGTGCTAGCAAGGTAGATGGTAGCTAGATGTAGTGCTTTTAATGGGTTAACCTGGTACGAGCCAAGGTTTCACCGTAGGCCTCGGGTTAATGATTGACTTTGTGGTCATATCATCACATTTAAAGCTGTATGTCTTGGGCAGGAGAGGAGCAGAGCCCATTCCAGCATGCAGGAATGGAGAAAGGTTGATTGTCGAAAGTATAATGTTGGCAATAGGTTGGACCGAATAATTGCAGGATGACAGAGAGTTGGAAACAATGATTTATTACTTGAAAAATGAATGGTGGATGCAGGGAGGAGAAAGTCGCTTGGCAGGGGTTACAGGAGAAACAGGTCATAGCGGGGAATCTATGAGAGAGAGAAATGGTAAGTAGTGGAGAAAACACACAATGATCTAAGAAAAGTACAGACGGCTTGCATGCAATGAAGTCTCTGAGCTTTGTTGCCACAATTTCCGTCTGCCACAAACAGACGTAGCTGGAACAGGTGGAGTGTGTAGGGATGTGGTAGAGAAGTAACAAGGAATCTTTTACACAGGGAACAAAACCAGGACAAAAGAAAGTAGCTAAAAAATATACCCAAAAAACAACCCAGGGAAAAACCAGTTCACTAGAATGCACAGGCTTTCAACGCAAATGAGGATGTCTGCTGTGGAGACCTAAAACGCTGAACTGCCATGTACTTTGGGGTCTTTACTAGTATGAGGGTCATCAGGGATCAGGATTGCAAGATAGGGCATCACTTTTAGTATTTTTGTGTTAAGGGCAGTAAGGCAAATCTAACCAATGCCTCTATTAATCTAAGGCCAATTTAACCACCAGGAGTTCTTGGATACCCACATCAAAATTTTGTTCGGTCGCCGAAAGGCAGCATGAAAAAAAGGCACAGGGGCGTACCTCTGCGACAGAACAGCCCCTACCTCCACATCTGAGCCATCCACCTTCAAAATAAACTGTTAACTAGGGTCTTGTTGAGTAAGGATAAGGGCGGAGGAAAGCACTTTGAGCCGAAAAAATGCCTGTTTGGAATCAGCGAACCAGAGGAATGGACTTTCGATGGAAGTAAGTCTTTGTCACAGAGCGGCGGTAGTCCTGTGGTTCTTATTAAATAAAAATTACTTGATAACATAAAAACTCCAAAACGGGCCAAACACTCAGTGTGCTCGCCTTCCCGGGGACCATTTTTATACTGCTGGCTGCGATGATAAACCCCTGGAAGGAGACAGAGGATGAGTAGTAAACCTCAGACCACACTGATCTGATATCCAATCCCTCCTGCTATGTGTCCAATTTTCCTTGGGCAAGGCACTGAACACCAGGTTGGAGGTGAGCACCTTTTATGGCAGCCCCTGCCAATGGTCTGTGAGTTTAAAAGCGGGAGTATGAGGGCCTGTGTTACGAGCCATCCAATCCTTGTACAACTGGAGTAAGAGTTGTATCCTTGTTCCCGGTTATAGGTAACACATGGCCTACCTCACACCCAGTTGAAGCTGGGCTCCATCAGGGTTGCCATTTTCCACTCCTCCTTCTTGTGAGTTTCATGGATGTGATAGAACTGGAATAAAACTGAAACAGAAAGATAACAATATGTACAGAATCAATAACCTAAAATTAACATCATATTTAAGCAAATATAATAAGTAGAAAACAGCTCAAAAAACAAAACTCCCAAAAAATCGTTGCCTTAAATGTGACAGTTTAGCTTGATGGTAACACGTAATATGATTAACCTCCAATACGCTAGCAGAAATTAGCATTGAATTCTATGTCTTGTAGCTGTAAATTAATGAACAGATATATGTTTCCTGTGCTCTATGGGCACAAATTCGATGCTGTGAGACTCACTCTGAGGATCACTCTACTACTCTGCCAGTATGACAAGTACAACGACCGGTTATTGTCAGTGGGACAAAGTCAAAAACAGAAGAGTTCATGTTTATTCCTGGTATATGGTCATTTAGATAGATTTAGATTTCAATTTTAAAGAAATAGGACTTTATGTAAAGTCAATGTTTGGTCTGTGGAAATTAACCTCAACCATGTGCAACTCTCACCTGCACTGGAAGATAATATTATAGTGCAGTATTTATTGACGTGTATGTCCTTAAAGTGTTTGCTCCTCACTCCAGGTCAGATGATGTTTAAACTGCTTTGTTTCTCTTCTTATCTCAGTGACGACCCAAAGAACGTGTTCGTGTTTCTGGGTATGCAGAGTTTAGTATCATCAAACCCTAACGAGATAAGGATGACAGTCACACAGGTCATCAAGCATCCCAACTTTGATCCTATAAAAGTGTTTAACGACATCACCCTTCTGAAACTCTCCTCACCTGTAAATTTTACCAACTACATCTGGCCCATCTGCCTGGCCGCCTCGGACAGCACCTTCTACACTGGAACCAATGTCTGGGTCACTGGTTGGGGCAAAACTGAGGATGGAGGTGATTAGTGAAGCAGCTGGACTATATGTTTAGAGAAAGGATAATAATAATAATGTGGCCGCATTTTGTATTTATTAGATACAAAATTTAAAAACAATAGTTCTTCCGTCAGCAACTCCCAGTTTGTTCTGATACTTTGATCATAATCAGTCCTTTTCTTAATATTTAAAGTTGATCGTTGTATTTACTTTAGGTTTCTAGTCTTCTTCATTTGAACATTTGAGAACTTGTTTGCTGTTCTCTGATTTAAATTTGATTTGACAAGCCTTTATCCTTAACATATACGCTTCTCTTTTATCTTTTTCCCCTCATGTTCTCATATTACACCAGACATAGAAGAGCTGAAACACCCATTTGAGTTAATCTGTTTTGTTGACTTGAATTTTATGACCCTGTGATATTATTTTTTGTATCTAAAGCGACAAGTATTTAGTGTGCAATCGTCTTGCCCCTAGTATCTCTCGTAAAAGCACAGGAGTGAAGATGCCAATTTTCAGAAGGGAACCAGGTGAAAAGGCTAAAATATGCAGAAACATATGAAAAAACACATTCAATAAATGTTGAAATTGAACAACAGTTGTCTCTAGTACGTGAGAAACGTTGGACAGAGGTGGAAGAATGGGTGTTTGCAGCCTTCAGTAAAACATGGTGGACGTTGTCTGCTATCGTCTGCACTTGTGTCAGTGTTGGTGATACTGCTGAAACTCCTGGGAAAGTGAAAGCACATGCCATTCCTTTTAGAACAAGTGCCATAGGGAACAGTTTTATTTCTCAGCAGATACATCTCACAAATGTTTTTTGAAAAAAGCAGCCCAAATCTAAAGAACAATTCTAGGAAGTACCAAAACCGAAGCATAATAAACCAAAATATTACTGAGGAAAACTTCAAAACAATCTCCCCAGAAGAATCCAAGTTTTGCCGAAAACGAAGGGAGGCCACAACAAATACTGACTTTTACCTGTAGAAGTCTTTTGTTCCGGCAAACAATCTCATGTTCCTTTACTATTTAGTAGCTAACGTTAGCCGTAACATTAGCCATTTACCAAACAGGCACAATAATCAATCATTTATCCACATGTAGGACACCAGAATAGTAAATATACCGTATTTTCCAGACCATAAGCCGCTACTTTTTTCCGACGTTTTGAACCATGCGGGTTTTACAGAGATGCGGCTTTTCTATGAATTTTTCTGCAGCCCTCAGATGGGCGCTGTAGATGGAAGTCAGTGCAAACAAAAAAGTGCCAGTTTTTATTCTTAGCGCATGCAACCCAAGACGCACAACAGCAAACATGAGCACTTTTACTGCCGTGTTACAGGCACCATTCAGGTTCAGGTGTATGAATAAACACTTATTGTACAAAATCTTTTGTTGAGCGCAGCAACTCCTGCGTAATTCGTGAAGAATAAGAGACGTCTTCTCCTTTGGCTATGGAACAAGCCGTTTATTTATAACAAGGACGTTTTTGTCGGCTCTGTACATTCGACATGTGTTATACCAGCCACACATACACACGAACGCACTCTTTACCGTAATGCCGGTAAAACAGCGCACAGAACATCCTCATGCCTACTGTGAACAATGAGTAGGAGCGCATACAACAGATATTATTTCTCAGCCTGGATATTGGCGGCTTATAGTCCAATGCGGTTTATATGTGACAAAATATATATTTCTTTTAAATTTTAGCGGGTGCGGCTTAAATTTAGGTGCGCTCTATAGTCCAGAATTTACGGTATATATTTCTTTTTGTCTTACTAGTTGATTGTTGATTAACCAGATTAAATGATTTTATCAGTCACCCGTTAAAAAGGCAGGACATTCTTCAGAGAACTGATCTCTGTCATATATCAGCAGATCAGTTTGGGATGGATAATGGCGTTCACACAGGAATAAATGGGAAAGTATTGAGCTGAAGAAAACGGGATTAATCCTAGTGCTGAAGCTGAAGGATTCATCTGAATGGGTTAATGTCACTTTAAACTCAGGGATAGAACTGCAGTTTGTCTTAGGCCATCAGCCTTTTTAGAGTTTAAAGATCGAGTTCCGTTTGTGTTCTTGAGAGTCGCTGGGCTCTCTGTAGGCTGAGGTTTAGTGGACCCAGACGCCCCAAGAGTCCTCACACTGAACGTGTCTTTTGTCGCCTGGGCAACAACACTGGGGGAGAAACAGGTTCGACATCCCCTGTTGACATAGGGAGAGTTCTGGAAGCTCTAGGGGGTCTGGACACTGGACTTTAGGTGTGATGTCCTTGGCTTTGCAGGTTATTTCTCATTAGCGATAGACAACACAGTAAATATTGTCACCCACATCCTTGTGCATGTGCAGGATGCAGACAACACTTTAAACAATTTTAATAAATTATTTATGTAATTTGTAATAATTTGTTAGCTGTTTAGACATGTCATAAGTATGTCAATTGTCTTTATGTGTTTGTACTATTGCCTAGATTAATCATTTTTTCATACCAGCACATTCTCATTTATTAGGTTTGTTTTCCCACATTATTAACACAGAATATATTGGGATGTTGCTATGAATGTTATATGACAGTTGGACTGTGTTGTAAAGAATCAGTCTGTTTTTTTTAATAATAATTGAAGGAGCTACTGACAATGATGTACCTTCAGAATCAGAGTTAATGAGGAAGGAGTAATGAAAAGACTCAAGATGTTGAGTTTGTCAGAACACAAACAAATTATAAAAAGACAAGATTCAATAAGAAAACCAGATGAGAACGCAGAAGTGATTGTGGAGCGGAAGCAATAGGAGGTGAATGCAGCAGATGCTGCTGTCGGTGTAGATACAAACCTCTGTGTGTATCTGTATGATTCATTATTGATGTCCGCATGAAATCATCTCATTTTCTGGTTCTTTAGTGATGTCAAACAACTTAAGGGAAGCTGAGGTGCAAATTGTGGGGAACAGACAGTGCAACTGTGACTATGCATTCATCAATATCACAGACAGCATGATCTGTGCTGGGTTCCGTGCTGGAGGGAAGAGCACCTGCCAGGTGATCATCCTTATATTTGTTCTGTGTATGTCCATATCTGTCTTAATCTGATTATGTCTGATTTCTTTATTGCAGTTTCTCTCTCTATAATGTCTCTCTTGTTAAAGGGCGACTCCGGTGGTCCACTGGTGAGGAAACAGAACGGTCGTTGGGTCCAGGGCGGAATTACCAGTTTTGCAACAGGTTGTGCCCTGCCTAAAATACCAGCAGTCTTCACCAGAGTTTCTTCGTACCAGTCCTGGATCAACAGCCACATCACCAGCAACCAGCCTGGTTTTATAACCTTCACATCCAATGGCACAGACAGTGACCTCAATATCACCTGTGCAGCACTGCCTCCAATTGTGACCCTCCCTGCAAAACCCACAGCCCAACGTAAGTTCCTGTCATGTCAGGTAATTATCGTTTTATGTTTTAAATCATCATCCGTGTCATCAAGCTACAGCTTTATCTAAATCTCAAAATACTGTAACACTACAGAGAAACATAACATTTGAATTCCTTTTCATTCATTGATAGTGTTGCTGAACATGTGATTGAAAAATGTAAAGAGTAATTATATACCGTATTTTTCGGACCATAAGCCGCTACTTTTTTCCGACGTTTTGAACCATGCGGCTTTTACAGAGATGCGGCTTTTCTATGAATTTTTCTGCAGCCCTCAGATGGGCGCTGTAGATGGAAGTCAGTGCAAACAAAAAAGCGCCAGTTTTTATTCTTAGCGCATGCAACCCAAGACGCACAACAGCAAACATCAGCACTTTTACTGCCGTGTTACAGGCACCATTCAGGTTCAGGTGTATGAATAAACACTTATGGTACAAAATCTTTTGTTGAGCGCAGCAACTCCTGCGTAATTCGTGAAGAATAAGAGACGTCTTCTCCTTTGGCTATGGAACAACAAGGACGTTTTTGTCGGCTCTGTACATTCAGCCACACATACACGTAAACGCACTCTTTACCGTAATGCCGGTAAAACAGCGCACAGAACATCCTCATGCCTACTGTGAACAATGAGTAGGAGCGCATACAACAGATATTATTTCTCAGCCTGGATATTGGCGGCTTATAGTCCGATGCGGTTTATATGTGACAAAATATATATTTCTTTTAAATTTTAGCGGGGGCGGCTTAAATTTAGGTGCGCTCTATAGTCCAGAATTTACGGTAATAATATAATAAAGATAAATACAGTGGGTAGAGAATCCTCCACTGAGCATTTGCTCTATGTCTTTCTTCAGTGTGTGGTCAAACTGCGATCAACCCCAGGATTACTGGAGGACAGGAGGCCCCTCCAGGTAACTGGCCCTGGCACGTTGCTTTTATCATAAATGACAATGACTTCTGTGAAGGATCCCTCATTAACAATCAGTGGGTGCTGTCTGCGGCTCACTGCTTTCCAAGGTGAGCAGTTTTAAATCAAGAGTGGGACAAGGGAAATAAAATCGGGCACAGAGATATTGTTAATAATCAAAACTACTACAATCAATATTTTCATGACCTCACCTATGGACTTAATTGACCATGTTACAGTCGGCTTTACTGGGAAAGCTGATTTCTTAAGTGCCATGTAAATCAGAATGGATCACTGTCAGGTGGACACGCCTGTCTTTGTTTCTCTCTCTTTGTCTCAGTTGAAAAGCTTTGACCATTCGTTCCATTGTTAAACTTCATAATCTCCTACAGTACATGAATTACTTTTGTAATGGATCTGATCTCCACAGAACAGTTCAGCTTGGCTAGTTCAAATGGAAGGTTAGTGGCTTGTTATATTGAGTCATGACCATTATTAACAAGTAATTATGACATGCGATGATGTCTTGAAAAGATGACCAGATGTACGTGATCAGAGCCAAAATATTGGATTCACGACTCTATAGGTGAGCAGACAAATACACAGACTGATTGAGAAGGTAGAGACTGAACGACTCTTCGCCTTTTGGGAACGATGAACACTTCCAAAGATTAGACACTCTTCCTCCATTAAGAGACTTATATCTGTTAAATTAAACCAGCTGACCAGACAATGTCAGTGTAAGGGGAAACTCTGCAGTGACATGGAGCAGCAAACTGATCGGACGTCATGACGATCAAACCCAGCACAGTTTCCTTGACGTATAAAATTGGCGTATCTGAATTGGTGCTATATAAATAAAGTTGCATTGAAATTGCAGACAATTAATTAAACTTACAGGCAACCAATTAACCTAACGTGTGTTTCTGGACTGGGGAAGAAAACCAGAGTACCCAGAGGTAGCCCACAAAAGCACGAAACTTCACACAGAAAACCTGCAGGAGTTCAACTGGTACCTGAGTTGAGATAAACTTGCTGTTGGACTTTAACCAGGGAACTTATAGCTTTGAGGCAGCAGCACTAACCACTCCACACTGCTGTCAGGAAGAATGTCAATTCCGAAATAGTCTGTTGAATTTTGAATGTAAGATTAAAGGAGGAAGAATTCGAATGGGTTTCAATCTCGTATCCCATTGTTGAAAACCAAAGACAAGTCATATCAAGACACAAATCAAGTGCACAACATCTACTCCTGGACTGTACACTGTCAGCTCGTGCAGCATTTAGCCAGCTGTCCCTCTTACAGGAGGTGGTCTGATCAACTATTGGCCACAATGCATGAAGACAGACTAATAACATGTCTAATCAACAGGCCTGGAGGGAGTTAAGCAAAGCCGTTGTTGGCCCATCATCCACCGTGTTGCACATTTTCTTATGTGCAGATGTTTTTAGTCTTAGTTTTCACATTTCTTGGTCTGTGTTTGTCTGTGTAGTGACTTTCCTGGATTTGCTTTTGTTCGAGCTCATTGTTCTTTACTTTAGTCAAAAACAAGGATGTTTTTCAGCATATACGCCTCTGAGCAACTTTCGTAATAAGAATTGGCAGGATACTACTACATTCATGTCTGTTCTTTGTCTTTTACTTTTCAGTATTTTTGTTCATCAAAATACTCACATGCAAACACCTGTTAATACATATTAAATGATTAAACTGTGGGAATGACTGTGAGCTCTACGTTTTTATGGAAATGGTCTTGATCTTTGTGTTTTAATATCTTTGCACTTTTTTATTTGTTTTTTTTCCCACAGCATCAACGTAAATGTAGTTGCTGTTCTGGGTCGCAGCAGATTGCTTATTGCTGACCCCACTGGGATTCGTGTGACAGTGACACAGATCATCAATCATCCGAACTATGTTGCCAGCACTGGCGATAACAACATCTCCCTCCTGAAACTCTCCTCACCTGTGAATTTCACCAACTACGTTCTGCCCGTCTGTCTGGCAGCTTCAGACAGCACCTTCTACAGAGGTACCATGACCTGGATCATTGGGTGGGGCGACACTGGAAATGGAGAAGGTCAGTTGAACATCCACTGGATGGTTCAAAAATCCACAATAAAAACTTCTGATCAGTTGTTAAAGAAACACTTTGCTGACAGTTTGTGCAGAGTCATGTGCACGCATCATATCTGTTGGTGACAAACACACGGTCTGAGGCAGGTGTAACGGTTAGTGTTTCATTTGTTTTGTCTTAAACTTTCTGTTTCTTAATGAATCTTTAGGGATGGTTCCTGCCCCATGGAAACTAAGGGAGGTTGAAGTTCCAGTTGTGGGGAACAGACAGTGTAACTGTAACTATGGAGTGGGAACCATCACAGACAACATGATGTGTGCGGGATCGCCTGCTGAAGGGAAGGGGCCCTGTCAGGTGATCACTTTCAAATAAATGGCATGTTGGGTTTTTACTTCCTGCAGATTCTTTTTCCTGAATGTTTCTATCCTTAAAGAGGGACGATGGTGGTCCCCTTCTGAACAAACAGAACAGTCACTGGATCCAGGGGGGGATCGTGAGTTCTAGAACTGGTTGTGGTAACAGTAGTTTACCAGGAGTCTTCACCAGAGTGTCCAAGTACCAGTCCTGGATCAACAGTCAGATCAAAGGTGACCCACCAGGATTTTTCACCTTCACATCCAATGGGCCTGACAGTGACCTCAGCATCACGTGTACAGGCCTGCCACCGCCTCCAACCACCCTCCCTCCAACTACCCCCCCACCAACCACCCCCACCAACCACCATCCATCCAACAACCACAACCAAACGTGAGTTTCTGTCATGTCAATGTGACATGTATTAAACCACAATGTGGCAAATATTTGTATTATTGTGTAACACCAGATTGACTTTATATCATTTTGTTGGAGCTGTTTAATAAGTTTACACAGTTACACTAAATTATACAGACTTGAAGAAAATCTACCATCTCTGAAATTAACTAAAACTGACAAAAATAAAAAAGAACACAACAGTTACACTGAAACATAAACACATTGATGAAATTTTGAACAATACAACAATTCAAACAGAGTAACCACTTTTCTTCATCTAAAACAGGCTAAATGACAGATTAGAAGATTAAGTGATTAGGATTCAATTATCAATGTCATTATTATTAATAATTATAAATATGTATAATTATCAATTATATAATCAAGAATCAGTCTTGTCTGAAAAATCTCAACATCCAGCCTGATGTGTTTGGTATCTTTGTTAATTCATCTTTACTATTATCTTTACGCCCCTTTTTCTCTCCAGCTGTGGTCTGTGGCCAAGCCCCACTGAATCCTCGTCTTCTGGCAGGAAGGTCAGTGGCTACAGATGGTGAGTGGCCGTGGATGGTGAGTCTGCAGAAGGATGGACGTCACGTTTGTGGTGGGACTCTGGTGGCCATGGATTTTGTACTAAGCACCGCCAACTGTCTCTCAAGGTGAGACACCTGGAGTCATGCTTTCAATGCTAAATGACTTTTCAAGCTGTTGTAGTGTTATAGTCACTGCAGCTGGTTCAGGAAATGATTTAACCAGGATCTGTGAGCAGGATAGAGAACCCAGAAAACACTGTACTGAAGAGAACTGACTAACATGTTGCTGGTTTGGCTGCTGACTGTAAGAAAATATAGATTCATTCTTTATTGTGACTGATGTGCTATCAGTAGAAAATTGAATAAAAACACTTACCCAGTCCTTTAAACAGCCCGAAAAGCAAAATCTGGTGTGAAACCAGTCAGATGTTATAAATTGTTGGGTTCTTTTTAGTCCTAATTCAGCTCCTGTTCTGTCCCTCAGTTCACCCATAGCGTCTGATTGGACCGTGGTCCTGGGTCGTCTGAAACAGAACGGCTCCAACCCCTTTGAGGTGACACTGAATGTGACAGACATCACTCTGAGCAACCAGACTGGGTCTAATGCAGCAGTGCTGCGTCTGGTGACCCCCCCCACCCTGTCCAACTACATCCAGCCCATCTGTGTGGACGACGGACGAACCTTCAGTGTGGGCTCGACGTGCTGGGCTGCAGGCTGGAGCTCCGGGGCAGGAGGGGGTGAGTCCCTGACACTAGTGTGACACAGTGATGTGAACTGTCGGCATCATTTCACCTCTTTCCATGAAACCGAGTCAAGTTATGGAGATAATTACAAGCTGCTTCTGATGCCACTTGTCCCCATTTTGTGATTGTTCCAACTTCAGAGGACCAAGTTCTGCAGGACATCCAGACCTCGGTGGTGAACTGTGGGAAGCCTTTGGGTGACAGCATCTGTACAGAAGCTTTTACACTGGAGCAGGTGATTCCCATCATAGTTTATATTCTCACAAAGTGTCGATATGTGTTTGTATGTTTTTAAGGTTTTTGTTGGTCTTTCAAAGGTTAGACATTAAGGTTTGAATCATCCATCCATCGTCCAAACTGTTTATCATGTTCAGGGTCACGTGCTGCTGGAGCTAATTCCAGCTTCTGTTCGTTGAGACACAATATTAGAACCAGCAGAAGGTTAATAAAAAAATAAATGGACCATGCTGGACCTTAACATTTCCGTCTTTCCTTTTACTTCAGGCACTTTCTGGAGGTCCATTGATGTGTAAGCAGGGCAGGTCTTGGTTCCAGGTGGCAGTGTTAACAGTTGACTCCACTTCTCAAGGTCAAACAGATGTGATGGTTTTCACCAGACTGAGTCAATTTCAGACCATCCTGCTTCAGACACTGGGGACATTTTTGCCTCCAGCCTCCACCAACAACAGCACCAACATCCCCCTGACCACAAGCAGAGGAGCTCCTGCTCAGATCCCGTTCTTCTTTTTCTTCCATGTCTCATTTCTCTCGATGTGTCTCCTCTTCTTTTAGAAACTCACATCATGCAAATAGTGGTTTACATAATGTGACAGACACAAGTGATTAAAATTGGTTGTAAACCAATATTTTAAGACACTGCTTAGACATAAAACTGTTCCCCAGACCTCCAGTTCAACAAACCCTCAGCTCTTCACCTTCTTATACACTGGCTTCATTCTTGTTTGCTGTAAGTTGCTTGGTGACTGAGTGTCAGTTCGTTTCACTCCTTGTCTTCAGCCCTGTTCGTTTTTAGCTTCTCTAGTTCGCTTAGAATAAGTGCAGGTCATTAGCATTAGCTTAATCCATGACTAACAGGTGGAGATGTCAAGAAACAACGAAATATATACAGGCTGAAAGATCCTCTTTAGAAAAGATTTCTGCAAAGGCAAGCGCACTCTCAACTGTGGCGCACTGTATGTGCACGAAAAAAACAGCCCATCAGGTCTGCCTGCATGATGGCAATGTGCAGGATCTCCCAGTCCTGTTGTTCCGCCATCACCATAGTCTTTGTCACCTGCCTGATAACTCAGGCATGGACTTGCCTTCATGTGCCCTGTCTGGACTGATGATTTATCTGTCTCTAGTGATCTCCCTCCTGTTTTTGTGGTACTGTTCCTAGGGCTAGTTTAACATTTCCTTTGTCTCTAGACCATCACTTCGCCATTTGGAATATAGTTAAGCTCTTACTACACCTTTGGTATCGTTACGTTTTTTTATCCAAGTTCATTTCCTAACTACTTGTCTTCAATTTTCCATGCAAGTTCTGTTCATCATTAAAGGTTGTTCCTGCTTACCTCTGCTGTTGTCTTCTGTTTTTCGTGTCATGCGGAGAGCTATTTTATGCTGCCCCACTCCTTCACAAATTTATTTCAGTTTTTAAACTGGGTAAAACCCCTCAGTATGTGCACTTACAGAGGAACTACTGCTAAAGGAATCACTAATGAAGTCATGTATCTTCTTGGAGGTGTTATAAAGAAGCGAGGGGACACTCAGAGCTCGGAGCATCAGACACGGTAATTACTACCCTGTGACTGTATTTGGGCTCAGACCCAGATTGCTCGTGTAACAGTTCGGTTTCAATCCCAAAACCAACGTTTCTGAGCCAGGAAGTGTTGGTTCCAGGAGCAAAGGTCCCGTGGACATCAGTTCCCGTTCAGCATACGGACTTAACAAGGCGGGTAACCACATGTGTTTTCTTCATTTTCACCACTTGTCCTCCAGCTCCACAAAGACCTTCAGCCATGATAGAAATACATTTCCTGTTTGCTGGATTCACACTCCGCGGGGGAATGCAGAGTGGTGTGATTGGCTGATTGCATGTCATGTGAGGGGGTCAAGTGCGTGATCACATAATTCACTGACTGTATCCGATGCTACGAGGTGAAAAATGTTGTATTGTTAATTTACAAAAAACATTTTTTTCCCTCACATTTCTTTAACACTCAACTGATGTTTCCCAGAACATGTTTCTTTTTAAATTCAAATTTACCTAACGTCTAAAAGTTTCTGTGTACAAAATGTAGATACACTTGATTCAATTCAATTCAACTTTACTTGTACAGAACCAATTTACAAAGTCATCCCAAAGCACTTTAAAGAATAAAGTCCAGACTATAGAGAACCTTAAAGAAACCCAACAAATCCCCCTTGAGTAGCTATAGGCAACAGTGGAGAGGAAAAACTCCCTTTAAGGGAAGAAACCTCCAGCAGAACCAGGCTCAGGGTGGACGGCCATCTGCCTTGACTGGTTGGGCTGAGTGGAAAGTGGAGGTTCCCTAATCCCTACCCCGATTTCAGAAGCAGTGTTTCCCGTATACATGACACTTGAGAAACCAGCTTTCTGAAGAAAGCCGACTGTAACCCGGTTACTAATGTCCGTGTAAACATGCTGTGAAAATGAAGGACACTTTTTACAAATTTGTCAAATGAAATAGAGCTAAACAGCTATTTTGTTTTGATGTTATGTGACATTTGTCTTAAAAGATGATCCAGTGTTGCTGTACAAGTTAGAGTCTCTGATGGGATTATTAATGCTACACAGCAACTGTAATGGATTTTGGGGAGTATTTAGACAAGTACATATTTCTGTGTAGCACGTTTACACGTGGAATTGCATAGTATTTGTCATTTTCTGCTCTGCCAACCTTTAACGAGGTGGTCCTAATGTTTTGGACACCTTTTTTTAAATGAAGTGGCCAAAATATTAGACCCACCTATACTAACCACTTCGAACTCATTGAACAGAGAGCAGAATTATCACTTTTGTGGCAGTTTCAACTAAAAATTGAGAAATTATAACCTTGTCAAAGTTGAATGTGTGGCAGATTGCACAGGTGGCCATAACATTATACCTGAACTGTGTAAATCAGTTCAAGTGCATATAGAAAGTCCTACAACATGTGGCACATCCCTTTGTGATTATGAGTATGATGACATAGTAAAATTTCACCTAAACCAGACTGATTTAAGATCACATGCTAACAGATGCTAAGCAGGATGTTATTTGTAAAAATGACTGAATGAATTTCATAGATGTCTAACAACTGTTTCATCAAGGAATACACTCTACTCAGTGATTATCTTTATCTCACGCAGACATGGGCAGTTTAATGGCAGAACTCATTCAAAAAGTGGAAAAAGGCTGGAGAAAAAAACACCTTCTTTGTCCATCCACAGTCCAGCACCTGTAGCAGTGCATGGCGCACCTACAAGAAGGAATTCACTGCACAAAAAAGAAGTAGGATTTTGTGGGAAAATAAATATTAATCATACTTTTATTTACATTACTTCACACCATGGAAACCCATTAAAATCAGCTGAGCATTTTAAACAGCCTGTTTATAAAACATAAACAGATTCAAGTGTTGGGTTAATCAGGTTCTATTTTGATTAATAAAGAGATTAATAAAAAGGGGGACTGTGGCACAGTTGGTAGTGTGGTTGTCCACCAATCCTTCAGTTGTTGGTTCAATCCTTGCTCCTCTGGTCACAGCCAGCTGCATACCAGCTCCTCCCCCATCGGTGTATGAGCACCAACAGGTAGAAAAGCTCTATATAAGTGCAGACCATTTACCATTCTATTCCCACTTTATCATGTGGGAAAGGAAGAAAGGCATAGAGTTGAAAAATCCAACTTGTTTTGCATTGCTCTGCAGCTTGATAAGCAAAACTGGAAAAGAATAAAAAAATCACTGGTAAAACTGTGTGTGTCTACAACTTCTTTACCAACTGAGCTTCAGCCACCTCAGAAACTTACACCTAAAAGCCAATAGAGGGGTGTGGGTTTGACACCTAATATTTTAGTGATTTTCACTTTTCGCACTAGTTTTTACTACAGACCAATCACACACTTCCTTCTTTTTACTGAATCAAATGGTCGGTGAGTCGACAAATCTCATGAAGTGTATCAGACACCACGATCAGGATTGCTTACCCCCTGGCATTTGTTCAGAGAATAGCAGTCATCAGGGACAAGAATATAACCTCAGTTACCAAGATGACTGACAGCTTTTGTACTTTCTACGACAGCTAACAACGCTGCACATGCTGTTGGTCAGTTTAGTCTCTGTGACATGTGAGGGGTGAGGTGTGATCTCTGGATAATAAAGTTTACAGGAGAAAGGCAGAAGGTCTATTTAAACATCCATCAGTACTAACAAATCGATCAGGCTGAATCACAGGAAACTAAATCACACACAGATCTGCTCTCACCAGACCACAGAAGCTTCTTCCAGCTGACCTCAGTCTCTTCAATCCTCCTTTCTTGATAAAGTTCAGTGAAGTGTTTTCTGTAGTACATGTTGCCAGTGGCACAGGCAGGATCAGTCCACACGAGAATTAACTGAATAGTTACACTGACACCTTGAGGACACACGAACAAACTGCATGTTATTAGTTTTCTGAAGTAAAGGAAACTGGTCCTTCATCTTTTCAGTTTACTCAACAACCTATTCTCAGTCTGCTGCTCGTTTCCATGTCCTGCCATCTGTCTTTGGACTATTACTGACCAACATTAAATGTCACAGTCTGTTACCATCTACATTCAGCTCAACTCACTTTATATCTTCAATATGTTTCACATGTGAGGGTCTGTTGGAGCGATTGTGCACGTTTGACGACGAGACAGAACGTAAAATGTAACACATTCATCATATTTGTCATTTTCAAAGTTTACTTCTTCTTTCGTTCTATGTCACAGACGTCACTGTGTGGTGACACATGGAAAAACTGTTTGTAACCAGGAGCTGAATGAGAAACAGGACAGACTCAGACTGGAATCACAAAGGTTAGACATCTGCAGCAGGGAGTGTGTATGACTGGTTAGTGATAATAATGAAGCATCACGTCAATCAGGAGGAAATACGACAGATTATGTGACAGTAACAAGTTTAAGATCTTTTCACTGATCTGTGAATTCACTCAGTAAAGAACATGTACAAATGAATTTCTCTGTCCATAGAGCAGATCACATTTCAGTCCCTGCACAGTGTCTGTTTACAGCATGTTGGTCTCACAGGAGCCAGGCTGCAGGATCTGAAGAGACACAATGAGTCTGATAGATTTTCTAAACCAGGGGTAGAACAAGGCATAAATCAGAGGGTTCAGACAGGGACTGATACACAACATAAAGTCACCAGAGGCTGGAGGTAAAGAATATTCACTTGTTACAAAAAAGATAACAGTATATGGGAAGTAACAGATTAAATACACAAGTACAACAACACCCAGAGTCCTGGCTGCTTTCAGCTCAGATTTCTTTGTCTTTACAGTCCCTGAATGTTGAAGTGTGACGGCTGCAACATGAGAGCGCATGGCACGAGCCTGAGACACAGCCGTCACAAACACTCTGAGATACAGAATTATGACGACAATGATTGGAGAAATAGATGATAAAACAATATCAACGAATGCTAGACTGTATGGCACGAGCACCACACACTCTCCATAGCAGGTATTATCATAACCTGGATGAGACAAACTTCTTGAAAATAATAGACTATTGTAGACAGCACAGATGATCCAGCACATACAAACACACGTTTTAACCCTGGTCACAGTGACTCTGGTGGGATAATGCAGAGGGTCACAAATAGCCACATAACGGTCGACTGATATGAAAATCATGATTCCTACTGAGGCTGAGAGAACGAGTGAGAACAAGTAAACATGTAAGAAACACAGGTGGTCACCAAGAAACCAACAGCCTGTTAGTCGATGAGCTTCTACCACTGACTCAAGCCCCAAAAGGAAATCTGACACAGCCAGAGAGAGGAGGAGGAGGTTGGTGGGTGTGTGCAGCTGCCTGCAGGGAGACAAAGACATGTAACGTAACCTGAGACATTCATGTAAAGTGATACATGTGGCTCATCTGGACATTTAACATTCAAAAACATTGTCAGCAAAGCAGAAAATACGTCTGGTGTCAAGATGTGAAGTTATACATTGTCTTGTAAATCAGACTGTTAATAATTATAAAAAATAATCAACTGTAAGTTTTGCTGAGTTTATCTCTGCCTGAAGTGGGAGACTGAGAGGATGACGAGCAGGTTGAGAATCACAGTTAAAACACAGATGAAGAACAGTAAATACATGAGGACAACATCAGACTGATTGGGCTTTGGTTTCCTGCAGGAGACATTGAGGAGTTGTGGAAAGCAGAGCTCTGCTCCATCCTGGTCCTCCATCCTCAGAGAGACGAGGAGGAGAAGCTGCAGCTTCTGACTCAAACTCTGTCAGACAAATGATTTATCAGTTTCTGTCGTAACATTCATCCCTCCTCTTCTCTTCGTCTCTTTTTTCCAGTTGCATCACCATCATCATTTTCTCTCCTCCCATTGTTTCCTGTTGTGTTCTGCCTATTTACTGTTAACACACACACTTTTTTATCTGGACAACTCTGTCTTAAAGTTACGTTCTTATAAAACTACAGAAAATGCAGTGATGTTTTCCACAGGAATCTAATTACAACAAAATAAGTTTTTCTATAAATATAATGAGATATGTTCATATGTAAGATAAGTTTTATTTGTCACATGCACAGTTGTACATCGTACAATGTACAGTGAAATATGTTGGTGAACCTGCATCTAATTACAAGGACGTTATCCCACCGTATACAGAATAAAAGTAAAATATGACTTGAGTGTTGAGAGTTGAGCAGGCTGATGGCTTGGGGGAAGAAACTGTTCTTCATCTTCTCAGTCCTGGTCCTCAGGAAGAGGAAACGCTGCACTGATGGGAGGAGGGAGAAGAGAGAGTGACCAGGGTGGGTGGGTTGATTAAGGATCTTCTTAGCCATTAGCCTGCAGCGTTTGGTGTAGATGTTCTGCAGGTTAGGGAGGGTGGTTCTGATGGTCCGCTCTGCTGAACGGACCACCCTTTTAAGGACTAAGAGGTCTTGCTTAGTGCAGTTTCCCACACAAGACGCTCTCAATGGTGCATGTGTCAAAGTTCCTGAGCACCTTGAGGGGGAGCTTAAAATCTCTTAATCGTCTGAGGAGGTACAGACACTGTCTGGCCTTCTTCACCATGATGTTTATGTTATGAGTCCAGGAAGCATCTTGTGAAATAGTCACACAATCTGTAGCTCAGATAGTGCGGCGTCCATATCTACCAGGTCGGGTCAGGAGTACAAAGTGTGACACTGCATTTCTGGTATTGTAATTCAATGTTTTTGAGTCTCTGTCTGTCATATGTACGTGATAAGTTAAGAACATAAGCAAGAACTAATATGTACAAGGAAAGTGTCGGAGCAGGTACGACGGCCCCGACCTCACCGGCGTCATCTTCTCTCCAGCTGAAGTCGATATGTAATGGAAATGTAGAGTTAAAATAGACTTTAATAGTGAAAGTATCAATAAAATGTTCCCACCATATTTTCTCCCCCTAAATACCCAATCTGAAATATCCGCTGATGACCCACCAGATGCAGTAAACTCTCCCCATCACCTCTGCTGTTCATTATTCGTTGGGCTCCATTACTTTATATGCATCAGTACTAATAAGTAGGTCAACTGCTGTACCAATATATTTTTAAAATTATATATTTTACTTTTTACCTTGAAAGGTCTCGCTCCACCTTATTTATCTAACTCTTAAATCCATACAGGCAATCTAGATCAAACTGTGCTGCACTGTAACATCCTTTGGTGCATCATACTGACACCAGAACGGCCTATAGCAGGGGTCTCCAACCTTTTTTTCCCGTGAGCTACTTTTACAAAATGAAAATGACTGACTTCAGCTGGGAGAGGCTGCTGCACGTGAGCAGCACGTTGTTGAAGAGAGTGAGAATGAGACGTGGTTTTAGTCAGATTCTCCAAAAACACTAGAAAAAGTCGCTAGATTTGTTGCTAGTCGCTTTTTTGAAAAAGAGTCAATAGAGGGGTCTGTTAAATATAGTGACAAAATCGTTAAGTTGGCAGCACCGATCGCCACTGGCTCATCAAGCCTGAAAGCAGCGCACTGATTGATTGACAACTAATTGTCAAAAGGGGCAGGACAGTGATGAATTTGATTGGATATGCATGTTGCCGAGTGACCAATCAAATGTGACTAGTTTTCAACTAGTCAAGTTTTCAAATTTATGTAGGATTCAATAAACCTTTGGCGAGCTACTTGGAAAGTAGCATTGCAGTAATGGAGACAAGATATGACCAACGTCTGTCGAAGTTGGGTTGTATATTCTGAGAGGTAGGGTCTGATCTTTCTGATGCTGTAGAGGGAAAATCTACATGACCTAGAGACTGCAGATCCAAGGTTGATGCTGATGTTGTGTTGTACTGAAGGTCTGACTGGAAAGACAAGAGCTTCAGTCTTGGAGTGGTTGAACCTCTAAGCAGAGGTGTCACAGAGACAGGCAGAGATGTGTGATGGGGCAGAGGAGTCAGGTGGAAAGGACAGGAAAAGCTGTGTGTCATAGCAGTGATAGGAAAAGCCATGTGAATGGATGAAACGAATATGACCAAAAACTGAGCCCTGCAGCACACCTGTCCAGAGACTGAGAGTAAGAAACATGCCCCCACCACGATACCTTGAAAGTACATCCAGATCAAAGCCAGACTAGAGCTGATCCAGAGATGCCCAAGTCAGAGAGTGCAGACAAGAGGATCTGATGGTTCACAGCATCAAAGCTGCAGATAGGTCTAGTAGAATTAGAAATAGAGAAGATGACAGAAGAATGACCTGTGACTCTTGCAGCCCGTAGGGATTCCCGTCTCTGTGGAGTGACCACTCTTGTCAAAAGACTGATTGACATCCAGGAGGTGGTTCTGGGAAAGAAAGTGTTATAGATGATTGAAGACTGCTCGTTCCAGGGTCTTGGTCAGAAATGGAAAAGAAACTGGTCTCTAATTCTCCACAAGGGAGGGATCGAGAGCAGGCTTCTTCAACAGTGGAGTAATCTGGGCCTTTTTGAATGAGATGGGAAAGGTTCCTGTTGTGAAAGAAGTGATCATCTGTGTGACTTGGCTTGTATTAGTGTAGGTGCAACAGCTTGAAGAAGATTGGAGGAGATCGGATCGAGAGAGCAGGTGGTCAGACAATTCGAGAGGAGGAGGGTGGACACATCGTCCTCTGACAAAGCTGAAAATGGAGAACAGCTTTCTGGTGTCCGTGGTGTTGTGGACTGCGTCCTGGATACACTGTGACAGACACTTTGAGGCAGTTTAACAGTATAGTAACAGACACTTTGAGGACCCAGGACCAAACTGAGTGTTATCAAGTAGAATTACTATTATTATTGTTATTATTCTAATTATGATTATTATATTACAAACTGTGAAATGGTTTAATAATGTAATATACTATATGTAACATATAATAATACAGTTATGTGTAATGCTAACCACTACATGTTCACATGTAGCGTAAATGAACTTGATAGTGAACATGGGAATAAAATGATACCATTGTGTTTTTCCCACTGACCTTCTGTCAACTCACAGACTTTCTTGATGTAAACCAGTTTCACTGGTTCACAAAATCGGCCTGACAGTCGTGGAATCGCTGCGGGCCGCAAAAGCCGCAGGTCTGTCTTCGCGCCTAATCCTACTTGACAAATAAAGCACTCTGCTTTAATGGTTTTGCTGCCTTGTACGGCACATGTACGTGCACTTTGGATAATATGATGCTATAACCCTAATGTAAGTGGTTTTCTTGCCTGATTCTAACCAGACACAAGTAGTGGATTCAGTCCTAGGTCTGTGGTTTGAATGTTAGCAGACAGAGTTGCTCTGGGGGTTACCTTTCTATCCTCTCCACTGGAACAGCAGGGCCATTCATAGATCTTTGATGTACACTGAGGACATTTGGGTGTAACATTAATTGAGATGACGGTTCAGGTCTTCAAATGTTTTTACCCTGGTATTTACTCTACGTCTATATATAAAAACTTCAAGCTACTTTATATTCACAGAGGAGGTTGCCAGTCTATCTTAGGGCCAAAACAGAGAGACTTACACAGACAATCATTCATGCTCATAATCACTCCTACAGGATATTTAGGCACCAATTAACCTCATATTCATGTCTTTGGACTGTGGGAGGAAACAGATTAACTGGGGGAAACTGCAGGAAACCAACACAAGCACCGTAAGAACATGCAAACTCGAGGTAGACTTGGGAATTCAATTCAAGTTTACTTATAAAGCAAATTAAAAACTGCACAGTTGGTCAAAGTGCTGTACACAAACACGAAGACAAAACATATACTGTAAAATAATTATAGATTAAGGCATTTAAAGGAACAGACAAAAAAAACAAGTAAAACAAAGGTAACTATAAAAAAAAAAAAGGTTAAAGCCAAAATCTTAACCTTCGTCTTGTGTTAGTTTCCTGTTACCATCTCTGTCTTAAATCACCTGTTAAATACACTAAAAACAACCACCTATCATCCAATTTGTTTCTCATATCTTGGTTACCTTGTTAGGCTTTCTTATCCATGAAAATATTGGTTTTAATATTTTTGGTGTGGGCCCCAGGGCCTTTTTTTGTCAGCATACCCCTCGATTTCAATAAAAAAAAACAATGGAAAATGAACCTCAAGGGAATGAGATAAATAAATAAAAGGTTGTTTTGTCACCTGACTATTACTGAGGGGATTTAGAACACATCTCTAAAATAAATTTGATTTGTTTATTTTTTCATTTTAATATTATTAACTAACATAGTCAGTGGGTATGCTCCACAAGTTGGCTTGAGTTAGAAGAGAAGGAGAGATTCTGGAGTGAGTTTGATGAGGTTGTAGAGAGTATCCCCAGAGGAGAGAGAGTAGTTGTTGGAGCAGACGTCAATGGGCATGTTGTTGAGGGGAACAGAGGTGATGAGGAGGTGATGGGCAGGTTTGGTGTAAAGGAAAGGAATCCAGAAGGACAGATGGTAGATGACTTTGCTAAGAGGATGGAAATGGCTGTAGTCAACACTTACTTCCAGAAGAGAGAGGAACACAGAGTGACATACAAGAGTGGAGGTAGGAGTACACAGGTGGACTACATCCTATGTAGACGAGGTCATTTGAGAGAGGTTAGTGACTGTAAAGTGGTGGTAGGAGAGAGTGTAGCCAGACACCACCACATGGTGGTGTGTAAGATGACTCTGGTGGTCAGGAAGAAGAAGAGAGGAAAGACAAAAAAGAAGACCAAGTGGTGGAAGCTAAAGAATGAAGAAACTTACGAGGAATTTAGGCAGAAATTGAGACAGGCTTTGTGTGGTCAGGAAGAGCTTCCAGATGACTGGGAAACTACAGCAGAGGTAATCAGGGAAACAGGTAGGAAGGTGCTTGGTGTGTCATCTGGAAAGAGGAAAGAAGATAAAGACACTTGGTGGTGGAATGAGGAAGTACAGGACTGCATCCAGAGGAAGAGGTTAGCTAAAAGGAAGTGGGATGTAGAAAGGACTGAGGAAAGTAGACAGGAGTACAAGGAAGTGCAGCGCAGAGTGAAGAGGGAGGTGGCAAAGGCCAAACAGAAAGCTTACGATGAGCTGTATGACAGGTTAGACATGAAGGAAGGAGAGAAGGACTTGTACAGGATAGCCAGACAGAGAGATAGAGATGGGAAAGATGTGCAACAGATAAGGGTGATTAAAGACAGAGATGGAAAGGTGCTAACAAGCCAGGAGAGTGTGCAGAGAAGATGGAAGGAGTATTTTGAGGAGCTGATGAATGAGGAAAATGACAAGGAAAGAAGGGAGGAAGATGTGGATGTTGTGGAGCAGGAAATAGAGATTAGAAAGGATGAGGTGAGGAAGGCTCTGAAAAGGATGAAGAGCGGAAAGGCTGTTGGTCCTGATGACGTACCTGTGGAGGTGTGGAAGTCTCTAGGAGAGACAGCAGTGAAGTTTCTGACAGGTCTGTTTAACAGGATTTTAGAGAGTGAGAAGATGCCTGAGGAATGGAGGAGAAGCGTTCTGGTGCCGATCTTTAAGAACAAGGGTGACACGCAGAACTGTAGCAACTACAGAAGGATAAAGCTGATAAGCCACACAATGAAGCTGTGGGAAAGAGTAGTGGAAGCCAGGCTTAGGAAGGAGGTGGAGATTTGTGAGCAGCAGTATGGTTTCATGCCCCGTAAGAGCACCACTGATGCCATTTTCGCTTTGAGATTGTTGATGGAAAAGTACAGAGATGCTCAGAAGGAGCTGCATTGTGTCTTTGTGGATTTAGAGAAGGCGTATGACAGGGTGCCGAGGGAGGAGCTGTGGTACTGTATGAGGATGTCGGGAGTGGCAGAGAAGTACGTCAGAGTAGTTCAGGACATGTATGAGAGGAGCATGACGGTGGTGAGATGTGCCGTAGGTCAGACAGAGGAGTTCAAGGTGGAGGTGGGACTACAAGTCAGTCGTAGCAAGACAGAATACATGTGTATAAACGAGAGGGAGCAAGGTAGAAGTGTGAGGTTACAGGGGGCTGAGGTGAAGAAGGTGCAGGAGTTTAAGTACTTGGGGTCAACAGTTCAGTGTGATGGGGAGTGTGGAAAAGAGGTGAAGAGGCGAGTGCAGGCGGGTTGGAATGGGTGGAGGAAAGTGTCAGGAGTGTTGTGTGACAGAAGAGTGTCAGCAAGACTCAAAGGAAAGGTGTACAGGACAGTGGTGAGACCAGCTCTGCTCTATGGGTTAGAGACAGTAGCAGTGAGAAAGAGACAAGAGGCAGAGATGGGAGCAGCAGAGATGAAGATGTTGAGGTTCTCCTTAGGAGTGACAAGGTTGGACAGAATAAGGAACGAGCTCATCAGAGGGACAGCACACGTTGCCTGTGTTAGCAACAAAGTCAGAGAGGCCAGATTGAGATGGTTTGGACATGTGCAGGAGGGATAGTGAATATATTGGTAGAAGGATGTTGGAGATGGAGCTGCCAGGCAAGAGGGCGAGAGGACGACCAAGGAGGAGATATATGGACGTCCTAACAGAGGACATGAGGTTAGCTGGTGTCAGAGAGGAAGATGCCCAGGATAGAGTGAAGTGGAAAAGGATGATTCGCTGTGGCGACCCCTGATGGGAAAAGCCCAAAGAGAAGTAGTAGTAACTATAGTAACATCTATGGTTTTATGGGTCAATTTCGACCCATTTTTAATTACTTCAAAAAGTCTCTTTTTTTCAGCTGTTTATTTGGGTTGAGTTCCATCCTTGGTGGATGTGGGTCCACAACACAAATGGATTATATGCAGACCCATCAAGGATGTTGTAAAACACAACCATTGGCCATCTCCTGGTCATTCACTGGCAAGTGTAGATGGAAGTCAAAAGTCCTTTGTTTTTGTTGTAGTTGAGGATAATTGTGGGCTTTTTGTCACTTCCTGATGACACAGCTGCATCTTTGTGAAGAGTAGACATAAGTAGTACTTTTTTTTTTTACACCACTGTGGTCTGACAATATCAGACCACAGTGGTGGTGTCTCTAAAAGCAAACTTTGTGGACAGTGCAGCCCTGTCCTTCACCTGCAAGATTTCAGCTGGCAGCTTAGGATTACATTTCTTTACTGTGTCCACCATGGTGACTTTCCTCCTGAGAAGTTCTTGTCCAAAGTCATAGCTGGTAAAAAAAATTGTCACAATGATATTGTGATCCTGCAGTCCGATAGTCATATCCAGGACCACACGTTTTCCTTGGTCTTCCTCAGGATGCCACTTGCAGCTTGTGTCAATCTGTAGATTCCAGGCATAGCTGGTTTTTGCATCACAGGCTGCCCAGATTTTTATGCCGTACTTCCCTGGCTTACTGGGTATGTATTGCTGGAAGGGGCATTTTCCTCAGAAAGGGACAAGACATTCATCCATGGTCACCTCTGTTCCTGGGTTGAACATCAGTGGAAGGAGCTGCACCCATCTCTCCCAGACATCCCTGATGGGGGCAACCTTGTCAGATCTTAGTCTGGTATCTCTGTTGTCAAATCTGAGGACTCTTGATATCATTTGAAAGGTCTGAAGTGACATTGTTATGCGGAAAATATTTCTTCCGGTCGATGTGTCCCACAGACTATCAGTGTTTTGTTTTTGTGCAGGTATACTGGAAAACAAGGTAGAATGAGAATCCCCTAAAGCTCACATGATTGGGAGAGGAGCTGGCTGCCAGTGTGCTGGTTGACAGTGAACTTATGATTTCAGTTTTGGCTCTAATTATTGCTTTATAATGTTATTTTTATAACTGGGTCGAAACCGACCCTAACAACACAGAGGTAATAATTTCAACTAGAGCATTTTATCTTTTAGTGAAATTTTTTTTGTTTTATTTTGTTGAAATAGAGGTTCCTGACAAAGTCATAAAGCCTTGATGCAATAAAAAAAAATTATATGGTTATTTTATCCATTTAAAACCTAAAAACGGGTCGGTGCCGACCCTAACACAAGACGAGGGTTAAACTGAGTGCAATGCCAAAGAGAAACAAGGTGTTTTAGAAAGGATTTATAAACAGGAAGTGATTTGGCCTGCCTGATGTGCAATAACAACTCATAGATCTTACAAGATGGCAGTGCGGTAGCACCAATGCAGCGGCCTCTTTGTATCAAACTGTGTTAAATTCTTGTTTAGCCTGACCAACATGCACATGGGCATTGAAAGCACTTGGATTTAGGAAATTAGCCACAAACAATCTCCAAGATGATCTGCTGCAAGAGCTTTACCACCTCAGGGGCCCAGGACTCCAATCCTTGTTGTTGCCCAATCGCGATGGCCAAAGGAAGAGAGAGAACGAGGAAACGCAGCAAGCGAGCTGGCTTCAAGCTAAGCTAAGGGCTAATCCCAGCCACCTAGCTCCATCCATTCTGCGGCTTTGCGACAGAGGTCCCGCCAACGCCATTCAGCTCAATGGGCTGGCCTCCTTCAGAGCCGACAGAGACACAGCGCTGTGTGGAAAAACTTGCGGTGGAGGTTTGTCTGTTTATATTAACACGAAATGGTGCAGGAACTTTGAGTTTATGACATGTTAGATGTCGACCATTTTATTTATCTCGGGAACTCACCACAGTTCTAATAGTCGTTGCGCTCAGTGAACTGTAAGGAGCTATAAATGAACTGCAGAACACACACCCAGACAAACTGTGTATTGTTGCTGGAGTTTTTAACCATGCAAATCCCAAGTCAGTTCTCCAGAAATACCATCAGTGTTTGGATTTTGGAACGAGAGGAGAGAACTCGCTGGATCTTTTTTACACCAACAGCCCTAGCGCGTACCAGGTGGTATCCCGTCCCACCCCAACCTCGGATCACATCTCTGTTATGCTGATTCCAGCATACAGACCATGTCATGTCATCCCGACTTGCTTCAAAACCACAACAATCGTCCCTATCCCGAAGAAATCAATAGTGTTGAAGACCGTCCCGTTACACTCACAAGCATCAGCAGTGTTTCGAGAGGCTCATCACAAGGCACATCAACACCTTGCTACTTTCTACTCTCAACAGACAATGCCATCACCTCCGACCTGCACCTGGCACTCACACATCTAGACAATAAAAACACATGCATCCAAATGCTGTTAGACTTCAGTTTAGGGTTCAACACAGTCACCCCACAGCAACTCATCATAATTTAATTCAGCTTTATTTAGATGTCACCAATTCACAACAAAGTCATCTCAAGGCACTTACCATAATAGAGTCAAGACTATACAGACATTTAGAGGGTGGGCGGCCATCTGCCTTGATCCGTTGGGGTGAGTGGAAAGATAAGATAAGATAAGAGAAGATAAAACTTTATTAATCCCACAGTGGGAAAATTCTTGTGTTTTTAGCAGTTTTTTGGAAAAAACTGAAAATATATACATATTTACATTGGAAAAAATGTAACAGATGAATAAATAAGAAATATACAAGTGAAAAAAATTGCACATTGTGTGTCACTGCAGTGACATATTAAATAGTCTTATGGCTGTGGGGAGGAATGAGCGACGGTAGCGCTCCTTCCTGCACTGTGGCTGTAACTGTCTAGTGCTGAAGGAACTGCTCAGAGCCTCCACAGTGTGGTGCAGGGGGTGGGAGGGGTTATCCATGATGGATGTTAGTTCCATCCTTCTGTCCGCCACCTCCTCGATGGAGTCCAATGTGCAGCCCAGGACAGAGCCAGCTCTCTTAACCAGCTTGTTAAGTCTCTTCCTGTCTCTGTCCGTGCTGCTCCCAGCCCAGCACACAACATCATAGAGGACTACTGAGGCCACCACCAAAGTGGACAGGGAAAAGAAAAGAGCAACAAAAGCAACAACAAAACACTGGGCAGGTTGGTAGAACCACTAGCTGATCAATTCCTTCAGAGACAAGTCCGTTATCTGAAGCCAGAAGAAGATCGTTGGTGACTTTAATCAGTGCGGTTTCTGTGCTATGATGAACTCTAAATCCTGACTGAAATTCTTCAAACAAGTCGTTTCTGCGCAGGTGGTCACATAATTGCTTTACAACTACTTTTTCCAAGTATTTTAGAAATAAAGGGAGATTGGATATTGATCTGTAATTGGCTCCTCACTACCCCCACCAAACAGGGATCCAGGAACTGCTCCTTACCCAGTATTACAACTCCCACAGTCCTCACCTCGTAAGACTGATTTTAATGCCATGTCATATCAACAACAGCCACTAGCTGCAGTGCAGGAGCACCGACTAGCATTCTCTCAAGGAAAGGCAAGGGACACAGCTCAGTTCCAACAAAGGTTTGCACTGCCGCGCCACCCATCTAGGTGTTTTGCTTGTGTATAGGTCGGGGAGGAGTACTGCCAGCATTGTTTTAGATGTGGGGGCAGTGAGTGTTTCAGAGCAGGTTGTAGAGCCTATAGGCTGGGCAAACTGGATAAGAACGGCCTTTAAAACTAGGAAAGGTTAATCCTGCGGGACATGGGCCAACCAGCACCATAGAAGAGTCCTGCCTTTGTGTAAGTTGTAGAAAAAGAAAAAAAAATAAAGGAATAAAGTCTTAGTAAAACCATATTATACTGCTCAAAGGAATGCCAGGGGACCCATTGGCCTACAGATGATTGTAAGCCATACATGTGCTCAGGTGTTAACACAAAGCTAGTACAGTTAGGGAAGAAACCCAAAGCCAAGAAATGAGACAAATTGCAAAAAGAAAGCACTCTGTATGAAATTTACTGGGGAAATTTCCTGCATAAACTACAAACTCAGGCACTATAGGATACAGGCTCACAAATCTGTGCTGTAGAGAAGTTGTGTAAGAGTTATGTTCTATACGACCCCAAAACAAGACAGAAGCACAATGGAGATTATTAAAAGCTTATTTGAGAAAAGAGGTTAAAAAGGCAGCGACAAGAAGAGTAGGATGTCAGCCTGGGGTTGCAAGCGGAATTGGCGGCTTGTATCTTCTGTGTACAAGAGAGACAGAGCAAGAAAACGGAACCAGACCGACTGATTCTGGAGGATATAATAGTCCTGGTTATGCAGCCAATTGTTTGTAAGCACGGGGGTGGGTGTCCTGGAGTGTTACTGGTAGGTGAGAAGGTCAGCAGGAGTCCAGGGAACAAAGGGTCTGTTAACGAGGTGGCTGGAGAGAGAGTGCTTGAAAAACAACATTAAATAGCACAATCATAGAGTGAGGTCGGAGGTAAGATAAGATAAGAGGAACCAGCTGGCAGATGACACGTGTGGGTGGATGACACGTGTGGGTGGAGGCTTGTAATGAAAACTGTGGGTTCCAAAACTCAGTAGACCACTAGATCAAAAACAAATCAGCTTGCTCTCATTAACACATTCTCCCAGCATAATGGTCCAGAAATCCAGCTCTCTCATAGTCTGTCCAAAGAATTAAGTTTAATGATATTTCAGGTCTGGGCATAATATTCACATCCAGATCCAGGACTACAATATCAAATGTCAAACAGTCAAAATCCCCTTCACAAAAGCAACAGTCCAAATCCAGAAAGGGGAACTTACAGAGAGTGAAACTGGTGTGTAGGAGAAGTCTGAGTCCTTCAGGATGAGCAACAGGATCCTGACAGACACTGGTCTCAACAGGCTGGCAGGCAGGATTGTACAAGTAAGGAGCTGAACCAAACTGGTCTGGTCTGGCAGAAACAGGCAAAAATATGGCTTGAGAGTCAGGAGCATAATAGCACAAGACAATCTGGCAGGGGACTGAACAGGGAGCCGAGTATATATAGCCAGAGAAACAGGTGAAAACAATCAGGACCAATGACGAGTAGACAAGTTACAGAAATGCAATGGAGCAGGAAACTGAATCTAGGGATCTTCCAAAATATAAGCGGGAAGAAAATCTGGAGATCCTGACAAGGTGGGGAAAGAAAATCACCTACTTGATGTGCATCTGAGAGATGTAGAAGAATTAATTGGCACACTTGAACCCTCACATATTGCTTATGGGACAGAAATGCCATGAATTGGGAGGCTTGAAGTGCCCTTTAAGCTTGCTGGTAGTGATGATGAGTTATTAATACCAATGTTAGTGTTGAAAGGCAACCAACAGCTGTCCCCTTAATAGGCTTTAATGTTATTGAGTTCCTTGTTATGAGCAGCCTACAAGACAAAACAGGGGAACAACGGAAAGCTGGTGGAGGCAGAGAAGATTTTGCTTTTCCTCATCTTAGGAAAACAAAGCAGAGGCCTGTGTTATCGCAGTGACTGTAGAGCAAACATCTGAGTGTCGTGTGAGGACCGTCAATAAGAGGGTCACTGTGTCCATGCATAGCTCTATGCAGATTGAATGTCAAGTACAGGCTTCCCCCTTCAGGGAGGATAACACCTAAACTTTGAGCCCCTGAGAATCCACAGTGGCCTGAAGGACTGGAGTTTTGTGATACTCTTGTGTCAGCGAAAGGCCACACGGCCCCAAGAATGATTGTTAGTGTGCTAAATCCAACAAGTCATGACATGACATGACACTGACAGGGACTGCTCAGAAAGTGAAGTAAGTTTATGCCACCAGTATATTCACAGCAGACACCTTACCCACTGCATCCATCCTCCATGTCAGAACCCATAGCCCTGACAGGGAGACATCTGCTCATGGAAAATGGGACCCTCCAGTTGACCTAACTCACTTTGATGAAAAAAAACAGTGACTGATTGTCAGACAGATGTTAAGTGAAGAGTCGCAGTCCTTCTCCAAGTCTGAGAAAAACTTGAAAATGGACATCTCGCTAAAGGATTCTGAACCAGTGTCAAAAACATATCTCTCCATCCCAGAGCCATTGTACAAAGAGATAAAAGACTATTTACAGGATTTGATAGCACAAGGCTGGTTTGAAAGCTCTACCTCCTGGCTAAAGATGGTACTTTAGGGTTGTTTATTGATTAAAGGGAACTCAACAGGAATAGCCACCCAGATCGCTTTCCCATTCCTAGAGTGCTTTACATTACGGATAGTCTGGGAGGAAACACCCTCTTCTCACGACTGGACTGGGGTAAGACATATCACCAGGGGTTCATGGCCAAAGAAAGTAGAAGTTTTGACAGCTTTTGTGACCCCCTGGGGTTATATGAATGGGTCCGCATCCCATTTGGACTGATGTCATATGATCTTATTGGAGCAGCTACACGGGCGGTTGAAAATCAGAATGAGGTCAGTGTTGGTCCATGGGTGTCTCAGTTTACAATGCAGCAGTAGTTACAGTCACAACCACTATCCCACCAACAGCTGAACAAAGGAAATTATCAAAGAAACAATCCCACTATTGGACCAGTCATCCAGCACAAGTTATCAAGCAACTTAACTCGCAGATCACATGCCTCCTTAGAGAGAACTACCCAACCGTTTGAACTTGTCTAAGTCGACTTCCTGCATCTTTACAAGTGCAGTGGTAGTTATGAGTATATTCTCCTAATAATTGACCATTTCACGCATTTTGCCCAGGCATATGCAACAACCTCCAATTCTGGAAAAACAGCAGCAGATAAAATCCTTAACGACTATGCCCTGAGATTTGGTTTCCCAGCAAAGATTCACCCTGACCAGGGTGATGAGCTTGAAAATCAATTGTTTGCACAACTTAAAAAATACTGTGGAGTTGCTGGGTTGAGAACCACTCCTTACCACCGCCAAGGAAATGGCCAGGTTGAGAAGTTTAACAGAACACTTCAGATCTTAAAGACACTCAGAGAAAGACAGAAAGCTTACTGGAAAGACTCGCTAAGCATTTTTGTACACAACTGCATTTCCATTGCCATTCCAGCAGCAATTCAGAATGTGCTCATCTGAGACATGGTGACCTGCAGTACATCATCCGAGAGGAACATGCTATCGAGACCAGAACAAAAACAAGAGGCAACAGATCAGCCAGAAAACTGAAACTGAAGAGGGGGCCGTGTGGATGGGGGCTGGGAGCTGGGCAGAATCATATCTTTTAAAGAAGAGATTTAGTTCATTTGCCCAGACCTGCTCACCCATGACCTGCCTACCATCCCCACTCTCACCTGCTTTTTCACCACCAGAGTGTAAGCAGGAGACAGATAAACAAGATTGTGATCAGAGCAACTCAGAAGGGAGAGGGGGAAGAGATATATGCATTCTTGGCATTGGTATCTAGTACGTCCAGAGTTTTATTGTCCCTTATGTGGCAGTTAACCCAGCCAAACATCAGCATCATCCTACAGTGATTGTTCCTGCTAAATCGGCCAGAAATCTGGAGCTCATCATCAACAAACAACTGAGCTACACGGAACACATTACCTCAGTCTTTAGGTCGTGTAGATTTTCTCTCCACAACATAAGGAAGATCAGACCCTACCTCTCTGAGTACATGACCCAACTCATCGTGCAGGCATTGATCATATCTCGTCTAGATTACTGCAACGCACTGTTGATGGGGTTGCCGGCATGCACGACCAAACCCTGAAGATGATCCAAAATGCGCAGCACGCCTCATCTTTAACCAGCCAAAAAGGATGTGACTCATGTCACTCCGCTCTTCAGATCTCTGCACTGGCTTCTTGTGGCTGCGAGGATTAAAGTCAAAGCTCTGTCTCTTGCCAACAGAGTGGTCAACTTAAAACTCAGTCAGTCATTCAGGTCTGTAATCCCTCCAGCCAGCTGCGCTCGGCCAGCAAATGGCGTCTGGTGGCCACACAGAAGACACCAGCTCAGTGATCCCACGACGGTGGAACAAGCTGCCAAACTCTGCACGCTCAGCATCCACACACTACATTTAAAAAACTGCTGAAAACAGAACACTTCCACATATTCCTGTGCACATAAAAAAAAACTTTATGCTCTTGCTTGTACTTACCATCTCATGAAACAGAAAGACTTCTTTGATCGCTGTTTTGCTGCCTTGTACCTTACTTTAAGTCACTTTCGATAAAAGCGTCTGACAAAGGAGTCTAAGACACGCATGAGTCAGAGGGCTTGTCAAAACCCTGTGGCGCATTGAAAGTGAGGGCTGGCGCTCGCCGGCTGAGGCGGTATCTCGGCCCCGCCGAGGGTCGGTCTCATAGCCAGCCCATCTAGCCCACACCGTTGGGGAGGTGGAGCGTGACTAAAGGTAAATGTACATTGTTATATATAAAGTTTTTTTTTTTATCTAACAGTCAAGAAGTCACAAGCAAAGGGTGACAGGAAGGAAAGGAGTTTGATAATGAAGTAATTATAACATTAATTTATCATTTAAACAAATGTACAAATCACCAAAGCAATAGTCCGATATTAGGCGACAGCGTAACAGGTTGCAGCTTCTAGTGCAGAATCCACTAAAGAGGAGTGTGTTGAAAGGCTTTCGATACAAGCTTCAGCCCTTCAGGAAGCTTCATTTGACCATCACTAAAAACAGAGTCAATAAGCAGGAGTCAAGCCAAGCAGAGCAGTCAAAAACAGTAGGAAAGGGTGACGATCTGGCAGGAAGTGAATGTCAGAGGTTTCAAATGGACAGGGGCACAGGTGAATGCAAGAAGGGGTGTCAATGAGTAGTGACTTTGTTGAAATGTCCTGTTGAAACAAAGTGCAACAGGAAGTGGCCAGGAGTAGCCAGAAAATACCGGTCAGAGACAGGAAGTAGAACAGGAGAGGGTGAGACAGAGAGGGGGAGTGCAGGTATGGGAATCGATGGGGAACCAGGTGTGAGGGGGGCCGATTGGAGCCGAGATGGCCAAAGTTGAGAGGACACGGAGTCCTGAGTGTGAGTCGTGACAGTCACATGTGCTACACAAAATTAGCAAATACCTTTTCCATCAGAATAACAAAAAACAACACTGAACATTATAAAGAAAGGAGGAAGTACGAAACTGAAGCCAGCTGAAAGACGCTTCTGTGGTCAGAGCAAAATCCAGCTTTTGTATCCATAACCCTAAATACATTTTATGGGCCTGATATAGCTGTTTTTAGTGTTGGACCTTTAGATGAGCCTTCTCCTTTACTTCTGTAAACTTTGTAGGTCACACCTCACTCCTCACGTTACAGAAACTAAACTGATCCCAGCACCTACTGTACACAGAAACCTGAGCCTCTTACAAAGTTCACCTGAGGGCCAAACAACAGGACTGTAGTTTAGGAGTGATCCACACTGAGGTTGTAGTCTGTGCCTGGGGTTTTTGATCAGCGTTTCCTTCATCCCGAATATAAAAGCTGTTCCAGTGAATGAAACTTCTGTACGAAAGTCATTTCTGAGCTTCAATCACTTTTATCAAATGTCAATAATGTCGGTCTATTTGTCTGAACTATTCTGATCTTCCTGACTAACAAACATCATGTGTGGGCTTTATCTCATAGCGTCCTACACTTTGATGTACTGCTGCTGTAATACGCCCAACAGCTTTCCAAACATGTGACACATCTTCTTCAGCTTGTATCTGTTTGTCAAGTTGACCTTCTTACACTGTGCCGAGACATTTGAACTGAAGATTTCATAACAACATGAACAGGAAACGCTGGAAGGTTTTAGTCCGAGTCAATTACCAGACCTCAATCCACCTGAACATATATTTCACCTGAAATAGGGAATGAAGATTTAAGAAAAATCCACCTTAAACAATCACTTGAATAAGAATCTGATTTATTTGCCAAGTACAAGGATTTCACTTTGGTCCAACCTTAACATGAAGCTGATAATCAAAACATACAGAACATGAGGCTTCAACAGGCTACAGGCTCCAACTGAAGCTGGTTTATGTAATACTTGGGTCGACCAGAGAGGACAGCATTACCAATAGTCATGTCTGCTGGATTTAAGAGCCTGCATTAGTCTCAATATATTCTCAAGTATTTTGGCAATATTATTAAATATTATCAAACTAGGTTTTCGCTTTGCAATAGTGTAAAATACAGTGACTACAAAAAGACATGTGATGTGTGTCTTCAAACGTGGGAAGAAATTATGAGCAACTGAAATTTTACCAGATCTATAAAGCAGACTGTCAATAGCACGTGACTCGTTTATTTTTTTACGTTTATGATGAATGATCAAATCTTAAAATGGGCAGTGTACTCACAAGTGTGAAACTTGATTTGGTTTAGCTGAACAAAGAAACACGAGCACATAATGTTGTTGTATTGGTTGTCAAAGCTGCAGAATCGGACTTGGTTTAGTGGAACAATAAGAAAATAATAAAATCTTTTGAATGGTCCATTGTTTGTCAGAAAATCAGAGAGAGCTGGTTTTGGGAGAGGGTGGGGGAGATAGGAAAGTATTTATACCATGTCCGACGTGCTGAGCTGAGACTTGCAGCGATGGCGTCCTACAAAGTGATGTGTGCGCGGACTCTGCTGACTCTGCTGATTCTGCTGACACCAGGTAAGAAGCCTCGTCACTGTCCACACCTGAACCATCATGTCTCACATCTGCTTCCTGCTGGGGAGACACCGGGAAAGAAATAACATTTTTTAATCAGGTTTGTGGGGCCTGTCACAGTTGATGAGCAAACAGATTGACCAGGCAGGTAGACAGAATAGGGGACGACCAGACGGGTAGACGAGAGCAGGCAGGTTACCAATAGAAGGTTTACAGATGAGTTGTGGATGTGCAGGCTGGATTGTAGAGGAGTTGACAATGGCTGTGCTGACAGGTTAACCGTGGAGCAGGCAAGCAGGGTAAGAGAGTCCAAACATGAAATCCAGTGTGGCAAAAAACTCTGAGGACTGCAGTCATGCAGCAAGACAATCTGGCCAAGAGCTGAGGTGAAATAAAACTATAAATGGACAGGGGAGAACAGGTGAAACCAATTGAGGTCAATGATTATGATTATGGTGGTGAAGTTGGTAACTGTAGGACAGAGACAGGACATGGTGAAAAATGGGTAACAAAATAAAAGTCCAAGGGAGGAAGTGGAGCTGAGAGGCCAAATCATGACAGTAGGGTAGGTGGAGGGCAAACTCATTTGACGGGGCATGGCCCAAAAATGCTTCGCTCCCATTTGCATCCTGAGAACATCAGTTCTGTCTGAGTGGTATGTGAATGTCAGGACACCTCAGCGTCAGTATATTTCAATAGGACTAGATTTTTAAGATAAGATAAGACTTTATCAATGCCACAGTGGGGGAATTCTTTTTATTGAGCAGCAATAGAACAAAGAACAAAGAAGCTACACAGAACAAGGTACCGTAATTTCCAGACTATAAGCCGCTACTTTTTTCACACGTGTTGGACCCTGCAGCTTAAACAATGATGCGGCTAATTTATAGATTTTTAGTGGCGAGCTTCACGTTGCCAATACATTTAGCCTCGTCACATCAGACCAATGAAATTACCGAACAGATCACAGTGGACCAATGAAACTGTTCGAATTATATCAAACGCACTCACACTAAGTTCTTCAGATCTGTCATTTTGCGCTTACACAACACACCCTCATCCTGGAAAGCACACAAAGGAATGGATCCTGACAGTGTTGAGCAGTGTCAAAAAAATCCACGATCACCAATGGGTTTCGAAAGGCTGGACTGCTGCAGGATGAAGAGGACAACACAAGCTCAAGCAATTTGCCTCGAGACGAAAGTGACATTGAAAGCAACAACGAAAGAGAGACTGAGAAAGTGTGTGACAAACTAATTCAGAGGCTGTTCAATTCCGACAATGAAGAGGACGACTTCAGCGGTTTTAGTGGGCAGGAGGAAGATGAAGATAGCGATCAGTGACTGGTTTAACCAGTGTTACTGCCATGTTATAGGCACTGTTCAGAAAAAGGCACTTCATTAAAAGTTAAAAACAAATTTGTTTACCAGTTTTCTATGTAAATATCTCATGTTACAAAGCAGACACCTGTGGCTTATAGACAAGTGTGGCTTATATATGTAATTTTTTTTTCTTTTTAAATTTAGTGGATGCCCCTTATATTCAGGTCCGCTCAATAGACCAGAAATTACAGTACACATAGTTTAACGTTAAACCAGATAAAAAGAAAAAACTATTATACTTTTGTATGTGTTTTGTCGCTACAAACTTTTTGCATAAAAAAGAAAATAAAATAATAATTAAATCTGAATAAAAGCACAAACTTTCATGATACATAACAACAGGTAATGAAAAAAATCCAAACTTCTCCCGTGTACAGAAAAAGAAAGATCATTAAATACAGGTTTGTCTCAATCTTCTTATTTTTCAGAGTCTTACTCACAGCTGGATGGTAAGTCAGAGTTTATTGACTTTATTTGCTCAAATTGATTTTGAAATATGTTGTGTGGACTTTTTTTGGACACCAGCTTTTATAATTTCGCATTGGGAGTATTTTATATATATAAATGTAGAACACTGAACTTCAGATTGCAGGTAGAAACAGCGAAGCAGCTAAAAATCAGCTCATTTTCAGATGGGATGATGCTGCACGCTCACATCTGACCCACACTGGCGACAGTACTGCTTACTCTGTCTTTTAAAACCTCTCCTCAGTGTGTGGGAAGGCCGAGTTAAACTCCAAGATTGTTGGAGGACAGGATGTCTCTCCAGGCAGCTGGCCCTGGCAGGCTGCTCTGCACGTAAATCGGACAAACTTCTGTGGAGGATCCCTCATTAACAACGAATGGGTTCTAACGGCCGCTCACTGCTTCAATAGGTGAGTACTGAGGCTAAATCTATGACAAAAAACATCATAAAACAATGTAGACGTTTAAAAACATTTTCTATGACAGATCTGAGGATTCTTAAAATTATGAACAGAATAACACCGGGCATCAATGTGCCCATTAGCAGACTGAAGCTGAACAGTGATATTTTCTGAGCAGCAGCTTTGCATGTCCTTTAATGGACTCCAAGCATCATGATCGACAGCAAGCAAATGAAAAAGAGAGCCCAGCGAATACCACAAAGGGGTTTTTGTCCACATTTAACCAATGCCTCCATTCCTCTGAGTTCTCGGATACCCACATCATAGTTTTGTTTGGTCGGTGAATGGCAACATGAAAAAAAAAGCCACAGGTGTACCTCTGGGAACGAAGCAACCCCTACCCCCACATCTGAGCTATCCATCTCCAAAATAAACTTTTTACCAGGGTCTTGTTGAGTAAGGATAAGGGCGGAGGAAAGTACTTTGAGCATCTTTGAGCCGAGAAAATGCCTGTTTGGAATCAGCGAACCAGAAGAATGGACTTTTGACGGAACTAAGTCTTTGTAGCAGAGTGGCAATAGTCCTGTTGTTCTTATTAAATAAAAATTGATTGATAATACAAAAATGGGCAAACCCCAAGAACCGCTGCAGCTGTTTGCGTGACTGATGATGACCCTCAGGAAGGAGACAGAGGATGAGTAGTAAACCAGAGACCACATTGATTTGATTCCGATCCCTCCTGCTATGTGTCGAATTGTCCTTGGGCAAGACACTGACCCTCCAGGGGCAACTTTGCACCTTACATGGCAGCCCCCACCATTGGTGTGTGAGTTTGTGCGTGTGAATGGGTAAATGAGAAGCAACGTTGTAGTGCTTTGGATAAAAGCGGGAGTATGAGGGCCTGTGTTACGAGCCATCTGGTCCTTGTACAACTGGAGTAAGAGTTGTTTCCTTGTTTCTGGTTATAAATAATACACGTCCAACTTCACACCCAGTTGAAGCTGACCTCCATCAGGGTTGTCTTTTTCCGCTCCTCCTTCTTGTGAGTTTCATGGATGTGATAGAACTGGAATAAAACTGAAACAGAAAGATAAAGACATGTACAGAATTAATAAGCTGAAGTTAGAAAACAGCTCAAAAAGAAAACTCCCAAAAAATGGCTGCCTTAAATGTGACAGTTTAGCTTGATGGTAACACGTAATATGATTAACCTCCAATACGCTAGCAGAAATTAGCCTTGAATTTTATGTCTTGTAGCTGTAAATTAATGAACAGATATATGTTTCCTGTGCTCTATGGGCACAAATTCGATGCTGTGAGACTCACTCTGAGGATCACTCTACTACTCTGCCAGTATGACAAGTACAACGACCGGTTATTGTCAGTGGGACAAAGTCAAAAACAGAAGAGTTCATGTTTATTCCTCTTGGTATATGGTCATTTAAATAGATTTAGATAGATAGATTTCTTTTTTAAAGAAATAGGAGTTTATGTAAAGTCAATGTCTGGTCTGTGGAAACCTCAACCATGTGCAACCCTGACCTGCACTGGAAGATAATATTATAGTGCAGTATTTATTGACGTGTATGTCCTTAAAGTGTTTGCTCCTCACTCCAGGTCAGATGATGTTTAAACTGCTTTGTTTCTCTTCTTATCTCAGTGACGACCCAAAGAACGTGTTCGTGTTTCTGGGTATGCAGAGTTTAGTATCATCAAACCCTAATGGGATAAGGATGACAGTCACACAAGTCATCAAGCATCCCAGCTATGATCCCATCAAACTGTGTAACGACATCACCCTCCTGAAACTCTCCTCACCTGTAAATTTTACCAACTACATCTGGCCCATCTGCCTGGCCGCCTCGGACAGCACCTTCTACACTGGAACCAATGTCTGGGTCACTGGTTGGGGCAAAACTGAGGATGGAGGTGATTAGTGAAGCAGCTGGACTATATGTTTAGAGAAAGGATAATAATAATAATGTCGCAGCATTTTGTATTTTGTTAGATACAAAATTTAAAAACAATAGTTCTTCCGTCAGCAACTCCCAGTTTGTTCTGATACTTTGATCATAATCTTTCCTTTTCTTAATATTTAAAGTTGATTGTTGTATTTACTTTAGGTTTCTAGTCTTCTTCATTTGAACATTTCACTTGTTTGCTGTTCTCTGATTTAAATTTGATTTGACAAGCCTTTATCCGTAATATATACACTTGTCTTTTATCTTTTTTCCCCTCATGTTCTCATATTACACCAGACATAGAAGAGCTGAAACACCCATTTGAGTTAATCTGTTTTGTTGACTTGAATTTTATGACCCTGTGATATTATTTTTTGTATCTAAAGCGACAAGTATTTAGTGTGCAATCGTCTTGCCCCTAGTATCTCTCGTAAAAGAACAGAACTGAAGATGGTAGGGAACCAGGTGAAAAGGCTAAAATATGCAGAAACGTATGAAAAAACACATTCAATAAATGTTGAAATTGAACAACAGTTGTCTCTAGTACGTGAGAAACGTTGGACAGAGGTGGAGGAATGGGTGTTTGCAGCCTTCAGTAAAACATGGTGGACGTTGTCTGCTATCGTCTGCACTTGTGTCAGTGTTGGTGATACTGCTGAAACTCCTGGGAAAGTGAAAGCACATGCCATTCCTTTTAGAACAAGTGCCATAGGGAACAGTTTTATTTCTCAGCAGAAATATCTCACAAATGTTTTTTGAAAAAAGCAGCCCAAGTCTAAAGAACAATTCTAGGAAGTACCAACAGAAAGCATAATAAACCAAAATATTACTGAGGAAAACTTCAAGACAGTCTCCCCAGAAGAATTCAAGTTGTGCTGAAAACGAAGGGAGGCCACAACAAATACTGACTTTTACCTGTAGAAGTCTTTTGTTCCGGCAAACAATCTCATGTTCCTTTACTATTTAGTAGCTAACGTTAGCCGTAACATTAGCCATTTACCAAACAGGCACAATAATCAATCATTTATCCACATGTAGGACACCAGAATAGTAAATATATATATTTACTTTTGTCTTACTAGTTGATTGTTGATTAACCAGATTAAATGATTTTATCAGTCACCCGTTAAAAAGGCAGGACATTCTTCAGAGAACTGATCTCTGTCATATATCAGCAGATCAGTTTGGGATGGATAATGGCGTTCACACAGGAATAAATGGGAAAGTATTGAGCTGCAGAAAACGGGATTAATCCTAGTGCTGAAGCTGAAGGATTCATCTGAATGGGTTAATGTCACTTTAAACTCAAGGATAGAACTGCAGTTTGTCTTAGGCCATCAGCCTTTTATAGAGTTTAAAGATCGAGTTCCGTTTGTGTTCTTGAGAGTCGCTGGGCTCTCTGTAGGCTGAGGTTTAGTGGACCCAGACGCCCCAAGAGTCCTCACACTGAACGTGTCTTTTTGTCGCCTGGGCAACAACACTGGGGGAGAAACAGGTTCGACATCCCCTGTTGACATAGGGAGAGTTCTGGAAGCTCTAGGGGGTCTGGACACTGGACTTTAGGTGTGATGTCCTTGGCTTTGCAGGTTATTTCTCATTAGCGATAGACAACACAGTAAATATTGTCACCCACATCCTTGTGCATGTGCAGGATGCAGACAACACTTTAAACAATTTTAATAAATTATTTATGTAATTTGTAATAATTTGTTAGCTGTTTAGACATGTCATAAGTATGTCAATTGTCTTTATGTGTTTGTACTATTGCCTAGATTAATCATTTTTTTCTTACCAGCACATTCTCATTTATTAGGTTTGTTTTCCCACATTATTAACACAGAATATATTGGGATGTTGCTATGAATGTTATATGACAGTTGGACTGTGTTGTAAAGAATCAGTCTGTTTTTTTAATAATAATTGAAGGAGCTACTGACAATGATGTACCTTCAGAATCAGAGTTAATGAGGAAGGAGTAATGAAAAGACTCAAGATGTTGAGTTTGTCAGAACACAAACAAATTATAAAAGACAAGATTCAATAAGAAAACCAGATGAGAACGCAGAAGTGATTGTGGAGCGGAAGCAATAGGAGGTGAATGCAGCAGATGCTGCTGTCGGTGTAGATACAAACCTCTGTGTGTATCTGTATGATTCATTATTGATGTCCGTATGAAATCATCTCATTTTCTGGTTCTTTAGTGATGTCAAACAACTTAAGGGAAGCTGAGGTGCAAATTGTGGGGAACAGACAGTGCAACTGTGACTATGCATTCATCAATATCACAGACAGCATGATCTGTGCTGGGTTCCGTGCTGGAGGGAAGAGCACCTGCCAGGTGATCATCCTTATATTTGTTCTGTGTATGTCCATATCTGTCTTAATCTGATTATGTCTGATTTATTTATTGCAGTTTCTCTCTCTATAATGTCTCTCTTGTTAAAGGGCGACTCCGGTGGTCCACTGGTGAGGAAACAGAACGGTCGCTGGGTCCAGGGCGGAATTACCAGTTTCGCAATAGGTTGTGCCCTGCCTAAAATACCAGCAGTCTTCACCAGAGTTTCTTCGTACCAGTCCTGGATCAACAGCCACATCACCAGCAACCAGCCTGGTTTTATAACCTTCACATCCAATGGCACAGACAGTGACCTCAATATCACCTGTGCAGCACTGCCTCCAATTGTGACCCTCCCTGCAAAACCCACAGCCCAACGTAAGTTCCTGTCATGTCAGGTAATTATCGTTTTATGTTTTAAATCATCATCCGTGTCATCAAGCTACAGCTTTATCTAAATCTCAAAATACTGTAACACTACAGAGAAACATAACATTTGAATTCCTTTTCATTCATTGATAGTGTTGCTGAACATGTGATTGAAAAATGTAAAGAGTAATTATATAATAATATAATAAAGATAAATACAGTGGGTAGAGAATCCTCCACTGAGCATTTGCTCTATGTCTTTTTTCAGTGTGTGGTCAAACTGCGATCAACCCCAGGATTACTGGAGGACAGGAGGCCCCTCCAGGTAACTGGCCCTGGCACGTTGCTTTTATCATAAATGACAATGACTTCTGTGAAGGATCCCTCATTAACAATCAGTGGGTGCTGTCTGCGGCTCACTGCTTTCCAAGGTGAGCAGTTTTAAATCAAGAGTGGGACAAGGGAAATAAAATCGGGCACAGAGATATTGTTCATAATCAAAACTACTACAATCAATATTTTCATGACCTCACTGATGGACTTAATTGACCATGTTACAGTCGGCTTTACTGGGAAAGCTGATTTCTTAAATGCCATGTAAATCAGAATGGATCACTGTCTGGTGGACACGCCTGTCTTTGTTTCTCTCTCTTTGTCTCAGTTGAAAAGCTTTGACCATTCGTTCCATTGTTAAACTTCATAATCTCCTACAGTACATGAATTACTTTTGTAATGGATCTGATCTCCACAGAACAGTTCAGCTTGGCTAGTTCAAATGGAAGGTTAGTGGCTTGTTATATTGAGTCATGACCATTATTAACAACTAATTATGACATGTGATGATGTCTTGAAAAGATGACCAGATGTACGTGATCAGAGCCAAAATATTGGATTCACGACTCTATAGGTGAGCAGACAAATACACAGACTGATTGAGAAGGTGGAGACTGAACGACTCTTCGCCTTTTGGGAACGATGAACATTTCAAAACATTAGACACTCTTCCTCCATTAAGAGACTTATATCTGTTAAATTAAACCAGCTGACCAGACAATGTCAGTGTAAGGAGAAACTCTGCAGTGACATGGAGCAGCAAACTGATCGGACGTCATGACGCTCAAACCCAGCACAGTTTCCTTGACGTATAAAATTGGCGTATCTGAATTGGTGCTATATAAATAAAGTTGCATTGAAATTGCAGACAATTAATTAAACTTACAGGCAACCGATTAACCTAACGTGTGTTTCTGGACTGTGGAAGGAAACCAGAGTACCCAGAGGTAGCCCACAAAAGCACGAAACTTCACACAGAAAGGCTGCAGGAGTTCAACTGGTACCTGAGTTGAGTTGAACTTGCTGTTGGACTTGAACCAGGACCTTATAACTTTGAGGCAGCAGCACTAACCACTCCACACTGCTGTCAGGAAGAATGTCAATTCCGAAATAGTCTGTTGAATTTTGAATGTAAGATTAAAGGAGGAAGAATTCGAATGGGTTTCGATCCCGTATCCCATTGTTGAAAACCAAAGACAAGTCATATCAAGACACAAATCAAGTGCACAACATCTACTCCTGGACTGTACACTGTCAGCTCGTGCAGCATTTAGCCGGCTGTCCCTCTTACAGGAGGTGGTCTGATCAACTACTGGCCACACTGTCGACACATGAAGACGGACTAATAACATGTCTAATCAACAGGCCTGGAGGGAGTTAAGCAAAGCCGTTGTTGGCCCATCATCCACCGTGTTGCACATTTTCTTATGTGCAGATGTTTTTAGTCTTAGTTTTCACATTTCTTGGTCTGTGTTTGTCTGTGTAGTGACTTTCCTGGATTTGGTTTTGTTCGAGCTCATTGTTCTTTACTTCTAGTCAAAAAACAAGGTTTGTTTTTCATCATATACGCCTCTGAGCAACTGTCGTAAGAAGGATTTGGCAGGATACTACTACATTCATGTCTGTTCTTTGTCTTTTACTTTTCAGTATTTTTGTTCATCAAAATACTCACATGCAAACACCTGTTAATACATATTAAATGATTAAACTGTGGGAATGACTGTGAGCTCTACGTTTTTATGGAAATGGTCTTGATCTTTGTGTTTTAATATCTTTGCACTTTTTTATTTGTTTTTTTTCCCACAGCATCAACGTAAATGTAGTTGCTGTTCTGGGTCGCAGCAGATTGCTTATTGCTGACCCCACTGGGATTCGTGTGACAGTGACACAGATCATCAATCATCCGAACTATGTTGCCAGCACTGGCGATAACAACATTTGCCTCCTGAAACTCTCCTCACCTGTGAATTTCACCAACTACATTCTGCCCGTCTGTCTGGCAGCTTCAGACAGCACCTTCTACAGTGGTACCAGGACCTGGATCATTGGGTGGGGCGACACTGGAAATGGAGAAGGTCAGTTGAACATCCACTGGATGGTTCAAAACTCCACAATGAAAACTCCTTATCAGTTGTTAAAGAAACACGTTGCTGACAGTTTGTGCAGAGTCATGTGCACGCATCATGTCTGTTGGTGACAAACACACGGTCTGAGGCAGGTGTAACGGTGTAGTGTTTCATTTGTTTTGTCTTAAACTTTCTGTTTTTTAATGAATCTTTAGGGATGGTTCCTGCCCCATGGAACCTAAGGGAGGTTGAAGTTCCAGTTGTGGGGAACAGACAGTGTAACTGTAACTATGGAGTGGGAACCATCACAGACAACATGATGTGTGCGGGATCACCTGCTGAAGGGAAGGGGCCCTGTCAGGTGATCACTTTCAAATAAATGGCATGTTGGGGTTTTACTTCCTGCAGATTCTTTTTCCTGAATGTTTCTATCCTTAAAGAGGGACGATGGTGGTCCCCTTCTGAACAAACAGAACAGTCACTGGATCCAGGGGGGGATCGTGAGTTCTAGAACTGGTTGTGGTAACAGTAGTTTACCAGGAGTCTTCACCAGAGTGTCCAAGTACCAGTCCTGGATCAACAGTCAGATCACAAGTGACCCACCAGGATTTTTCACCTTCACATCCAATGGGCCTGACAGTGACCTCAGCATCACGTGTACAGGCCTGCCACCGCCTCCAACCACCCCCCCACCAACCACCATCCATCCAACAACCACAACCAAACGTGAGTTTCTGTCATGTCAATGTGACATGTATTAAACCACAATGTGGCAAATATTTGTATTATTGTGTAACACCAGATTGACTTTATATCATTTTGTTGGAGCTGTTTAATAAGTTTACACAGTTACACTAAATTATACAGACTTGAAGAAAATCTACCATCTCTGAAATTAACTAAAACTGACAAAAATAAAAAAGAACACAACAGTTACACTGAAACATAAACACATTGATGAAATTTTGAACAATACAACAATTCAAACAGAGTAACCACTTTTCTTCATCTAAAACAGGCTAAATGACAGATTAGAAGATTAAATGATTAGGATTCAATTATCAATGTCATTATTATTAATAATTATAAATATGTATAATTATCAATTATATAATCAAGAATCAGTCTTGTCTGAAAAATCTCAACATACAGCCTGATGTGTTTGGTATCTTTGTTAATTCATCTTTACGTCCCTTTTTCTCTCCAGCTGTGGTCTGTGGCCAAGCCCCACTGAATCCTCGTCTTCTGGCAGGAAGGTCAGTGGCTACAGATGGTGAGTGGCCGTGGATGGTGAGTCTGCAGAAGGATGGACGTCACGTTTGTGGTGGGACTCTGGTGGCCATGGATTTTGTACTAAGCACCGCCAACTGTCTCTCAAGGTGAGACACCTGGAGTCATGCTTTCAATGCTAAATGACTTTTCAAGCTGTTGTAGTGTTATAGTCACTGCAGCTGGTTCAGGAAATGATTTAACCAGGATCTGTGAGCAGGATAGAGAACCCAGAAAACACTGTACTGAAGAGAACTGACTAACATGTTGCTGGTTTGGCTGCTGACTGTAAGAAAATATAGATTCATTCTTTATTGTGACTGATGTGCTATCAGTAGAAAATTGAATAAAAACACTTACCCAGTCCTTTAAACAGCCCGAAAAGCAAAATCTGGTGTGAAACCAGTCAGATGTTATAAATTGTTGGGTTCTTTTTAGTCCTAATTCAGCTCCTGTTCTGTCCCTCAGTTCACCCATAGCGTCTGATTGGACCGTGGTCCTGGGTCGTCTGAAACAGAACGGCTCCAACCCCTTTGAGGTGACACTGAATGTGACAGACATCACTCTGAGCAACCAGACTGGGTCTAATGCAGCAGTGCTGCGTCTGGTGACCCCACCCTGTCCAACTACATCCAGCCCATCTGTGTGGACGACGGACGAAACTTCAACGTGGGCTCGACGTGCTGGGTTTCAGGCTGGAGCTCCGGGGCAGGAGGGGGTGAGTCCCTGACACTAGTGTGACACAGTGATGTGAACTGTCGGCATCATTTCACCTCTTTCCATGAAAGCGAGTCAAGTTATGGAGATAATTACAAGCTGCTTCTGATGCCACTTGTCCCCATTTTGTGATTGTTCCAACTTCAGAGGACCAAGTTCTGCAGGACATCCAGACCTCGGTGGTGAACTGTGGGAAGCCTTTGGGTGACAGCATCTGTACAGCAGCTTTTACACTGGAGCAGGTGATTCCCATCATAGTTTATATTCTCACAAAGTGTTGACATGTGTTTGTATATTTTTAAGGTTTTTGTTGGTCTTTCAAAGGTTAGACATTAAGGTTTGAATCATCCATCCATCGTCCAAACTGTTTATCATGTTCAGGGTCACGTGCTGCTGGAGTTAATTCCAGCTTCTGTTCGTTGAGACACAATATTAGAACCAGCAGAAGGTTAATAAAAAAATAAATGGACCATGCTGGACCTTAACATTTCCGTCTTTCCTTTTACTTCAGGCACTTTCTGGAGGTCCATTGATGTGTAAGCAGGGCAGGTCTTGGTTCCAGGTGGCAGTGTTAACAGTTGACTCCACTTCTCAAGGTCAAACAGATGTGATGGTTTTCACCAGACTGAGTCAATTTCAGACCATCCTGCTTCAGACACTGGGGACATTTTTGCCTCCAGCCTCCACCAACAACAGCACCAACATCCCCCTGACCACAAGCAGAGGAGCTCCTGCTCAGATCCCGTTCTTCTTTTTCTTCCATGTCTCATTTCTCTCGATGTGTCTCCTCTTCTTTTAGAAACTCACATCATGCAAATAGTGGTTTACATAATGTGACAGACACAAGTGATTAAAATTGGTTGTAAACCAATATTTTAAGACACTGCTTAGACATAAAACTGTTCCCCAGACCTCCACTTCAACAAACCCTCAGCTCTTCACCTTCTTATACACTGGCTTCATTCTTGTTTGCTGTAAGTTGCTAGATGACTGAGTATCAGTTTGTTTCACTCGTTGTCTTCAGCCCTGTTCGTTTTTAGCTTCTCTAGTTCGCTTAGAATAAGTGTAGGTCATTAGCATTAGCTTAATCCATGACTAACAGGTGGAGATGTCAAGAAACAACGAAATATATACAGGCTGAAAGATCCTCTTTAGAAAAGATTTCTGCAAAGGCAAGCGCACTCTCAACTGTGGCGCACTGTATGTGCACGAAAAAAACAGCCCATCAGGTCTGCCTGCATGATGGCAATGTGCAGGATCTCCCAGTCCTGTTGTTCCGCCATCACCATAGTCTTTGTCACCTGCCTGATAACTCAGGCATGGACTTGCCTTCATGTGCCCTGTCTGGACTGATGATTTATCTGTCTCTAGTGATCTCCCTCCTGTTTTTGTGGTACTGTTCCTAGGGCTAGTTTAACATTTCCTTTGTCTCTAGACCATCACTTCGCCATTTGGAATATAGTTAAGCTCTTACTACACCTTTGGTATCGTTCTTTTTTATCCAAGTTCATTTCCTAACTACTTGTCTTCAATTTTCCATGCAAGTTCTGTTCATCATTAAAGGTTGTTCCTGCTTACCTCTGCTGTTGTCTTCTGTTTTTCGTGTCATGCGGAGAGCTATTTTATGCTGCCCCACTCCTTCACAAATTTATTTCAGTTTTTAAACTGGGTAAAACCCCTCAGTATGTGCACTTACAGAGGAACTACTGCTAAAGGAATCACTACTGAAGTCATGTATCTTCTTGGAGGTGTTATAAAGAAGCGAGGGGACACTCAGAGCTCGGAGCATCAGACACGGTAATTACTACCCTGTGACTGTATTTGGGCTCAGACCCAGATTGCTCGTGTAACAGTTCGGTTTTAATCCCAAAACTAACGTTTCTGAGCCAGGAAGTGTTGGTTCCAGGAGCAAAGGTCCCGTGGACATCAGTTCCCGTTCAGCATACGGACTTAACAAGGCGGGTAACCACATGTGTTTTCTTCATTTTCACCACTTGTCCTCCAGCTCCACAAAGACCTTCAGCCATGAAAGAAATACATTTCCTGTTTGCTGGATTCACACTCCGCGGGGGAATGCAGAGTGTTGTGATTGGCTGATTGCATGTCATGTGAGGGGGTCAAGTGAGTGTTCACGAAATTCACTGACTGTATCCGATGCTACGAGGTGAAAAATGTTGTATTGTTAATTTACAAAAAACATTTTTTTCCCTCACATTTCTTTAACACTCAACTGATGTTTCCCAGAACATGTTTCTTTTTAAATTCAAATTTACCTAACGTCTAAAAGTTTCTGTGTACAAAATGTAGATACACTTGATTCAATTCAATTCAACTTTACTTGTACAGAAACAATTTACAAAGTCATCCCAAGGCACTTTAAAGAATAAAGTCCAGACTATAGAGAACTTTAAAGAAACCCAACAAATCCCCCATGAGTAGTTATAGGCAACAGTGGAGAAGAAAAACTCCCTTTAACGCACATATGTCAAAGTCAAGGCCTGCGGGCCGGATCTGGCCCGCAAATGAGTCATCTGTGGCCCCCTGGATGATATTTAATTACTATTAGATCCGGCTCGCAGGCCACAGCCGCCCGCTGGTGTTTTGCACACACCAACACTACATTCCCCACAATGCAACGGTCACCCGCGAAATCACTGCAGTGCAACAAGCTGCTTCATGATTCATCAGCAGTCAGAGCAGAGGTCAACTTTCAGCTACCCCCCTCCTCAAAAATGGCTAAACGTAAGGTGGACGCTGAGAAGAGGGGGTTTCAAGCCAGGTGGGAGGCAGAGGACTTGTTCACGGAGGTAAAAGGCAAACCCGTGTGTCTTCTGTGTGGACAAAGTTTGGCTGTAATGAAAGAATAGAATGTAAGAAGGCACGATCAAACGTCTCAGAAACATGCCAACAAAGACAAGAACATGGACACAGAACAAAGGCCACAGAAGGTGGAAGAATTAAAACGAGGTCTTAAGTCCAGGCGGGCTCTGTTCACAAATGCCAAACCACAAAGCGAGGCTGCTGTCAAGGCCAGTTTTACTGTGGCCGAAGAGGTCGCACAATTACAGGAGGAGAGTTGATCACAAACTGTATGTGACAAAACGGGAGGCTGAGCAGAAACACCGTTGCTGAACGTGTAGAGCAGCTTTCAGCTTGTGGGAAAGGGGGAAGATTTCATCGCATATTCTCTTTCTATGGATGAGAGCGCGGACACCTGTCAATTTTCGTTGGTGGAGTAACTCCAGCCTGAGCACAACAGAACAGTTTTTGGCACAACTACAGCACAAGATCCGTATGAAGAGGATCCAGATGTGTAAATGAGATGGGGCTGCCTTGGGAAAAACTCGTAGGATTGACAACAGACGGAGCACCCGCAAAGTGTGGGCACAGGAGTGGATTAGTGGCAAGGATGCGTGAGAGGATGCGGGAGGAAAAGGTCACAGGTGAGCTGACAGCTTATCACTGCATCACACAGCAGGAGTCGTTATGTGGCAAAGCCTTGAAAATGGAACATGTCATCAACATCATCAGAGCCAAAGGTTTAAATCACCGCCAGTTCCAGGCGTTTCTGGGCCAGTTAGATACAGAGTATGGTGACTTGCCGTATCACACAGAGGTGCGATGGCTAAGCCAGGAAAGGGGCTGCAAAGATGTTTCGAGCTGCGTGAGGAGATCTGTCTGTTCATGGAAAGCAAGGGGAAAGACACAACAGAGCTCCGGGATGAAACGTTCCTGTGTGAAATGGCGTTTCTGTGCGACATCACGAGCCATCTGAATGTGATGAATCTGCAGCTGCAGGGACGGGGGCGTGTCATCTCTGATATGTACAATACAGTGAAGGCGTTTAAAACCAAGCTGAGTCTGTGGGAGATGCAGTTTCCCAGCTGCCAGACCATAAAAGAGAAGCTCCCTACCGCTGTGTTCACAGTGCACAGTTTGCTGATAAACTCAACATACTCGCCCGACTCCGACGCCGATTTGCTGACTTTGAAGCCCAAAAAAGCAGGTTTGAACTGCTCAGATATCCTTTTGCAGTTGATGTAGAAAGCGCATCAGCAAATCTACAAATGGAGCGGATTGAGCTCCAGTGCGATGAGACACTGAAGGAAGAATATGAGAGAGTGGCTGCTGCTGAGTTTGAACGTTTCATCCCCGACACAAGGCCTCAGCTGCGCATCCAAGCTGCTCGGACGCTCTCGTACCTGTGTGAACAACTGTTCTCTGTGATGAAGCCAAACAAAACCTCACACAGGAGCCGTCTTACTGAGAACCACCTCCACTCCATCCGGAGGATTTCCTCAGCTCGGAGCCTGACCCCGAACATTAATGAACTGGTACAAAAGATGAGACACCACCAGCCTCAGACAAGTGAGCATCACAGAGCAGTAACATATTTTCAGTTTTTAATTCAGTTAAATCAGTGCTTCTCAATTATTTTCTGTTCTGTTCTGTTTTATAGAGATTATAAATAATAGCATTTGTCTATAAAATTGATACATGTTTTAATAAACATTGAACGAGTCCGGCCCTTGGCTTGTAGCAAATTAGTTTTTTTGGCCCTCTGTGTAATTTGACTTTGACATCCCTGCTTTAAGGGAAGAAACCTCCAGCAGAACCAGGCTCAGGGTGGACGGCCATCTGCCTTGACCGGTTGGGCTGAGTGGAAAGTGGAGGTTCCCTAATCCCTACCCCGATTTCAGAAGCAGTGTTTCCCGTATACATGACACTTAAGAAACCAGCTTTCTGAAGAAAGCCGACTGTAACCCGATTACTAATGTCCGTGTGAACACACGGTGTAAATGAAGGACACTTTTTACAAATTTGTCAAATGAAATAGAGCTAAACAGCTATTTTGTTTTGATGTTATGTGACATTTGTCTTAAAAGATGATCCAGTGTTGCTGTACAAGTTAGAGTCTCTGATGGGATTATTAATGCAACACAGCAGCTGTAATGGATTTTGGGGAATATTTAGACAAGTACATATTTCTGTGTAGCACGTTTACACGTGGAATTGCATAGTATTTGTCATTTTCTGTTCTGCCTACCTTTAACGAGGTTGTGTAGTTATTCATTATTTTATCTGTCAAATTTAATTAAAACCCCATATTGGGTGGGTTTATGGACTGTAACAAGGAGTGCTGCTTAACATAATAAAATTCCTAAACTATTTATGTGAAAAGCAAAAAAGAAGCCCAATTAAAATGGCATATATTAGCATGAACACCAGTCATTTTGACCACCTGTGCAATTTAATGCAATCTAATAAAGTGGCACTATGTCAGTTGTGCTGAAGAGCATTATACAAAGAGGTGGTCTAATGTTTTGGCCACCTTTTTTTAAATGAATAAAGTGGCCAATGATAAACAGAGAGCAGAATTATCACTTTTGTGGCAGTTTCAACTAAAAATTGAGAAATTATAACCTTGTCAAAGTTGAATGTGTGGCAGATTGCACAGGTGGCCATAACATTATACCTGAACTGTGTAAATCAGTTCAAGTGCATATAGAAAGTCCTACAACATGTGGCACATCCCTTTGTGATTATGAGTATGATGACATAGTAAAATTTCACCTAAACCAGACTGATTTAAGATCACATGCTAACAGATGCTAAGCAGGATGTTATTTGTAAAAATGACTGAATGAATTTCATAGATGTCTAACAACTGTTTCATCAAGGAATACACTCTAATCAGTGATTGTCTTTATCTCACGCAGACATGGGCAGTTTAATGGCAGAACTCATTCAAAAAGTGGAAAAGGCTGGAGAAAAAAACACCTTCTTTGTCCATCCACAGTCCAGCACCTGTAGCAGTGCATGGCGCACCTACAAGAAGGAATTCACTGCACAAAAAGAAGTAGGATTTTGTGGGAAAATAAATATTAATCATACTTTTATTTACATTACTTCACACCATGGAAACCCATTAAAATCAGCTGAGCATTTTAAACAGCCCATTTATAAAACATAAACAGATTCAAGTGTTGGGTTAATCAGGTTCTATTTTGATTAATAAAGAGATTAATAAAAAGGGGGACTGTGGCACAGTTGGTAGTGTGGTTGTCCACCAATCCTTCAGTTGTTGGTTCAATCCTTGCTCCTCTGGTCACAGCCAGCTGCATACCAGCTCCTCCCCCATCGGTGTATGAGCACCAACAGGTAGAAAAGCTCTATATAAGTGCAGACCATTTACCATTCTATTCCCACTTTATCATGTGGGAAAGGAAGAAAGGCATAGAGTTGAAAAATCCAACTTGTTTTGCATTGCTCTGCAGCTTGATAAGCAAAACTGGAAAAGAATAAAAAAATCACTGGTAAAACTGTGTGTGTCTACAACTTCTTTACCAACTGAGCTTCAGCCACCTCAGAAACTTACACCTAAAAGCCAATAGAGGGGTGTGGGTTTGACACCTAATATTTTAGTGATTTTCACTTTTCGCACTAGTTTTTACTACAGACCAATCACACACTTCCTTCTTTTTACTGAATCAAATGGTCGGTGAGTCGACAAATCTCAGACTCCACGATCAGGATTGCTTACCCCCCGGCATTTGTTCAAAGAATAGCAGTCATCAGGGACAAGAATATAACTTCACTTACCAAGATGACTGACAGCTCTTGTACTTTCTACGACAGCTGACAACGCTGCACATGCTGTTGGTCAGTTTAGTCTCTGTGACATGTGAGGAGTGAGGTGTGACCTCTGGATAATAAAGTTTACAGGAGAAAGGCAGAAGGTCTATTTAAACATCCATCAGTACTAACAAATCCATCAGGCTGAATCACAGGAAACTAAATCACACACAGATCTGCTCTCACCAGACCACAGAAGCTTCTTCCAGCTGACGTCAGTCTCTTCAATCCTCCTTTCTTGATAAAGTTCAGTGAAGTGTTTTCTGTAGTTGCCAGCGGCACAGGCAGGATCAGTCCACACAAGAATTAACTGAATAGTTACACTGACACCTTGAGGACACACGAACAAACTGCATGTTATTAGTTTTCTGAAGTAAAGGAAACTGGTCCTTCATCTTTTCAGTTTACTCAACAACCTATTCTTAGTCTGCTGCTCGTTTCCATGTCCTGCCATCTGTCTTTGGACTATTACTGACCAACATTAAATGTCAGTCTGTTACCATCTACATTCAGCTCAACTCACTTTATATCTTCAATATGTTTCACATGTGAGGGTCTGTTGGAGTGATTGTGCACGTTTGACAACGAGACAGAACGTAAAATGTAACACATTCATCATATTTGTCATTTTCAAAGTTTACTTCTTCTTTTGTTCATTGTAACAGACGTCACTGTGTGGTGACACGGGGAAAAACTGTTTGTAACCAGGAGCTGAATGAGAAACAGGACAGACTCAGACTGGAATCACACAGGTTAGATATCTGCAGCAGGGAGTGTGTATGACTGGTGAGTGATAATAATGAAGCATCACGTCAATCAGGAGGAAATACGACAGATTATGTGACAGTAACAAGTTTAAGATCTTTTCACTGATCTGTGAATTCACTCAGTGAAGAACATGTACAAATGAATTTCTCTGTCCATAGAGCAGATCACATTTCAGTCCCTGCACAGTGTCAGTTTACAGCATGTTGGTCTCACGGGATCCAGGCTGCAGGATCTGAAGAGACACAATGAGTCTGATAGATTTTCTAAACCAGGGGTAGAACAAGGCATAAATCAGAGGGTTCAGACAGGGACTGATACACACCATAAAGACACCAGAGGCTGGAGGTAAAGAATATTCATCTGTTACAAAAAAGAGAACAGTATATGGGCAGTAACACATTAAATACACAAGTACAACAACACCCAGAGTCCTGGCTGCTTTCAGCTCAGATTTCTTGGTCTTTACAGTCCCTGAATGTTGGAGTCTGACGGCTGCAACATGAGAGCGCATGGCACGAGCCTGAGACACAGCCGTCACAAACACTCTGAGATACAGAATTATGACGACAATGATTGGAGAAATAGATGATAAAACAATATCAACGAATGCTAGACTGTATGGCACGAGCACCACACACTCTCCATAGCAGGTATTATCATAACCTGGATGAGACAAACTTCTTGAAAATAATAGACTATTGTAGACAGCACAGATGATCCAGCACATACAAACACACGTTTTAACCCTGGTCACAGTGACTCTGGTGGGATAATGCAGAGGGTCACAAATAGCCACATAACGGTCGACTGATATGAAAATCATGATTCCTACTGAGGCTGAGAGAACGAGCGAGAACACGTAAACATGTAAGAAACACAGGTGATCACCAAGAAACCAACAGGCTGTTTGTCGATGAGCTTCTACCACTGACTCAAGCCCCAAAAGGAAATCTGACACAGCCAGAGAGAGGAGGAGGAGGTTGGTGGGTGTGTGCAGCTGCCTGCAGGGAGACAAAGACATGTCATGTAACCTGAGACATTCATGTAAAGTGATATGTCTCACATGTGGCACATCTGGACCTTAAAAATTCAATAACATTGTCAGCAAAGCAGAAAATACGTTTGGTGTCAAGATGTGAAGTTGTACATTGTCTTGTAAATCAGACTGTTAATAATTATAAAAAATAATCAACAGTAAGTTTTGCTGAGTTTATCTCTGCCTGAAGTGGGAGACTGAGATGATGACGAGCAGGTTGAGAATCACAGTGATCACACAGATGAATAACAGTAAATACATGAGGACAGCATCAGACTGATTGGGCTTTGGTTTCCTGCAGGAGGCATTGAGGAGTTGTGGAAAGCAGAGCTCTGCTCCATCCTGGTCCTCCATCCTCAGAGAGAGGAGGAGGAGAAGCTGCAGCTTCTGACTCAAACTCTGTCAGACAAACGATTTATCAGTTTCTGTCTTAACATTCATCCCTCCTCTTCTCTCTGTCTCTTTTTCCAGTTGCATCATTATCATCATTTTTTCTCCTCCCATTGTTTCCTGTTGTGTTCTGTCTATTTTCTGTTAACACACACACTTTTCTTTTTTCTGGACAACTCTGTCTCCTTAAAGTTACGTTCCTATGAAACTACAGAAAATGCAGTGATGTTTTCCAGAGGAACCTAATTACAACAAAATCAAGTTTGTCTGTAAATATAATGAGATATGTTGATATGTAAGATAAGTTTTATTTGTCACATGCACAGTTCTACATTGTACAATGTACAGTGAAATACGTTGGTGAACCTGCATCCAATTACAAGGACGTTATCTCACCGTATACAGAATAAAAGAAAAATATGAGTTGAGTGTTGAGAGTTGAGCAGGCTGATAACTTGGGGGAAGAAACTGTTCTTCTTCCTCAGGCAGCGGAAACGCCGTCCAGATGGGAGGAGGGAGAACAGAGAGTGACCAGGGTGGGTGGGTTGATTAAGGATCTTCTTAGCCTGCAGCGTTTGGTGTAGATGTTCTGCAGGTTAGGGAGGGTGGTTCTGATGGTCCGCTCTGCTGAACGGACCACCCTTTTAAGGACTAAGAGGTCTTGCTTAGTGCAGTTTCCCACACAAGACGCTCTCAATGGTGCATGTGTCAAAGTTCCTGAACACCTTGAGGGGGAGCTTAAAATCTCTTAATCGTCTGAGGAGGTACAGACACTGTCTGGCCTTCTTCACCATGATGTTTATGTTATGAGTCCAGGAAGCATCTTGTGAAATAGTCACACAATCTGTAGCTCAGATAGTGCGGCGTCCATATCTACCAGGTCAGGTCAGGAGTACAAAGTGTGACATTGCAGTTCTGGTATTGTAATTCGATGTTTTTGAGTCTCTGTCTGTCATATGTACGTGATAAGTTAAGAACATAAGCAAGAACTAATATGTACAAGGAAAGTGTCGGAGCAGGTACGACGGCCCCGACCTCACCGGCGTCATCTTCTCTCCAGCTGAAGTCGATATGTAATGGAAATGTAGAGTTAAAATAGACTTTAATAGTGAAAGTATCAATAAAATGTTCCCACCATATTTTCTCCCCCTAAATACCCAATCTGAAATATCCGCTGATGACCCACCATATGCAGTAAACTCTCCCCATCACCTCTGCTGTTCATTATTCATTGGGCTCCATTACTTTATATGCATTAGTACCAATAAGTAGGTCAACTGCTGTACCAATATATTTTTAAAATTATATATTTTATTTTTCAACTTTAGTTTTTAAGGCACTGAAAGGTCTTGCTCCACCTTATTTATCTAACTCTTAAATCCATGCAGGCAATTTAGATCCAAACTGTGCTGCACTGTAACATCCTTTGGCGCATCATACTGACACCAGAACGGTCTATAGCAGGGGTCTCCAAACTTTTCTTTCCCGTGAGCTACTTTTACAAAATGAAAATGACTGACTGCAGCTGGGAGAGGCTGCTTCACGTGAGCAGCACGTTGTTGACAAGAGTGAGAACGATACGTGGTTTTAGTCAGATTCTCCAAAAGTCTCCAATAAACTCCAGAAAAAGTCGCTAGATTTGTCGCTAGTCGCTTTTTTGAAAAAGAGTCAATAGAGGGGTCCGTTAAATATAGTGACAAAATCACTAAGTTGGCAGCACCGATCATCAGGCTCAACGAGCCAGAAAGCAGCGCACTGATTGATTGACAAATACTTGTCAAAAGGGGGCAGGACAGTGATGAATTTGATTGGATATTCATGTTACCGAGTGACCAATCAAATGTGACTAGTTTTCAACTAGTCAAGTTTTCAAATTTATGTAGGATTCATTAAACCTTTGTCGAGCTACTTGGAAAGTGTTCACGAGCTACTCGTAGCTTGTGAGCGAAGTGTTGGAGACCCCTGGTCTATAGTAATGCCACGTGCCCTTTAGCGTCAGTTTTGGACGCTCCTGGAGTGTCAGCTTTTGATGCCATGGGGGCAAATTTATATGCACAACAAAACCACATGAGGGTTCAGGAAAACGATTAGGGTTAGGCACAAAACCCTCAGGGTTTTCTCAGAAATCATATTTCCGCAGAGAGGAGCAAATTAGCAGGGCTTAAGAAGGGGAGGCAACAGATGGAGTGAGTTAGTCTTATTGGGAGATCAGTGGGGTGAGAGAGTGTGGAATGAGGAGGAAAATAGCCCAGGAGAGACATCAGGTTTAATACAAGAGACATGAAAAGTGGGATAAATCCTAAGAATTCAGGGCAGTCGCTGCCACAAGGTTGAAGAACTTAGAAATGGACTGAGGAGCCAGCTTTCTGTTTACCAGGTGCTTACCTGACCTGACCCAACTTGGGGTTTAGCGTCTAGCCAAAGAACACTTTGCAGGTAGCAGGTAGGGAAATCAAACCACTGACTGAATTAAATAAAGTTGAATTGAATTGACCCTGTGACTGCCTTACCGACTGAGCTACAAGCGCCAGTCTCCAGGCTTTTATTTTTTTTTTTTCCAAGATGGCGCTGCCTGACCAGCTGCCCGTTACAGTAGCTCCTTCCTCTGTTTTTCTTTTTCTTTTATTTTCTATTGTTTATTGGCCTGTCCTGCAGGTTTTCTTTAAGGTGGTCAAATCCTGCTGCAAAGGCGCACTCAGGGAGACCAACTTTATTACTTTTGTGTTTTGAATTTTATTGATTTTTGAACTTTTCTGGAGCGTGTCTGGAGATCCGCTCAGCTTCGCACATGGCTCCATTGTTTACACGCGAGAGCAGCTGTTAGCGCTACGCGGCCCTGCGCCCCTCCACACCGACAAGCCGGAGATTCCGCCGGAGTTACGGAGGAGAAGGAGAGGCTGCAGAGCAGGACGAAGACTCCAGGAGAGGAAGCGGAGATTCAGACCATGTCTGCCCTCCGTCATCATGGGAAACGTCCGTTCCCACTCCAACAAACTGGACGAGCTCACGGCGCTGACCCGGCTGCAGCGGGAATACAAGGAGAGCAGCCTCATGTGTTTTACGGAGACGTGGCTGAGTGACACGACACCGGACTCTGTGGTCGCCCTGGAGGGATTTAACCTGGTTCGGGCGGACAGGGGACGGAAGGAGAGCGGTGTGTATGTGTACGTCCCTCCCTCGGCCGACGCAGCCGCTGTGTGTGAGCTGCTGCACGGCGCAGTAACTCGTCTGCAGACCCGACACCCGCAGGCTCTGGTCCTCATCACCCGCAGGCTCTGCTCTTCATCAGCGGGGACTTTAATCACGCCTCACTCTCTTCCACTCTCCCGATATTCACCCAGTACGTGAAGTGCCGCACCAGGAACAACAAGACGCTGGACCTACTGTCTGCTAATGTGAAGGACGCATACACCTCCAGCCCCCTCCCCCCACTTGGCCGCTCTGATCACAATCTTGTACATCTGCGCCCTGAATACACACCCAGGGTGAGAAGACAGCCTGCACAGACGAAGACTGTGAAACTGTGGAATGATGAGGCCTATGAGAGACTGAGAGACTGTTTCGAGACCACAGACTGGGACACACTCTGCAGCTCTCATGGAGACGACATCAACAGCCTGACCCACTGCATCACAGACTACATCAACTTCTGTGTAGAGAACACTGTGCCGACCAGGATGGTGCGGTGTTTTGCCAACAGAAAACCCTGGGTGACTCCTGAACTTAAAGCCCTACTGATTAAAAAAGAAAGGCTTTTATTACAAGAGACACTGAGGAGCAGAAAAGAGGTCAGCGTGAACTCAAGTACAAGATCAGACAGGCCAAGGACAGATACAAGAACAAGCTGGAGGAGTGGTTGGACAATAACAACGTACGAGAATTGTGGAGGGGCCTGAAGACCATCTCAGGCCACGGACAGGGGGCAGTCCGGGGTCAGCTGATGAAAATCAAGTCTGGGCCAACAAGTTAAACCTGTTTTTCAACAGATTCGACTCCAGCCCCACTCCCTCAACGAGCCCCCCCACTGTGACCATCCCCCGATCTCCTCCACCTCTCCCCACCCCCCTGTCTTCACACCACTCCACAACCAGCCCCCCTTCCTCCCCCCTAACCCTAACATCAAGTCAAGTGAGGGGAGAGCTGAGACGCCTGAAAGTCAGGAGGGCTGCAGGACCAGATGAGATCAGTGCCAGACTGCTGAGGAACTGTGCTGACCAGCTCTGTGAGGTGGTCACATACATGTTTAACTTGAGCCTCAGTCTGGAGAGGGTCCCTGTTTTGTGGAAGACTTCATGTGTAATTGCACTTCCCAAGGTAACTCACGCGAAGGAGCCAAACCACTACAGACCTGTAGCCTTGACCTCCCACCTGATGAAGACCATGGAGAGGCTCGTCCTCAGGCACCTTCGCTCCGTGGTGGGCACAGTGCGAGACCCTCTGCAGTTTGCCTACAGGCCAAACATCGGGGTGGAGGACGCTGTCATCTACCTGCTGCACCGGGCACGGACTCACCTGGAAGCTGCCGGAACCGCTGTGAGGGTCATGTTTTTTGACTTCTCCAGCGCCTTTAATACCATTCAGCCGGCACTACTGCGAGGGAAGCTGGAAGGGGCTGGAGTGGATAGACAACTGACTGCATGGACAACAGATTACCTCACCAACAGGCCACAGTATGTGCGGCTGCGGAACTGTGTGTCTGAGGTGCTGGTCTGCAGCACGGGGGCTCCTCAGGGTGCGGTACTCTCACCGTTCCTCTTCACACTGTACACCTCGGACTTCACCTACAACACTAGCAGTTGTCATCTCCAGAAATTCTCTGATGACTCAGCCATAGTTGGTTGTATATCAGATGGGAATGAGCTGGAGTACAGGTCAGTGATCATGGACTTTGTGGACTGGTGTGAAAGCAACCGCCTGTGCTTAAACACCAGTAAGACGAAGGAGATGGTGATTGACTTCCGAGAAAGACACTACCATTCACACCGGTGAACATCCAGGGCTCGGACATTGAAAGGGTGGATAGCTTCAAGTACCTGGGTGTTCACCTCAACCATAAACTGGACTGGACTAACAACACGGATGCCTTGTACAAGAAGGGTCAAAGTCGCCTCCATCTTCTGAGGAACACCTGTAAGGAAATAAACAAGATATTAATCAATTGTGTTTGGAAAAACAAAAGACATCACCTTAAAAAAGAGATCTTGGCAGGCTCGAGGGCAGAACGTGGTGTAGAGCTGTTGGACTTTGGTAATTTGAATTATACCTTTAAGATAAAATGGATAAAGGAGTGTTTAAAAGCTCAGAATTCTCTTTGGTATTTCATCCCAGTGAATGTATTTGAAAAAATGGGAGGTCTACAATTTTTGTTATTGTGTGACTACGATGTAACTAAATTGCCACAAAAACTTGCAAAATTTCATCAGCAGACTCTAACTGCAGCAAAATTATGCTTTGTCCATAATTTTTCGTCCCATAAAACAATTATTTGGAATAATGAGTACATAACCAGAAAGAATAAATCACAGTTTCTACAGAAATGGATGGACAAGAATATAATTTAACTTTCAGACATACAGAGTGAAATGGGTCAACTTCTGAGTTATGAGGAATTTCTTGTTGTTTTGCTTGTTGTTTCCAGTAACTTTCAAAGAATTTCAAGCGGTTACTAATGCTGTCCACAGTGGAATTTTACAGCTATCAAAATGTTATTATGAACGTCAAACACCAAAAAAACTTGAATTCACATTTTGTATTCAGGCCATCGATATTAAAAGTAAGAAATGCACCAATAAACACATCAGAAAATATTTGTATAGTAAAAGGAAAATTTCTCCACGTGGAAAGTGTTTTTGGGGTTCTCACTTTATATATGTTCACTGGGAAAAAGCTGGACATTACCCCACAAATATGTTATTAATAATAAAATTATAGAAGTACATTTTAAGATCCTACATAATATTTACCCTACTAATTCTTATATATCACATTTTGTAAACATCGGTACAGCCTGTGAATTCTGTAAAAGTGAAGAAGAAGATATTAAACACGTCTTTTTTGAATGCTGTCACACCAAATTATTCTGGAGAAAGATGGAATTGCACTTTGCTAATAAAACTACTCACACGATTAAATTGGAACTTAAAGCTTTTATCTTACATCACATGAACAACAATCAGGAAATACAACATATGGTCAGTTTATTCATTTTGATGGGTAAATTTCACATTCACAAATCTAAGTTCTCTAAAACCCTGCCATTATTCGAATCATTTAATATCAAAGTAGATAATTATATTAAATCTGTTAGATTATTACAAAATAAAAAATCCCAGCACACAATTCGCCGCTATGAAGAAATCTTTAACTAAATATAAAGTTTTTGTTTCTCTCATATGCTTAAATAATTGAGAATTTGTTTATTCTATTTGTGATGCTTTTATATACGAAAATTATTTTGTAAATGGCATTAATTGTCATAATTCTTCATTTATGTATTAATTTCTTTGTAATACTTTGTTTCATTTCATTTTAATTTTGTAATGTATTTGTTTTTGGTTATCTATGCTCTGACAATATGTTACATTGATATACATAAAACTATGTATGTTACACAGCTGTTAATAAAAAATATGAAAAAAAAAATTTTTTTTAGACCTGATGCACCGGAGATTTTGGCGTTAAAGGACTATGGACTAGTTTAAAGACATGGCATGAATATAACATGTATGACAAGAATGGGTAAAGGAGGGAAATATATTAAATAATTAATATATTAAATTATATTAATTAAATATATTCACACAGGGGATATAGTTATGTGTCATTTATAATGTTAAAATGTTCCTATCCATATATCTCAAAGAGGAAAGGAAGTTAACTTCTAGGTCTCTTAGGAAAAATGAGAAGAGAGGAAGGTTTTACATCTGTGAATAAAAAAAACTTTGTAGGACTTTTATAAGGAATTTAAAACGATTTTCGAGCAGTGACATATCAAATATCATATAATTTCGAATGAAGGGTGGCAGTGCAGGTATTTTGGAGACACTCCCAGACGGTTGATGACAGCTCACACGAAACAATGATGACACTGGTTCTATTGATACTCTTTCAAAATGTATTTTAGTGCCTGAATGTCACAGAACTTCTCACAGCTAAACCCGAACAAACTTAGATTTTAGTTATTGACTCAAAACTAAATTCAATTGTCCTGGACTAACTGCAAACCCACATACGAGAAACCTCAGTGTCATCTTTGATTCAGAGTTAGAGTTTAAGGCCCATGTGGGGTCTGTCACCAGATTAGACTAGGACTATTGTTATGCTCTCCTTTCTGGTTGACACAGAAACCAGTTGATTCAGTACTCTTCTGCCTGAGATCTAACCTTAAGCGCGAATGTGAACAAATGTCACCATGAAGACATTATGTGGTCAGAGTGGTTTGGTGGTAAACAGAGGCAATAGAACACCAACTGTTTTTAAAAGGAAACAGGAACTATGAGAGAACACAATGATAAATCTATGTCATGGTTCTCAGTGCATTTGGTTTTACAGTGAAGGTGAATTCACAGGCATCTTCTCACTCTCTGGCTAGAAACTCCACTGCTGTCTCTCCTAGACATTTCCACACCTCCACAGGTACGTCATCAGGACCAACAGCCTTTCCGCTCTTCATCCTTTTCAGAGCCTTCCTCACCTCATCCTTTGTAATCTCTGCCATTTCCTGCCTAAATTCCTCGCAAGTTTCTTCATTCTTTAGCTTCCACCACTTGTTCTTCTTTTCTGACTTCCCTCTCTTCTTCTTCCTGACCACCAGAGTCATCTTACACACCACCATGCGGTGCTGTCTGGCTACACTCTCTCCTACCACCACTTTACAGTCACTAACCTCTCTCAAATGACCTTGTCTACATAGGATGTAGTCCACCTGTGTACTCCTACCTCCACTCTTGTATGTCACTCTGTGTTCCTCTTTCTTCTGGAAGTAAGTGTTAACTACAGCCATTTCCATCCTCTTAGCAAAGTCCACTACCATCTGTCCTTCTGAATTCCTGTCCTTTACACCAAACCTGCCCATCACCTCCTCATCACCTCTGTTCCCCTCACCAACATGCCCATTGAAGTCTGCTCCAACAACTACTCTCTCTCCTCTGGGGATACTCTCTATGACCTCATCAAACTCACTCCAGAATCTCTCCTTCTCTTCTAACTCACAGCCAACTTTGGAGCATACCCACTGACTACGTTCACCATCACCCCTTCGATTTCTAGCTTTAGGCTTATCACCCTGTCTGAGACTCTTTTCACCTCTAGAACATTGGTTAAGGTTAAGGTTAAGGTTAAGGTATCTTTATTGATCCCACAATGGGGAAATTAACATGTTACACAGCTCCCAGATGTACAAAGCAACAAGAAAGTGCAAGTAATGTGCAAAAGATCAAATCAAAGTCAATTTACAAATTTACAATATCTAAGTACTACAGAATATGTACAATATTAGTACAATATGTACAATATAATAGTAGGTCAGACTGTGGAGTTATAGAGTCTAACCGCGGTGGGAATGAAGGACCTGCGGTAGCGCTCTGTCCTACACTGAGGGTGGATCAGTCGGCCACTGAAGGAGCTGCACAGAGCCTCCACTGTCTGGTGCAGCGGGTGACAGGTGTTGTCCATGATGGATGTCAGCTTGGCCAACATCCTCCTCTCACCCACCTCCTCCACAGAGTCCAGCGGGCAGCCCAGGACAGAGCTGGCTCTCCTGACCAGATTGTTCAGTCTGTTCCTGTCCTGGTCGGTGCTGCCTGAACCCCAACAGGCCACAGCGTAGTGCAGAGCTGAGGCCACCACAGAGTCATAAAATGTCCTTAACAGGGGCCTGCACACGCCGAAGGACCTCAGTCTCCTCAGAAGATGGAAGCGACTTTGACCCTTCTTGTACAAGGCATCAGTGTTGTTAGTCCAGTCCAGTTTATGGTTGAGGTGAACACCCAGGTACTTAAAGCTATCCACCCTCTCAATGTCCGAGGCCTGGATGTTCACCGGTGTGAAAGGTAGTGTCTTTCTCCGGAAGTCAATCACCATCTCCTTCGTCTTACTGGTGTTTAAGCACAGGCGGTTGCTTTCACACCAGTCCACAAAGTCCATGATCACTGACCTGTACTCCAGCTCATTCCCATCTGATATACAACCAACTATGGCTGAGTCATCAGAGAATTTCTGGAGATGACAACTGCTAGTGTTGTAGGTGAAGTCCGAGGTGTACAGTGTGAAGAGGAACGGTGAGAGTACCGCACCCTGAGGAGCCCCCGTGCTGCAGACCAGCACCTCAGACACACAGTTCCGCAGCCGCACATACTGTGGCCTGTTGGTGAGGTAATCTGTTGTCCATGCAGTCAGTTGTCTATCCACTCCAGCCCCTTCCAGCTTCCCTCGCAGTAGTGCCGGCTGAATGGTATTAAAGGCGCTGGAGAAGTCAAAAAACATGACCCTCACAGCGGTTCCGGCAGCTTCCAGGTGAGTCCGTGCCCGGTGCAGCAGGTAGATGACAGCGTCCTCCACCTCGATGTTTGGCCTATAGGCAAACTGCAGAGGGTCTCGCACTATGCCCACCACGGAGCGAAGGTACCTGAGGAGCCTCTCCATGGTCTTCATCAGGTGGGAGGTCAATGCTACAGGTCTGTAGTGGTTTGGCTCCTTTGCGTGAGTTACCTTGTGTAACTCACAGAGCTGGTCAGCACAGTTCCTCAGCAGTCTGGCACTGATCTCATCCGGTCCTGCAGCCTTCCTGACTTTCAGGCATCTCAGCTCTCCCCTCACTTGACTTGATGTTAGGGTTAGGGGGGAGGAAGGGAGGCTGGTTGTGGAGTGGTGTGAAGACAGGGGGGTGGGGGGAGGTGGAGGAGATCGGGGAATGGTGGTCATAGCTGCCGGACTGTAGACGTGTGAGGAGGAGGGGGCTGGGGGACTCGTTGAGGGAGTGGGGCTGGAGTCGAATCTGTTGAAAAACAGGTTTAACTTGTTGGCCCAGACTTGATCTTCATCAGCTGAGCCCCCGACTGCCCCCTGTCCGTGGCCTGAGATGGTCTTCAGGCCCCTCCACACCTCTCGTACGTTGTTATTGTCCAACTGCTCCTCCAGCTTCTTCTTGTATCTGTCCTTGGCCTGTCTGATCTTGTACTTAAGTTCACGCTGAACTCTTTTCTGCTCCTCAGTGTCTCTTGTAATAAAAGCCTTCCTTTTTTAATCAGTAGGGCTTTAAGTTCAGGAGTCACCCAGGGTTTTCTGTTTGCAAAACACCGCACCCTCCTGGTTGGCACAGTGTTCTCTACACAGAAGTTGATGTAGTCTGTGATGCAGTGGGTCAGGCTGTTGATGTCGTCTCCATGAGAGCTGCAGAGTGTGTCCCAGTCTGTGGTCTCGAAACAATCTCTCAGTCTCTCATAGTTTATTGTTCACAAACTCCCCCTTCAGGATCACCCCTCCTCCGTTTCTCTTCAGATCCACACCATGGTAGAACAGTTTGTATCCTCCTCCAATACTACCTGCTTTGCTGCCCTTCCACCTCGTCTCCTGCAGACACAGTACATCTACCTTCCTTCTCTCCATCATGTCTGCCAGCTCTCTACCTTTCCCTGTCATTGTGCCAACATTAAGAGTCCCTACTCTCAGATCTAAGCTCCTGTCTTTCCTCTTCTCTCTCTGTCCACAAACCCTTCTGCCTCCTCTCCTCCTTTGACCAACAGTAGTCCAATTTCCACCGGCACCCTGTAGGTTAACAGCACCGGTGGCGGTCGTTGTTAACCCGGGCCTCGACCGATCCGGTAACAAAGTGCAACTCGCATGGTTGTACTTGGCAAGTTTTACGCCAGATGCCCTTCCTGATGCAACCCTCTCTATTTATGCTGGCTTGGGACCGGCACAGAAGTTACTAGCTTTCAACCCCTGTGGCTAGATTTTTTCTTTATTACCTTGTAAGTATCTTAAATGAAATGTTGATTATCTTTTCCCCAAGAGTTTGTTCTTCTTATTATTGATCCCGAATTACCCTCAGCAAAGAGCAAATGTTGTAGGGTTTTGTGGATGTAATTACTATATTCATGTTTTTATTGTGCTTGTTGTGATTTATGCATTTTAATAAAAAATAATAGTTTGATCATAGTAAAGGGTTTTTGTTGAATATCTACATTTATCAAAAGGCATTGCTGAGGTGTTCATCCATGTATTCTCTCTCATATGCTGGCGTACAGCACCATCCAGCAAGTCTGAGGACCCGCTACATCTCCATCCTGCTTTTTTTTCTTCTTTGAAATAAACTCCTGCCAGACAGAATTACTCAGTTTATTGGATAAAACCTCAAAACCAGCCCCTTAATGTTTAATAATGAAATGGTATAAAGATTACCCAATTAAAGATTATAAGTTTACAGTCTTTGCTTGATTTGGGAATAAGAATAATAGAACCTCATAGTCACTGGAAGAAAGTGGTTATTACTAGATTCTATTTAGACTTGTAATGGAATTTCTCTTAGGTGCCAGAAGTGTCTATAAAAATGTAATATCAGACTGTAAAGTTAAGCAGGTTTATCACCTTCTTCAACAGAAAAAGCTTTTTTGTCGTCTTTAAGGCCTGTAGCATTAAGCTAATTAAGAAAAAAACAGTTTGAAAACTGGAAGAAATATATGAAAAAGGATTGAACTGTTGACAAAGTAAATATGTCCCTTTTGCTCAGTTGAGAGGGGAAAATATAAAATAAACCATAGGGTCTATATTTATCTCTGAAAATGGTGCTAGATTGTCAATCATAGAACATGCCTCAAAAGAACTTTCGTATAAACAACATTTACCCAAGGTAGCTCTGTTAAAGAGGTAACAGTTTTCCAACATTAAACTCTATCAGGTCCAGGTTATTAAATTATTGTGTCTTGTGACGTTTCCTCAGAAGAAAGCCAATTTCTCACTTGTTTAATCCGTGGAGCGTTGCGTGGCTCCCTGTCTTCTGTGATCAGATCTTGTGGAAACTGAATTTCTTGCAGATCGGTAAATGTTGTTTTTCCAGAAAGCTGTCTTGTGTTGCCTCATTACAAATCTATGATGATCTGTCTTGTTTCCTTCCGACAGACTCGGTCAATGACAGTATCCATTGTCATAGCCCATTGCAGTTATTTTGGAGATGATGTGTATCACCCTGTCAGGTGTGTTTTCACCTTTTTGTTCCCAGATACCGGAAGTCTTCAGGGTTCATCGGTGCTTGTATCACTCTAACTCTAGTGTTCTTTCTCTTAGTGCAGTGTTTTCTTTCATCATGTCACACAGCTACCTCTCTAGCGCCTTTATTTGTTCTTTGCATTTGTTTATTTCGAACACGTTAAGATCAACATGTTTCATAATGCTGGCAATCATCACCAAGTTTTTTCTTGAGTTGGGAGGTGAAGTCTTTCATCATTGTTAGGTTGAGCTGAGAGGATTAGTTGCTTTGGATGGTGAGGTGAGTAGTGGTTGTGAGGTGTCCACTAGAGCCTAGGCTGTGTAATTGTGCTGGTTTGTAATAACCTGCTTCTGCACAGCCTGAAAGCTCAATACATGAGCACAAGCCAGAAAGGAATGGATCAACTATCAGCCACCACGGATGACATGAAGCTGTATGCCAGAAGTGAACGTGAACATACCACCAAGCTGTACAGCCAGGACATCTAGTCTGTAATTCAGACTAGATAAATGTGGTTGGATGGTAGCAATTCAGCATCCTGGGAATGTACTCTAAGCGAAAGGAAGGAAGCCGAGAATTACTATCACTATCCCGGATGAAACAACTCAGATTGATGAATACATCGGGAAGATGGCTCCAACAGATGATGTACTTAGTCAATACCTCAGACAGAAGAAACCAGAGGAGCAAGGGAAGGAAGCAAGAACTCACATAGAACAAACCCCTCTATGGTATGTATCCCCGTCAGATAGAAGAAGTGGCTGATATCGAAAAATCCTACCAGTGACTGGACAAAGCTGGACTGAAAGACAGCACAGAGGCACTAATCCTAGCAGCACAGGAGCAGGCTTTGAGTACAAGATCAATAGAGGTCGGGTTCCACCACACAAGGCAGGACCCCAGATGCAGGCTGTGCAAAGGTGCCTCTGAAACAATCCAGCACATAACAGCCCGGAGACATGCAGCCAGGATTGCAGCCGACCCTTCTCATCTTGGACACAAACTCTTTCTGATCCTCTCCTCTGGCAAGAGGTTCCGATCGAGTAGAAAAATGATATGAAAAGTTTTCTGATTCTGATGCTGAACCCTATAACCAAGTGACAGGCATAGTGTACAGGAACATCTGTGCCAATTTACAGGCTGGAAGTCTACTACTACTCTTTCGGCTTTTCCCATTAGGGGTCGCCACAGCGAATCATCCTTTTCCACCTCACTCTATCCTGGGCATCTTCCTCTCTGACAGCAGCTAACCTCATGTCCTCTGTTAGAACGTCCATATATCTCCTCCTTGGTCGTCCTCTCGCCCTCTTGCCTGGCAGCTCCATCTCCAACATCCTTCTACCAATATATTCACTGTCCCTCCTCTGCACATGTCCAAACCATCTCAATCTGGCCTCTCTGAATTTGTTGCTAACACAGGCAACGTGCGCTGTCCCTCTGATGAGCTCGTTCCTTATTCTGTGCAACCTCGTCACTCCTAAGGAGAACCTCAACATCTTCATCTCTGCTGCTTCCATCTCTGCCTCTTGTCTCTTTCTCACTGCTACTGTCTCTAACCCATAGAGCAGAGCTGGTCTCACCACTGTCCTGTTCACCTTTCCTTTGAGTCTTGCTGACACTCTTCTGTCACACAACACTCCTGACACTTTCCTCCACCCATTCCAACCTGCCTGCACTCGCCTCTTCACCTCTTTTCCACACTCCCCATCACACTGAACTGATGACCCCAAGTACTTAAACTCCTGCACCTTCTTCACCTCAGCCCCCTCTAACCTCACACTTCTACCTGGCTCCCTCTCGTTTACACACATGTATTCTGTCTTACTACGACTGACTTTCATGCCTCTTCTTTCCAGAGCAAACCTCCACCTCTCCAGCTGTTCCTCCACCTGCTCTCTACTCTCACTGCAAATCACAATGTCATCTGCAAACATCATTGTCCAGGGAGATTTCTGTCTGACCTCGTCTGACAACCTGTCCATCAGCATAGCAAACAAGAAGGGACTCAAAGCCGATCCTTGGTGTAGTCCCACCTCCACCTTGAACTCCTCTGTCTGACCTACGGCACATCTCACCACCGTCATGCTCCTCTCATACATGTCCTGAACTACTCTGACGTACTTCTCTGCCACTCCCGACATCCTCATACAGTACCACAGCTCCTCCCTCGGCACCCTGTCATATGCCTTCTCTAAATCCACAAAGACACAATGCAGCTCCTTCTGACCATCTCTGTACTTTTGCATCAACAATCTCAAAGCGAAAATGGCATCAGTGGTGCTCTTACGGGGCATGAAACCATACTGCTGCTCACAAATCTCCCCCTCCTTCCTAAGCCTGGCCTCCACTACTCTTTCCCACAGCTTCATTGTGTGGCTCATCAGCTTTATCCCTCTGTAGTTGCTACAGTTCTGCGTGTCACCCTTGTTCTTAAAGATCGGCACCAGAACGCTTCTCCTCCATTCCTCAGGCATCTTCTCACTCTCTAAAATCCTGTTAAACAGACTTGTCAGAAACGTCACTGCTGTCTCTCCTAGACACTTCCACACCTCCACAGGTACGTCATCAGGACCAACAGCCTTTCCGCTCTTCATCCTTTTCAGAGCCTTCCTCACCTCATCATTTCTAATCTCTGCTATTCGCGGTGTGCGCGAATTAATTTCTTTTTGCTAGGGGGGCTTCACAGAAAATAACTGAGAAGCACTGGTGTACGGGAACATCTGTGCCAAGTACATGCTGGAAGTCCCAAGTCAAAATGGGACACACCTCCAAAGGTCGTTAAGAATGGCAGAATGGGAGGCAGAGCATTTAGCTATCAAGCTCCTCTCCTGTGGAACCAGCTCCCAGTCCAGATTCGGGAAGCAGACACCCTCTCTACTTTTAAGACTAGGCTCAAAACCTTCCTCTTTGATAAAGCTTATAGTTGGTTATACTCATGCTGCTATAGGCTTAGACTGCTGGGGGACTCTGCACTGAGCCACTTCCTCTTCTCTTCATTCTCTCCTCTCACCCCACATCTATAATGTCACCACTGTATGACATTAACTCTGTGTCTTCTTTGTCCTGTAGTCGTCTTTCTCCCTCTCTTTCTCCTCTCTCTCTCCCTGTCTTCAGGTGTCCCGGATTTGGCGCTGTGTGTCCTCCAGTGTGCAGCTACTGGTCCCACTAACCTGCTCAATGTTTTGTTGCTACTTTTGTTGCTCTGTTCTTTTCTCTCTCCACTTTCCACTCAGCCCAACCGGTCAAGGCAGATGGCCGTCCACCCTGAGCCTGGTTCTGCTGGAGGTTTCTTCCGGTAAAGGGAGTTTTTCCTCTCCACTGTTGCCTATGGCTTGCTCAAGGGGGATTTGTTGGGTTTTCTCTACATGTTTGTATAGTCTTGACTTTATTATGTAAAGTGCCCTGATATGACCCTGTTGTAAATTGGCGCTATATAAATAAAGTTGAATTGAAAGACAGAGTTGCCCAGAAAAAAGAAAAGTGTGTGTGTTAACAGAAAATATACACACAACAGGAAACAATGGGAGGAGAGAAAATGATGATGATGATGCAACTGGAAAAAAACACAGAGAGAAGAGGAGGGATGAATGTTACGACAGAAACTGATAAATCATTTGTCTAACAGAGTTTGAGTCAGAAGCTGCCAGGGCTGCAGCTTCTCCTCCTCCTCTCTCTAAGGATGGAGGACCAGGATGGAGCAGAGCTCTGCTTTCCACAACTCCTCAATGCCTCCTGCAGGAAACCAAAGCCCAATCAGTCTGATGCTGTCCTCATGTATTTACTGTTATTCATCTGTGTGATCACTGTGATTCTCAACCTGCTCGTCATCATCTCAGTCTCCCACTTCAGGCAGAGATAAACTCAGCAAAACTTATAACAGATTATTTTTTCTGTCAGTCTGATTTACAAGACAATGTACAACTTCACATCTTGACACCAGACGTATTTTCTGCTTTGCTGAAAATGTTTTTGAATGTAAAATGTCAAGATGTGCCACATATCACTTTACATTAATGTCTTTGTCTCCCTGCAGGCAGCTGCACACACCCACCAACCTCCTCCTCCTCTCTCTGGCTGTGTCAGATTTCCTTTTTGGACTTGAGTCAGTGGTAGAAGCTCATCGACAAACAGCCTGTTGGTTTCTTGGTGACCACCTGTGTTTGTTACATATTTACATGTTCTCGATCTCTGTCTCTGCCTCAATTGGAATCATGATTCTCATATCAGTCGACCGTTATGTGGCTATTTGTGACCCTCTGCATTACTCCACCAGAGTCACTGTGACAAGGGTTAAAACATGTATTTGTATGTGTTGGATCATCTGTGCTGTCTACCTTGGTCTAGTATTTTCAGAAAGTTTGGCTCATCCAGGTTATGATAACACCTGCTATGGAGAGTGTGTGGTGCTCATGGCAAACAGTCTAGCATATTTTGACATTGTTTTATCATCTATTTCTCCAATCATCGTCGTCATAATTCTGTATCTCAGAGTGTTTGTGACAGCTGTGTCTCAGGCTCGTGCCATGCGCTCTCATGTTGCAGCCGTCACACTCCAACATTCAGGGACTGTAAAGACCAAGAAATCTGAGCTGAAAGCAGCCAGGACTCTGGGTGTTGTTGTACTTGTGTATTTAATGTGTTACTGCCCATATATTGTTCTCTTTTTTGTAACAGATGAATATTCTTTACCTCTAGCCTCTGGTATCTTTCTGGCGTGTATCAGTCCCTGTGTGAACCCTCTGATTTATGCCTTGTTCTACCCCTGGTTTAGAAAATCTATCAGACTCATTCTGTCTCTTCAGATCCTGCAGCCTGGCTCCCGTGAGACCAACATGCTGTAAACAGACACTGTGCAGGGACTGAAATGTGATCTGCTCTATGGACAGAGAAATTAATTTGTACATGTTCTTCACTGAGTGAATTCACAAATCAGTGGAAAGATCTGTTACTGTCACATAATCTGTCGTGTTTTCTCCTGATTGACGTGATGCTTCATTATTATCACTCACCAGTCATACACACTCCCTGCTGCAGATATCTAACCTGTGTGATTCCAGTCTGAGTCTGTACTGTTTCTCATTCAGCTCCTGGTTACTAACAGTTTTTCCCTCTGTGTCCGTTTTCACAAGCACCACATAGTGACGTCTAGAATTATATCTAATAAAAATAATAATAATAATAATAATGATTTGTGCTTGATAACAGGCAATTTGTTCGTGTGTCCTCAAGGTGTCAGTGTAACTATTTTGTTAAACTTCCACAAACCAAAGGACAGTTTTGATTAAACAAATTCAGAATTTAAGTAAAGGTTTACATACTTACGAGACAAATTTGTCTACAGCAATTACAATAATTTTTTTATTCCAACTCAATTGTAACATGTTTTTTTCATAACAAAAACTCTACAAATATACGGCACAAAGAAAGTGAGGCATTAATCAAAGGGAGTCGATTGGATCATTAAAGTCCCATTATGTGCATTGTTGTAATGTAACTAACCGTCAATAGATGCTGAGAGTGCAGAAGGTTTATTAACACATGAACTACTGATACTATCAGCACAGACACTTGAGGAGATATTTCTTCATTATATGACGTCACATTCCTTCCAAACAACCATGAACAAAAACTCAATCCAGAAGGGAGGACGAGAAACGCACAAAGTGTGAACAAACAGGATGAACAATGGGGAAAAAAAACAGCACACAAGAACTATGGGAATAACAGCACGCAAGAACAAAAGAGCAAACAGTAAAAATAAAGTGTGAGTGAACACATACAAACCAGACAAGTGACTGCACAAAAACAAACCGATAAATAACTATAAAAGTGGTCGGAAAGAAAAGGAACACAAACACTCAAACAATGACACGCAACCTGACTGACAGGGACTGAAGTGAGAACAGAAAGGAACAAAGAAAAGAACTAAACAAACAGCTGAACTAGAAAACTAACTCAAGAGGTGGGTACTGAACAAACGAGCAAACCTCAGACCAAAGGCAAAACTGGAAGTGGGACTAAGGAGGTACAAAATAAAAGTCCACAACAACAAGTCAAAAGAAAAACCAAACAAACGCCAATGATCCTGACAGATGTTGCCACATCTACCACTACAACCTTGTTCTCCTGTTTGTCCAAACCAACTATGTGGGGTTGGTTGGCCATCACCATATTGTCAGTCTGTATCTGAAAGTCCCACAGGATCTTGGCTCTGCCATTCTCAACCACGTTTGGAGGTGTGTCGCATTTTGACTCTGGACTTCCAGTGCGTACTCGGCACAGATCTTCCTGTTGCCTGCCACGTGGTTATGGCGTTCCATGTCTGCCCTGTTTGCTAGTATCTTGCATCCCGTTGTCATGTGCTGGATTGTTTCAGGGGCGTCTTTGCACAGCCTGAACCTAGGGTCCTGCCTGGTATGGTGGACCCCAGCCTCTATTGATCTTGCACTCAGAGCCTGCTCCTGTGCTGCTAGGATTAGTGCCTCTGTGCTGTCTGTTCAGTCCAGTGTTGTCCAGCCACTGGTGGGATTTTTCAATATCAGCCACTTCTATCTGCTGGTGATACCAACCGTGAGGGTTCCTGCTCTTCCTTTCCTTGCTCCTCTGGTTTCTGCTGCCTGAGGTATTCACTAAGCACATAATCGCTCTCAGCCATTTTCCAGATGGATCTTAGTCATTTCATCCTTGATAGCGGCTCTGACGCTCACTAATCCTCTAGGTCTACAGACTTCAACATGTCATCAAGACTCTCTTTTACTTCACACATCCACCAAGAGGGGGTTAAGTTTGTAACCGTTACATCTTGATTAAATCTTGATGACTCCACTGTGTTTCCACACTAAACAAGCATATTCAGACCAGGGTGGAACAAAGCCCCCCTATCGGGAGGACTTGGTTCCCACAGCTACTTTTATTCGTACTGAAGAAGCTGCTTGAATAATTAGCGAAAAGCTTCTAACCAAGAAGAAAGAAATTCAGTTGACGTGACGCAAACTTCAGATAACAAAACCTGCATGACTGAAAATCTTCACCAATATAATGTGTCCAATATTTTCTACAAATTGAACATACAAGCTAGCTAACATGCTAAGCTGCATTCTGTACAGTCAACATTAAAGAACACTAATGTTTTAATGATGCTCAGAAGGTCTCTGACTTCGTTCATGTATAAGTCAGTTGGCATTTGGCAACGTTGGAAGTTGATTATGTTGAGAGGGTGTAGAGTTTGATGTTGTTGAGTTGTTGCTTCATAATTGTCCTGCAATTTAAGGGTCGCTATAGCGGATCATTTGTACACATGTTAATTTGGCACATTTTTCCGCCTGATGATCAAACGATGACAGAAGATCTAGTGAACAAGAAAGTGCTGTTTGAAATTAGTTTGTTGCTTCTGCTGATATTTCTAATAGTGTTAGGAAGTGTAGTTAGAAAGTCTGGTTCTTCTGGTAAACAGGGTATTTGGTCTGTTGTTGGTGTTAGCCAGTGGCCCAGAAAATGTGACACTGACAATGTGGCAAGTCTTCTGGTAGCTCAGATCTAGTTCAGCCGGTTGCTTCCCCCTTGACTCTTTTTCATTAAAAAGACAAAATGCATCCAACACAACTTTGAGAAACGCACAAAACTGGCGAGTGTGGTGCAGGAGGTAGCGTGGTCATCCACCAGTCCTACAGTTGTTGGTTCAATTCTCACCACCTATTGGTCTGGAGTGTTAGGGGAAACATCAGCTTTTCCATTCAGCCCTCCTTGTATGAAGACCAGCGAGTCAACCTGTGCTAGTCCACTGTTAGACTTTCTATTTGTTTCCAGCAGATTCCTGTTCTCTTACGCAGACACAGGATATGGAGCTGTGTCCCTTGCAGCCTTGTTCACAACGTTGACTTCATTTAAGCTTTTGACACACAGTCAGCTGTTCAGCTGCTCGCACTTACAGAGACCTGGATCAGCCCAGCTGAACTCTCCATCAATTCTGCCTTCTCTTGCACTCCTTGCCCACTAGAACAGGACACCTGGAGGTTTTCCCCAACAGCACCCCTTAACAATCTGTCATCCTGGGAATATCATTCTTTTCTGGAACTACACCACAGACACAACTCCGTCACTTGTCTGCATTTATCTGATCCCTTCTTCATTCAGCTCACCGTCCTTATCCCCAGACCTTTGCATTCTCCTACCAAACTTCTAACATTGTGCCACAACATCAGGTCTCTCATTTCACAGCAGTTTATTGGTCTGGGGCACCCCTGCCCCACCCCAGGACCTCTCCACCTTCGATAGAGATACAGGCACTGACAACCTCTGCAATACACTTTTATTGTCTTTTCCTCACAGCGTTACCGGAGGTAAAGACTGAATACTACCAGGACAAGCTCAGCAGAGCAGCATCATTTCATACCTGTTATTTATTCTGGAGATGACTCTGATTGAATCGATATTAATTTGATTAAGGAGCTTGTTTAGTGGACAGTACTGGCAACTGGACAGTTCACCATCAACCTGAGAATCAAGTTTAAGTTTATTGTCTCTGTTATTGGTCATGCTATTCACATTAATTGTAAATGGCAATTGCTTGGTCATTCCCAAAGCGCTTTACAGTTTAGCTTCTCATTCCCCCATAAGACAACTGCTTTACCAACTGAGCTACAGGCGCCAAGATTAATTGAAATCTTTGCCTTTTTTCTCATTTTCTCTGTGGACGACATGATTGTTTTTCAGCCTTCATGTAAATTACTTCAAGATCAAGTACTTATTTATCAAAAGCTGTAAATGTTCCCACCCTAGGTCCAACAGTGTGAGACACACCTCAAAAACTCTCCTAACTGACGCTGACTGACAGCTCGACATTACTAGCGGCTAACAGTTGGCTTGTCGTGTCAGAGATTTAAGTGGAGTCTCAGAGACATGTAGAAAACTGCAGAGCATTTACCATCACTAGTGATGAGACAGATCTACAGGTCTGCCTCCTTATCGATCCTAAATCTTCCCCATCATTCCACTGAAACAAATTTCCACATGGAACTGTTTTATTCTGTGAAATTTAATCAATCCACCATCAAATAAGTGTAATCTTACAGTCTGGGCCTTTTACAAGACATAATGAACCTGTGTGTTGTGTTCTCTTCAAATCCCTTTGGATCCTTTGGATTCTAAACAACTTAAATGAACAAGCACACACACATCAGTGACTGTTTCACATTCATATGTGTTGGCTACATCATGTTGATGCTGCGGCTTGTTTTTCTTCACACCTTTGAATGCAGTAATGCCTCAGAGGTTCAGATGTCGTCATGTGACACTAAGACATCCAGGTGGGAACAGACTTTCTGTCCAGAGAGAAAAAATGGGTCACAAACAATTGCTTGGAAGTCAACTTAATCCCACTGGCATAACTGGGATATTTCCCAGGTGCGGGACAGATTTGCATTTCTATGTGTTTCATTTTAAAACAAATTAAAGTCATTTCAGTTTTTTAAAATTGTTCAATTTTTGGGGGTAACTTTGTTGTAAATTCATTTTATAAATTAATTGTTTCAGCCTAGAAAAGGAATCAGTCAGCTAGTGCAGCTTTAGACTAAGCAACGTCTCATTTCATTCATATTAAACAGAAATGTCCCCTGAGTCTAAAGCAGGAAGATCAGAAACTCTTTCACTCTGGTGAAAATCATCATGTCTGCTTGTCCATGAGTGGTGGAGTCCACTGTCAACACCACCACCTGGAACAAAGAGCCGTCCTGCAGACACATCAGTGGATCTCCAGAAAGACCCTGAATTAGCAGGAAAGATGGAAATGTTCCGGTTTGTCCGTTGTCCATTCTGTATTAACCTTGTGCTTATTCTAACATCACTGCTCAACAAATGGCAGCTGGGATTGGCCTGTGACCGTAAACATGGCCAAGCGATTTGGATGATGGATGGACTTTAATTCCTAACCCTTAGGCCCCACTTTACAGACCAGCACCTAGATAAAATACAAACACTTATCAACACGCTGCGAGAATAAAAACTATAATGTGATTATTCATCTGCTCCAGTGTGAAAGCTTCTGTACAAACGCTGTCCCTCAATGTGTTTCCACAGTCCACCACCGAGGTCTGGATCTCCTGCAGATCTTGTTCCACTAAAGTTGAGAAAATCAGAAAAAATTTAAGAGGTGGGATCAGAACCAGAGTGTCTCAGACTAGTGTTCTAAAGTCAACAACAAGCCAGTTGCACTTAAGGACAACTGATTTTATTATCATAGCACCGGTCTTAGAGGAAGTAAACTGCTCTAAACAGCGAGTTTGTTCCACTGGGAGCGATTCTGGTTGTAAACTCTGAAAACAGCAGACTTAGGACACTTAGGACCAATCAGTCTGTCTCTGTGCCATCAGTGTGTTGTGTGTAGGGTGGGATTAGTTCTCCTACAGGGTTCATAAGCTTATATCCTCCTGGACTGGTTTACTGGGCTCCTGTGATAACCTTCTGAATCAATTTGTTGATGGATTCAGGACGCTGTTGATGGGGTTACCGGCATGCACGACCAAACCCCTGCAGATGATCCAAAATGCAGCAGCACGCCTTATCTTCAACCAGCCAAAAAGGACTCACGTTACTCCGCTCTTCAGATCTCTGCACTGGTTTCCTGTAGCTGCGAGGATTAAGTTCAAAGCTCTGTCTCTTGCCCACATAGTGGTTAACTCAACAGCTCCGCCTTACTTAAACTCAATCATTCAGGTCTACAACCCCTCCCGTGCGCTGCGCTCCGCCAGCGAATGACGTCTGGCAGTCCCAGCGCCACACAGAAGACACCAAGGAAAACTCTTCAGCTCAGTGATCCCACTTTGGTGGAATGAGCTGCCAAACTCTGTGCGCTCAGCGACCTCACTCACTACATTTAAAACACTGCTGAAAACAGAACTCTTCCGTTTCTTCCTTTAAAAAAAAAAAAACCTTCCTGCTTTTTCTATTTGCTCTGCATCTCATGGAACTGTAAAACTTGTTTGATAGCACTTTACTTTGATGTTTCTCTCCTAAAATTAGATTTTATTGCTTGCTTGTTCCTCACTTGTAAGTCGCGTTGGATAAAAGCATCTGCCAAATGCCTAAATGTAAATGTAAAATGTAAATGTAAACGTAAATAGAAAATGTTCATAGAAAATTTATTTTCATACAAAATTTTAATACCAAAAAATAATCTGGACTTCATTGTGGAAATGCATCACAGGACAAACTTTATTTTTTATTGTTTCATGACAACAACTAATTTTTTTTGAAAAGGTTTAAATTTATACTCTCGTTAAATCTGTATAGAAACTAATTTTAGATTTGTGACAAAAAAAACTAATTCAATTTGTGTATTTCTGTTGAAACAGACACTGACAAAGCTGCAGAATAATCAGAATTCTAAAGTAAACAAAACCAGTTCTGTCTCTTTTCAGTTGACTGCAAGTTCCTCTCCCTGTTGGGAATATTATTGGCCAACATTAAAACACCCAGTCTGTTACTATCTATTATATCTTCATTATAGTTCACATGTAAGGGTCTGTTGGAATGTTTCAGCACATTTAAGGAAGAGAAACAGAATATAAAATGTATTCGTCATTGTCACTTTCAAAGTTGACTTCTTACTTAGTTCTGTTTTACAGAAGTCACTGTGCTGTTTGTGCCAACAAACAGAGGAGAAAACATCTTTGTGACCAGAATCTGAACGAGAAACAAGAAAGACTCAGACTGGAAATACACAGATTTCTGATATCTGCAGCAGGGGAGTGTGAATGACGAGTTACTGAATTTCTTTGTCAACTGAGCAGATCATAATGCGCAGTCTCTGTTTACAGCATGTTGGTCTCACGGGAGCCAGGCTGCAGTATCTGAAGAGAAAAAATCATTCTGATAGATTTTCTAAACCAGGAGTATAACAAGACATAGATCAGAGGGTTCAGACAGGGGTTAATGCAAACCAGAAAAATGCCAGTGGCTGGAGGTGAAGGGGCATTGTTAACCAGTAAGAAACAATAACATGGACAGAAGCACATGATGAACACAAGTACAACTACACCCAGAGTCCTGGCTGCTTTCAGCTCTGATTTTTTGGTTGTCACTGTCCCTGAATGCTGGAGTGTGACGACTGCAACATGAGAGCGCATGGCACGAGCCTGAGACACAGCTGTCACAAACACTCTCAAATACAGCAGTACGATTACAATAATTGGAGCAATAAATGACAAAACAACATCAACATATCCTTCAATAAAGCCAATGCCCATTATACACTGTCCCTTGCAGGAACTGAACCTACCAGGTTTTTCCAGATTAAACCGATAACCAACCCCGTTGTAGACAACAGAACAGATCCAACACATCCAAACACAAATTTGAACTCTTTTCGGAGTGACTCTGGTGGAGTAATGCAGAGGTTCACAAATAGCCACATAGCGATCAACAGATATAAGAACCATTTCTCCTACTGAGGTAGAGAGAGAAATTGCATACACATAACCATACAGAGAACACGTGAATTCACCAAATAACCAACAGCCAGTGTGTCGGTGAGCTTCTAATGTTGAATCAAGCCCAATGATGAAATCTGACACAGCCAAAGAGAGAAGGAGGATGTTGGTGGGTGTGTGCAGCTGCCTGCAAAGAGACAAAGACATGTTATGTAATATGAGACATTAATGTAAAGTGACATGTGGAGTAACATTTTGTTCTAAATCAGACTCTTCAGACTTATAAAAATAATCAATTGTAAGTCTTGCTGAGTTTTTTCTGCCTGAAGTGGGAGACTGAGATGATGACGAGCAGGTTGAGAACCATAGCGAAAACACAGATGAAGAACATCAAATACATGAGGACAACATCAGTCTGTTGCATCTTTGGTTTCCTGCAGGAGGCATTGAGGAGTTGTGGAAAGCAGAGCTCTGCTTTGTCCTTGTCCTCCATCCTCAGAGAGAGGAGGAGAAGAAGCTGCTACCCTGGCAGCTTCTGACTCAAACTCTGTCAGGCAAATAATTTATCAGTTTTTACCTTAAGATCCTTCGCTTTTTTCTCTTTCTCTCTCCATGTCAGGAGAAAAAAAATATCTTACTTGGATATTAAGTCGCTTAGATTAAATCATTTTGAATAAAAGTGTCTGCCAAATTACTAAATTTAAATGTAAATGTATTTATGTTTCTTAAATTAAAAGTCATCTGAAACTAGAAAAAGCATTTTCAAAAAGAAAATGCACTGTGAATGCTTCAGAGCTGAAAGATTTTCCAAGCAATGCTGGATTTTATACAATATGAACATCCATGGATCAATGTCAGGTCATCCCAAAACAATATCGTTCAGTGTTTAAACCAATATGGATTCTTGATTTCTTACATTGCCTTTGAGCCCTTGGATCACTGCAGGTTTTACAAATCAGGACAGTATTGTTAATATCTGACTTAGGTTTAGGTATTTTTTATAACATGTAACTAATGACATATTTGACCTTGTTACACTGTAAATACAAATTCCTTATTTAATGCATGTGAAAAACAGGCATCATCAGACACCTACATATGTGGATCAGGTTATTGACAGAGGGTGAAGAGAATAGCCACTGATGTACACCAAGGTCTTTGTTTCAATCCGTTTGCTTGAATTCCACATTGTGCATTATTAAAACAGTGGTTTCATTACTGGTTATCACAAACACTTAATTCACATTATACCACTTCAAGTAATCATACATTCTGACAAAAACACTGAAACAGATCATAAACAGACTAACAAATAACTTGCAGACTTTGGCCTCTGATAAAGTATGTATGTAGCCAGGCTTTTAAAAACAAGGCAAATTCATGTTTTTTGCAATACATTTAAGACATTTGGGTTTAAGATCAATATATAGATACAGGATGAAAGTTCAGAATTTTATATTACATTGTTTTTCTTCCTTGGCAAAATACAAATCATTCAGCCTCCTTACAAACTACATTACATACATATATACACTGAAATATATAAACATTATTATTTCAAATGTAGGTTTTACACTCTTGAAATGGTTTGAAATGAAATCATATACTGGATCGATGTTCTATGTACTGTATGTATACTGAAATTTCCTAAAATGGACAATTTCCATTTTATATGAAAGTAACTTTTTCTGTATATATTACTGGTATTAAAATAACATTCATGAATTCATTTGTCAATATTTACGAATTTATTTATGAAATAAACAGTAAATTTATTTGTGCTCCTGATGCTGCATCATAATACAGACAGTATTTAAACAATAAGAGCTCATGGTTTGTCTTTTATGGTAACATATTTGTGAACTGTCCATAGGTAATTATGTTGCTTTTAAAGATTTATGGTTTGGTATGCACATTATGATGAACTTCTACAGAATTTAGTTATTAACTTAGTATATAACATCTAAATACATTAATGACTGATTATTAAGAAACAGTTTTATGAATTCAAATGTATATATTCAAGAATTTAATAGGCAGGAGAATTATTTGTGCTTCTGATGTTGATGCAATTCAATTCAATTCAATTCAACTTTATTTATATAGCACCAGTTTACAACAGGGTCATCTCAAGGCACTTCACATAATAAAGTCAAGACTATACAAACATGTAGATAAAACCCAACAAATCCCCCTTGAGCAGCTATAGGCAACAGTGGAGAGGAAAAACTCCCTTTACCGGAAGAAACCTCCAGCAGAACCAGGCTCAGGGTGGACGGACATCTGCCTTGACCGGTTGGGCTGAGTGGAAAGTGGAGAGAGAAAGAACAGAGCAACAAAAGCAACAACAAAACATTGGGCAGGTTGGTGGGACCAGTAGCTGCAAACTGGAGGACACACCGCGCCAAATCCGGGGACACCTGAAGACAGGGACAGACAGAGGGGGACAGAGAGGGAGGAAGACGACTACGGGACAAAGAAGATACAGAGTTAATGTCATACAGTGGTGACATTATAGATGTGGGGTGAGAGGAGAGAATGAAGAGAAGAGGAAGTGGCACAGTGCAGAGTCCCCCAGCAGTCTAAGCCTATAGCAGCATGACTATAACCAACTATAAGCTTTATCAAAGAGGAAGGTTTTGAGCCTAGTCTTAAAAATAGGGAGGGTGTCTGCTTCTCGAATCTGGACTGGGAGCTGGTTCCACAGGAGAGGAGCTTGATAGCTAAAGGCTCTGCCTCCCATTCTGTTTTTGGAAATTCTGGGAACCATAAGTAGGCCTGCATTCTGAGACCGAAGTGGTCTAGTAGGATGATATGGTACTAAGAGATCTTTTAAATATGATGGGGCTTGACCGTTTAGAGCTTTATAGGTAAGAAGAAGGGTTTTAAATTCTATTCTACATTTAATTGGAAGCCAATGGAGAGAAGCTAATGAAGGTGAAATATGATCTCTCTTACCAATCCCAGTCAGTAATCTTGCTGCAGCATTTTGGATTAATTGGAGGCTTTTTAGAGAGTTACTGGGGCAGCCTGAAAGTAGAGAATTACAATAGTCCAATCTAGAAGTAACAAATGCATGAACCAGTTTTTCAGCATCGCTTTGAGAGAGGATGCTCCTAATTTTGGCAATGTTCCGTAGGTGGAAGAAGGCTGTTCTAGAGATTTGTTTTATGTGTGAGGTAAATGACAAATTCTGGTCAAAAATGACTCAGAGATTCCTTGCAGTACTACTGGGGGCCAGAGTCATGTCATCTAAAGTAACAATATGGTTAGAAAACATGTTTCTTAGACTTTTAGGCCCAAATACAATAACTTCAGTTTTATCTGAGTTTAGAAGAAGGAAATTATACATCATCCAGTCCCTTATGTCTTTAAGACATGCTTGTAGTTTGATTAATTTATTTGTTTCATCAGGTTTCATAGATAGATATAACTGCGTGTCATCAGCGTAGCAGTGAAAATTTTTCTAATAATGTTGCCAAGGGAGACATATATAGAGTAAAGAGTATTGGTCCTAACACAGAGCCTTGTGGAATTCCATAACTAACTTTTGTGTAAGTCGAAGATTCATCATTAACATGAGTAAATTGGAATCTATCTGATAGATACGATTTAAACCAGTTTAATGCTGTTCCTTTAATTCCAATTACATGTTCTAGTCTCTGTAATAATATTCTGTGATCAATGGTGTCAAATGCAGCACTAAGATCTAGCAGAACTAGTATAGAGACAAGTCCATTATCTGAAGCCAGAAGAAGATCGTTGGGGACTTTAATCAGTGCGGTTTCTGTGCTATGATGAACTCTAAATCCTGACTGAAATTCTTCAAACAAGTTGTTTCTGCGCAGGTGGTCACATAATTGCTTTACAACTACTTTTTCAAGTATTTTAGAAATAAAGGGGAGATTGGATATTGGTCTGTAATTAGCTAAGACACCTGGATCCAGACTAGGTTTTTAAGTAGAGGTTTGATTACAGCTACCTTATAGGCCTTTGGTACATATCATGTTTGTAAAGATAGATTAATGATATCTAATACGAACATGTCTAATAAGGGTAGAGCATCTTTGAGCAGTCTAACTGGAATAGGGTCTAGCAGACATGTTGTTGGTTTAGATCCCATAATAGTTGAAGTTAATTCAGCAAGGTCTATGGGCACAAAGCAGTCTAAAAGGGACTGAGGACTTACTGATGATTCTAATTCTGTTGTATTTGTGGGGAGGGTCTGGTGAATTTTATTTCTAATAACTATGATTTTGTTTGTGAAGAAGGTCATGAAGTCATTGCTACATAGCATTGAGGGAAAACTAGTCTCAACTGAACTATGGCTCTTAGTCAGCCTGGCTACAGTGCTGAAAAGAAACCGTGGGTTGTTCTTGTTTTCCTCTATTAGTGATGAATAATAAGCTGTTCTGGCTTTACGGAGGCTAATTTGTATAAGTATAAAGTCTTTTTCCAGGCTAAGCGTGATTCTTGTGAATGAGTGGAACGCCACTTCCTTTCTAGTTTTTGTGACGCCTGCTTTAAATTGCGGGTTTGGGAGCTATACCATGGAGATCACCTGTTCAGAATTACTGCCTTCTTTTTTAGAGGGGCAGCACTATCAAGTATAGAACGTAAAGATGCTGCATAATTATCAGTCAGGTAATCAACTTATGCAGGAGAACAGTTAACGAGGCTACTCTCAGTTATATCAGTACATGTTGAAGGAAATGATGAAGGGATCATTTCCTTAAATTTGTTCACAGTGTTTTCAGATAAACACCTACTGAAGCAGAACTTCTTTGTAGCTGCCATGTAGTCCAATAAACTAAATTCAAATGTTATTAGGAAATGGTCAGAGAGAACAGAATTATGAGGAAATACTGTTAGTTTATAAATTTCAATGCCGTATGTAAGGACAAGGTCTAGGGTGTGACTAAAAATGTGAGTGGGTTCATTTACATTTGGAGAGAAACCAATTGAATCTAATAATGAAGTAAATGCCGTGTTGAGGGAGTTACTGTCAGCATCTACATGAATGTTAAAATCGCCCACTATGACGACTTTATCTGCACTAAGCACTAAGTCGGCTAGAAAATCTGAGAATTCAGTCAAAAATTCAGAATAAGGGACTGGAGGACGATACACGATAACAAATAGGAGTGAATTTTGAGTTTTCCAACTTGGGTGTGAAAGTCTCAGAGTAAGACTCTCAAATGAGTTATAACTATGTTTAGGTCTGGGGTTTATCGGTAAGCTTGAGTGATAGATTGCTGCTACTCCTCCACCTCGGCCTGAGCTTCTAGGAACATGATAGTTAATATGACTTGGGGGTCGACTCATTTAAACTAACATATTCTTCCTTCTGCAACCAGGTTTCAGTGAGACAAAATAAATCGAATTGATGATCGCTTATCAAGTCATTTACTAACAAAGATTTAGATGAGAGAGATCTGATATTTAATAATCCAAATTTAATTGTTTTAGTTTTTTGTTCAGTAAGAGGAGCAGTCCTGATTTTTATTAAGTTATTATGATTAACTCCTCTTGTGATCATTTTTAGTTTGTAAAATTTAGTTAATCGGGAAACAGACACAGTTTCTATAGGAATGGGAGTTGTGGGGGGTGACGGCGGTAAGGATACTGCAGAGGCGTGTAGGACTGGATCTCTGCGTCCCCAGGCTCAACTCTGGACTGTCAATCTTTTGGTTGTCTAATAAAATCAGCCATATTTTTTGATAAGACAGAGGCACCATCCAAAGTAGGATGGATGCCATCTCTCCTAATCAGCCTAGGTTTTCCCCAAAAACTTTTCCAATGGTCTATGTAGCCCACATCGTTTGCTGGACAACACCTAGACAGCCAGCGGTTGAATGACGACATGTGGCTCCACATGTCGTCACTGATCAGATTTGGCAGGGGTCCAGAGAAAACTACGGAGTCCTACATTGTCTTTGCAAAGTTACACACCGATTCAATATTTGTTTTAGTGACCTCCGATTTACGTAATCGAGCGTCATTTGTTCCTGCATGAATAATAATCTTACTGTATCTATGTTTATCCTTAGACTAAAGACTTCCGTGGAGAGGGATGCCAAAGAGTTAAATCCATTTTTGGACGGCTGGGCCTTTCGCCCGAGCCCGTGAGTCTGTGTAAAGTCAAAAGCTGTGTTCACCAAGAAAGCACGGGGTGCTACGCGGCAGCTATTGTTCAGCTCCGCTTGCTATACTGCACCGTGACAATTGAGAAGCGTCAGGGGAGGGTGGCTCAGGCAGCAAACGACGGGGTCATCGCTTCTCGGCCTTTTGGCTAAGATCAAGTGTAGTATCTGTTCTTATCAGTTTAATATCTGATATGTCCTCTACGGGGACAACTTATTAAACGGATTTTTAGAACCGGGAGCTGAAAAAGGGGCTTGCTCCGTTCGCTCCACGCATCGACCTGGCCTTGCAGTGCCGCGGGAACGGTGCAGCTCTCTCTTCACCTGTGGAAAACCAAGGAGTTAGTGATGGCCAAATGAGGCTTTAAGAATTCTTTGAGTAATTCTTTTGCTGCCTTGCAAAGGTGACCCTGCCACACCCTGCGTGTGCGCATTAAGTTTTTCTGGATTATAAAAAAACATGACTTGAACAAAACTGAAGTCACACTTGATTTCCCACCAGTCTGTTCTTTTGATTCCGTTCCTTCTAAGCATCGTAAGTTTAAGTAATGTCCAGTTTCATTTTTTCCCAACAGTTAATACGAATTTAAAAGGGATTTGTAATTGCTGATCCCAGAGAAGTCTCTGGACAGAGCAAATATTGTAGGGTTCAATGAGGCCGTGGGTGTATTTACTATAATATGTATTTTATAGGGCTTGGTGCAGACTGGGTGTGCTTGTGCAATTTAGGCTGTTTTAATTAAAAAATAAAAGTAACAGTTTTCCCCACTAGATGGTTTTGCTCGATTTTTGTTATTTATTTATTTTTTTGGAGACATCTTCCCCAGCTTTGGAAATTTACTTGACCTCGTTCGGTGACAACAACACAAAGTCACAGACCAGCCGATTCAGTCCGAATGAAGCAGGGAACTGGTTCGAACGTCATCAGTCACGTGCTGCATCCCCATTTGAAGGAAGCTCCGGCACAGCGCTTCACGAAAAGTTCCGTGTCGAGTTTGAAACCTGGTTCGAAGACTTGGTATCAGAGGTGACGTCACTACGAGGAGTTTGCCACGTTGCCCATCTCCTTTTCTCACTCCACATGTGCCAGCACGCGAGCATTTCAGGCGTTTGGTAGTGCGCCTGGAAAAGGCAGGTCTTTGTTTGTCCGCAACCTGATTGGCTTGGTGAAAGGGCGGGGGCGGGCATAGGGAAATTGGAGAGGCCAGGGAATTGGAACGCGGCAAGCCAAGCCAGAGGTTCCGTGAATGTGGTGAGTGGGACGACGAGGGTCTTGGGCCCGACTCGAAGGCGGGAGTGTCCTTACTCTGGTTTCTCTTCAATTCAATTCAATTCAACTTTATTTATATAGCGCCAATTTACTAAAGACATCTCAGGGATGCCAAAAAGTTAAATCCTTTACAAACAGGGAGAAAACCCAACAAATCCCCCTTGAGCCCCGGCAGTCTGTGTAAAGTCAAAAACTGTTTAACGGAAGAAACCTCCAGCAGAACCAGGCTATTGTTCAGCTCCGCTTGCCATCTGCCTTGACCGTTGACAATTGGAAAGTGGGAGAGGTGGAACAGGCAACAAAAGCAACAACAAAACTCGGCCTTTTGGCTAAGATTAAGTGTAGTATCTGTTCTTATCAGTTTAATACTGATAGGTCCTCACAGGGACAACTTGGGGACGGATTTTTAGAACCTGTGGAGCTGAAAAAGGGGCTTGCTCCGAGAGAGGGGGCCTTGCAGTGAGGGGAGACGGGTGCAGCTCTCTTTCACCTGTGGACAAAAAACCAGAGTTAAGTTAGTGATGGCATTAAATGAGGCTTTGAGAGGAGAGAATTCTTTGAGTAATTCTTTTGCTGCCTTGCAAAGTGACCCCCCAGCAGTCTAAGCCTATAGCAGCATGACTATAACCAACTTAAGTTTTTCTGGATTATAAAAAAAAGGTTTTGAGCTTGAACAAAACTGAAGTCACAGGGTGTGATTTCCCACCAGTCTGTTCTTTTGATTCTGGTTCCTTCTAAGCATGATAGCTAAAGTAATGTCCAGTTTCATTTTTTCCCAACAGTTAACCACAATTTAAAAGGGATTTTGTAATTGCTGATCCCAGGATGATCTGGACAGAGCAAATATTTTAGGGTTCAATGAGGCTTGGGTGTATTTACTATTATATGTATTTTATAGGGTTTTAAATTGCAGACTGCATTTAATTGAAGCCAATTTAGGAAGTTTTAATGAAAAAAATAAAAGTAACAGTTTTCCAATCACTAGATGGTTTTGCTGCGATTTTTGTTATTTATTTATTTTTTTGGGAGACATCTTCCCCAGCTTTGAAATTTACTTGAATTACAATAGTGACAACAAGTAACAAAGTCACAGACCAATTTTTCAGTCGAATGAAGGAGGGAACTAATTTTGGCAATGTTCATCAGTCACGTGGAAGAAGGCTGCATCCCCATTTGCTTTATCTGTGCACAGCGTAAATGAAAGTTCCTGGTCGAGTTTGAAACCTGGTTGCAAGACTTGGTATCAGAGGTGACGTCTAACGAGGAGTTTGCCACGTTGAAAACATCTCTTAGACTTTTCTCACCCAAATGAATGCCAGTTTTATCTGCATTTCAGGAAGAAAATTTGGTCAGTCCAGCGCTTATATCTGAAAAGACAGGTCTTTGTTTGTCCGCAACCTGATTGGTTGAAATCAGGTTTCATAGATAGGGAAATTGGAGAGGCCAGGAATTGGAAGCAGTGCAAAAGCCAGAGGTTTTCGTGAATGTGGTGAGTGGGAGACATACAGTCTTGGGAAAAAATTATTTGAACGGGAGTGATTTTCTGGTTTCTCTTCATTAACAAATTCAACTTGATTTCTCTATATAATTTCTATGGTAGGTTTATTTGAACAGTGAGATTTACAATGACAAAAAAATGCAGAAAAATGTGTTTTAAAAAAGTTAAAATTAAGACTTTCAAAAGGAAATAAATATTTGATCCCCAAAAACGTGCTTTAGTACTTGGTGGCAAAAGCTTTGTTGCCAATCACAGAGGAAAGCCGTTTCCCTTTAAGGTTTGAAGAAACATCTCAGGGGATTTTGGCTCAGGGAGGACGGCCATCTCTTGACCGGTTGGGCAGAGTGGAAAGTCATCAATGTTTTGGAGAGAGAAAAGAACAGAGCAACTTCAGCCCTCAACAAAACATTTTTGGGATTAAGGTTAATAGGACCTGACTAGCTGCCACTGGAGGACCTTAATATGCTTCTTCTTGAGACAACCTTTGTTGCCTTGGGAGAGTGTTTTGGATCATTGTCATGCTGGAATACCCAGGACAAAGAAGACCCATTTTAATGCCCTGACATTATAGATGTGGGGGAGGAGGAGAATGAAACATTGAGAGGACAGTGGCCCCATCCATCCTCCCTTTGATGCGTCCCAATTGTCCTGTCCCCTTGGCATGAAAAACCCCCAACATAATGTTTTATCAAAATTTGAAGGTGAGCGGTAGTTTAAAAATAGGGAGGGTGTCAGCTTTTGATTCTCCTCAAAGCAACAGGAGAGTTGAGTTGATGCCAAATAGCCTCCCATTCTATTTTGGTGAAATTCTGAACCACAAACTTTCAGGCCAGCATTTTGGGAATCAGTCAGATGTTCAGTGGCAAATATGGGCCTGTAGAGATCTTTTAAATATGATGGGGCTTGGGTTTAGCAGGATTTCAGTCCTTAAGAAGAAGGGTTTAAAACTATTCTGCATTTTTGGTGACAATGGTCCCAGCTGCCTTGAGATCTTTGACAATGTTCCTTTAGAATAGTTCAGAATCTTCTGCAGCATTTGGATTGAAACTTGGAGGCTTTTTGAGATCTTGCATGGAGCTTGAGACCTGGGGAGATTGGCAGTTAATTTATGTTTCAATAGTCCAATCTAGAAGTTTTGAAAATTGCACCAACTGTTGTCAATTTTTCAACCAGCTGCTTGGGACAGGATGGTCTTAATTTTGCCCATTCCAGGTTGTGAGGTCTGTTCTAATCTTGTCCCTGACATCCTTGGAAAGCTCTTTGGTCTTGGCCTGGTGAAAAGTTTGAATCTGGATCCTTGATTGATTACTACTGGGGGCAGGTCTCTGTTATACAGGTAAGAGCTGAGAGGGCTGCCAAAAACATGTCTCTTAGTTACCTGTATAAATAGACCTGGGAGCTAGAGATCTTTTATCTGAGTTTAGAAGATCAAAATTATTTCCTTCATGGAAATGCAAACTATTTTATAACTTTTTTAAGACATTTTTCTGGATTTTTTGGTCATTGTTGTCTCTCACTGTTCAAATAAACCTACCATAGAATTTATAGACTGATCATTTCTTTGTTAGTGGGCAAACTTACAAAATCAGCTGGGGTTCAAATAATTTTTTCCCTCACTGTATATAGAGTAAAGAGTATTGGTCCTAATACAGAGCCTTGTGGAATTCCATAACTAACTTTTGTGTATGTCGAAGATTCATCATTAACATGAGTAAATTGGAATCTATCTGATAGATACGATTTAAACCAATTTAGTGCTGTTCCTTTAATTCCAATTACATGTTCTAGTCTCTGTAATAATATTCTGTGATCAATGGTGTCAAATGCAGCACTAAGATCTAGCAGAACTAGTATAGAGACAAGTCCGTTATCTGAAGCCAGAAGAAGATCATTGGTGACTTTAATCAGTGCGGTTTCTGTGCTATGATGAACTCTAAATCCTGACTGAAATTCTTCAAACAAATCTTTTCTGTGCAGGTGGTCACATAATTGCTTTACAACTACTTTTTCAAGTATTTTAGAAATAAAAGGGAGATTGGATATTGGTCTGTAATTGGCCAAGACATCTGGATCCAGACTAGGTTTTTTAAGTAGAGGTTTGATTACAGCTATCTTATAGGCCTTTGGTACATATCCTGTTTGTAAGGATAGATTAATGATATCTAATATGAACGTGTCTAATAAGGGTAGAGCATCTTTGAGCAGTCTAACTGGAATAGGGTCTAGCAGACATGTTGTTGGTTTAGATGCCATAATAGTTGAAGTTAACTCAGCAAGCTCTATGGGCACAAAGCAGTCTAAAAGGGACTGAGGACTTACTGATGATTCTAATTCTGTTGTATTCCCCGAAGAGTCGGGAAATTACTCTAAATCTGCCTAAAAGAGAGTCTGCTGAGGCTTCCTCCGAGAAACCCTCCGATCAAATAATTCACGATGTTATAACGAACGTCGCCCCGCGTTTTCAAAAGCATGCCGGTTATATTTTAGATAAAATTACAGACTCCAACAGTCCTGGGAGATGGAATAAAGAGGGGGAATTCATATTTAACGGTAATGTCATACCCGGCTCACACATGATGGATCTAATGAAACGTTTAGCTTTACCCACAAAACACAGCTCAAACCCGGGCTGGGACGTTTTGCAGACCTTGGCACGCGTTTAAACGCGTACCGCTGTCCAGCGTTTCTTATAAACAGGCACGCATTCTGATGCAGACTTTTAAAGATGGAGAGGGTGGCGCTGTTGCTGCTGCTGCTGCTGAAAACTACAAACATGGAGCTGCTCGGAGAGTGAACTCTGACCCCGATGGTGACGTTGAAGATGACGTATCTTTGCATAGGTTGAAAAATACTTTAAAATCGCCACCGGCGGTTGAATGGATCACCCCCCGAAGCGATAGTTTTAATAAAAAGAGGAGGAGAAAACCTTTTCCATCGTTATCACCCCTGTGGCATAATGTTTCTTAAATTAATAAATCAATCAAAACGTGTAACGAATGAATGAAATAAATTTATTGAAACATAGTTTTTTCTCAGACTGTTCATTCAACAACGTTCTTTTCTCAATTAAAAACTACAGAACGACTTTATGACATTTTGAAAACATGTTTAAAGAACAAATGCTAGGGTTGACACAGTTTTATATAATCTTTTATAACATTTCACAAAGTTTGACGCCATAAGGTCATTTTTAGCATAGTTATCATCGTACAAATTTAACACACTTTGATAGGACAGCCCCTGTGCTCTATGAAACAACTAAAAAATGCAATGCTACGCAGACTATAGACAAAGGATGTTGTATTTGTCGGTCGTGATAATATATGAAGCGAGATCCTCGCTGCAGAAAATGTAAAATGGTCTGAGGGTAATGCAAGCTCTCGGGACTTAACCCAAAAGAATCAAAAATGTTGACACGACGTTCTCCTCCACGGTCAGAGTGAGCCAGTGCTCACCCGGCAAATGGTTGGGATGTGTGTTTACAATAAAATACGCCGGTTTACTAAACGTATGCGTGGGTAGTTTGTCAGATGCCCACATGCCGTGAAACAGATCTCCTAATAATTTTTTCTCATTAATAGTAATCCGTTAATATGTTTCTTTTTGAGTCAATTTTCAATATTGAATTATAACTCGCATAAACAATTAAAGTTGTGGTTTTGGAAGGGGACTCTGAACCGTAGTTCAAGTCAGAGAGTCCCGTTCTGACGGGTGAAGACTTGAACAGCCCTCGTCAGGGGCGAGATTAAACGCAAAAAGAGTATAGCGTTGGGCAAAATCATTTCAGTCAAAACATAACGGTTGGTCTTTTAGGTGCCGACCCGTGAGCGAAAATAAATTATAATATTCTCGCACACATTGGTTGTTCTCAAACTGAGGCTGAAAAGGTTTGGCTGGTATTTGACGGCCGTCTTGACATATCACAAGATATTCCAGGTCACAGTGTATAAAATTAAACGGATTTAAATTACTGCTCCCTGTAAAGGCCTCATGGTTTGCCAGACCTAGAACAATATAATTGGGTAGTGTGCCCAAAAATAAATTTTCCTGGGTACAGATTCTCGAATTGGCGGGATGGAAAAAGTTTTCAGGTTGATCCGTGACAGAGGATACAGAGCGTTGCTTTTAATCAGCGCCGCCGAATGACCTATGTGCACAGCTGGAGCCACCGTTACTTTCTTTACATAGAACACATGGAGCCTGTACTCTCTGTTGGCGGCGTGCATGAGACAGAATGCGTCGCTACCTCTTGTGAGTTTAATCCTGATATCGAGAGAGTTTAAAAGCAGTCTCTCACAAAAAAGATGTCTGCGTGGAGCGGGCCGAGCACTTGAAACTCTTTTGATTGGCGCTAAATCTTGCTCTCTGTGTAAGCCCCTATTGGGCCCATTTAAAATTACATGCAAATCCATGGCCCCTTCCGTGTCCTGATAAAACAACCCTGCGTTGAATTGACATTTCAGGAGTTCAGGGAGTAATTTAATAAAGTTTCAATCATCGCTCGATAAGGATGTGTGGCGCTGGATTGAGAGATTAAACGATCGCCTAGTGTCACATCACATTGATTGAATATTGTATTCATAGGGTAGTTAATGATGCCGCGGCCAAATCTGTCCCGTCAGCATTGGTAATTTTTAATCTTAAATAAAGAATTGTATTATTAAGATCAAGGTATTTTTCTCCTTTAGCCACTATGTAAAATTCAATCGGGCCTCTGTCTGTTATGGAAGAAATGGGGAAATTTCCACGTATTGACTGCCTTCTACACTCATTTGTGTCAGCGGACATGAAAAAGATCAAGCTCAGACAGCACGCACTCAGCTGATTTCTCATGCAAGAGCGCCATCTTTTCTAAAAATGTCAGCGCTCTTGGACCTCCTTCCTGTATGGCGCCTTTGGATACCGTTTTGTTTTTTCGAGATTGTTTCTTTTTAACTCGATGGGTAAACTCACCCGGAGGGCGCTTCCGTGGTCCTTTGAATAGCACAAAAATGCCTGGTCTGGCCGTTTCTTTTTCAGCTTCTGATTTGCCTGTGATCTTATTGACAGCCCGGCTCAACACGTCAGTCGCTATGTTTTTAGCAGCCGAGGACAGATGCGGTTTAACCACATTGAAGCCTTTCTTCACCAACGGCATGACAACGCCAAACAATTTTGAAAACATAGACCCTATTCCGCTGCCACACTGTACAGGGGCCCCGCAAAACCGGAAAGACCGGAGCCTGCCTGGTTATCGTAATAACTCACAAAACGATAGGGATCATCTTTATAAGCCCAGGGAGTCATGTCTTGACGGGCCTAAAGTGTAGTTTTGCTGTATTTGAAGCTGATGGGTTTATTCCGGTCCATTTTAATTTCAATGTATACGGATTCTATATGATGTTTCGACAGAGGTAAATAATGCGGGGATTAAAAGTCCTCGTTATAATGTCACCGTATACACCTTCAGTCGTCACACAGCGCAGGGGCGGAGCAAAAGCGTTGCCTACCGCCTGATGTGCAATAATATCGAATAACAATATAGGTGGTAAAACCCGGCTTTTAAATCTGCTGCCTAGGGTGACACCACTGGGTCAGGGCCGGCCGTGAACCATTCGTCACACTCTACACCCAAAATGTAATTTAAAGGCTTTGAGAAGTTTAATTTGTAGCTTCCTCTTCCACTCCATATAAAAACATGACTATAGGAATCATACTCCAGGAGGACGTCTATCCTCATCATTTGAAAATAAGAGTTCAACCGGTTTACGACATCCTCAGCGGTCACATAATTACACTCTCCCAAAAGCGTGTGTTGGACCTTATAATTAGTGGGGTCAGGAGGGATTCTTCATCATATCCCTCTGTGTCAATCCAACTAAATCTGTTCTCTTTTGAAGACAATGTAACCCACGTGTGAGGATATGATAAATCTGTCAAAGCAACTTCCCACTCCCCCCTTCAAGTCTATATGTTGGGCTAAGTCCTCTCGGAACTCACTGGCTGTATTATTCTTGAACGTTTGTACGCTGCAGTTGGACGGGAGAGTTATGTAGAAACCAGATTGAGACATGTTGTACAAATGCGGTTGTAGAGAAGCGCTCTGGGGTTTTTTATACTTTTACAATAGCTGAGGTTTTCACATAAGTATTGAATTTTTCAGGCCAGTTTAACCATTTAGCCAGAACATGTTGAACACCGTTTATCCTCTTCCGGTTAAATCTTCTCCACCCGAAAGGTTTTCTCTTTAGTCAATATTATTTTCTGCAATTCTGCTTCATAGAATGAACCTTCGAGCTCTTCCCCGTCATAATCTTGTAGCTTGTACACCACAGGGATCCTAGGAATACACTCGCTTATTTTGAAAATTTCGTCGGAAAAACCCTCTTTATATTTTTTTTCAAATATTCCTCTCCATTTGGAAATCCTGACCAGATCGCCGACTTTAAAGTTCATCTTTAACTTGTTTTTATACCTTGGAGGGAAAGACCCGTACAAATTCTGAAATACGTCTGAAACATTGTCATTCGTTACTTCCGCAGGAGTCATTTTAATACTTGAATAATAACTATGGTTATAGCTTCGAACAATACTTTGCAATACGTTTAAATAATTGAGAGTGCTTTTACCCATAAAGTACCGATACAATTTATATTTTAAGGTTTTATTATAACGCTCAATGACAGAGGCTTTAACCTCGCTGGATGTGCTAAAATGTTGTATGTTATGTTTTGTCATCAGAAATTTGAATAATTTGTTGTAAAACTCCTTTGCCAGGTCCGTCTGAATAGATTGAGGAATACTGCTTTCGCTCAGAATTGAGGTAAATGCCGTGGTCACCTCTCTGGTTGATTTATTTTTGATAGGTCTTACATAAGCTTTTTTTGAGAATACATCGATCACGGTCAACAGAAATTTGTACCCGTTATTATGAGGTGGCAACGCTTGCATGTCACAAAGGTCGGCCTGAAACTGCTTCAAAGGCCTTGACACAAACACCCAATTACGAGGAAAGCGTGTCCTTATAGCTAAAAAATGTTTAATTTGATCGACCTTTATTTTTTTGCCTGTTTCCCTCTCTATGGCTCTGTGTAACACCGTGAGCCCCAAAGCTACCGGGATGAGCCGTATCATAATAAATTTCTTTCATTACAGATTCAATTTTACGAGCCATCTCTAACCTTCTGTGCTGCGGATTGCATTGCGGATGTCACACTTTGCACCTCTCGTACATATTTATTTCTCTGGAGAAGGCGTGCACGATTATAAATGAGACAAAACATTTATTTATTTATTTATTTTATTCTGATTATATTCATTATAACAACAAGTTTTTAATTGGAGTGAAAAACAGAGGGTAAATAACAGAGTAATTAGAAAAAACATGTATCATTTTTTATTCTGATTATATCCTGCACAGCACACTACTGCTATCCAGTGCTCAATATTTACAGTGGGTTATTTACAAAGTTATTTACAAACAACTAACAACAATACGACGACCGGTAACCGACTGCTGGGTTGTTGAGAGTGGCAGAGGTGGAGAGAGAGACGGCTTCCGACATCTGGTGTATATGAAGTCTCTGGTGTCCTCGTGTCCAATCGGTGTAGCCAATTAGTTTGAATAGGCCAATCCAGAGACATCACCTGTAGCCAATCCCTCAGACACACCCATACATAGAGACACACCCAAATCCACACCCACACAAAGCACAAGGAGGAGGAGAGATACTGTAGATACGCACATGCTAAAAATTCTGGGTTGCTGCAGGCATAATTTCTTGTGATGATTTCTTGTTTTGTCAAACTGTTAGGACACTGACAATGAAGACTTCATTAAGAAAACTGCTTCCATATAATTTGACTCACTTGTTCAGCAAAATCAGATTTCATCTGCTCATGGAGTTTCTCAAGATCTGCCATATTTTGCTTCTGCTGCTGGAGCAGATCTTTCAGGAACTGTAGAAGAGCTTGCTTCTCTGTAGCCTGGACGGAGGGGAGATTAATAAAATATTCAAACTGACTTCAAAAAGTGGTCTAGAAAATGACTAGTATAATATTAAAAGTTGAAGCAAAACAGAGTTTGTCAACAGATAGACATCTCCCCATTAAATACATAGTCATCTACTGTCTTGTTTTGACTATTGGGGGGAAAAAAATATACATTTATACACAAAAATCAAGCAATCACTGACCAGCTGCAGGTCCTTCCTGAGCTGGTCTCTCTCTGCTGTCAGACATGTAATCACAGACAGCAGCCTCTCGCCCTCTTGAGCAGAACCCTGAGCACCAGCATTCTGACCATCATCACAACAGCAGAAGAGCGAGAAGATCAGTGAGTGCTAGTGAAGGTTTTCTATATCTTCATTATTTGACAAGGATATATTATTAAGAGCAGGTTATGACTGTTCTTGTACAAATATATAATCAATATTCAATCTGTTGGGAGTTTATTGGCGTATGTTTGGAGCCATTTTAGAGGTGTTGATTCCACTGCACAATAATTAGAAAAATAAAAGGTTATTTTTAATTATTACATTTTTTAAAAAGAGATGCTTCAGTGTTACATCTTAGTAAGTAACTGCGCCCCTAAACATTTCTTATGTAACATTTAAAAACCTTTTCTGTGTACTTCCAAAGTTTTAGGGCGCATGAATCATCCCAGGAGGAAACACAAAACTGTGACAGGGTATTTGGAGGAGCGCCTTTGAAATGTCCGTAAAAATACTGTTCTACAGGAGGCGGGTGACTTCAATGCCACAAGTGCCGCAAAATTTTGCCAGGTAACGCAAGATGTCTTGCCCTTTCTCTCTCTCTAGTTTATGTTAATGTGCTAAGGAGTGCATACTTGAACTCTACATTTAAATGTGTATCTGTCTTAATCTATCACTACTTGTTAGAATGTTTTAATCTATCTACTCCTCACAGAAACAACTAATACTCCAGAGGATTCAGTCAATTTGACTGAATGGCTGAAAAACAACATCTTGCCAGCTACCCAGGTTGCCCATCACACGCTGGAGACCACCATCCATAGGGTGCAGTTGATTTGAGCAAATCCAATAGATAATCATTGATTCCCCATTGAGTTTACACTCAAAAATAAAAGGCCTTCATTTTCAGATATCTAGATATCTCCTAGATATCTTCCAGCTGTCTCTCCAGGTCTGCTACTCGGATCTCAAACATCTCCACTTTTTCCACGCCCTCCGTCTTCAGCTGAGCGCCGTCTGCAGCTGAGCCCCAGCTCTGCAACTCTGCCACCTAATAATTCAGCTTTTGCCACAGCCTCCTCTTTTTGTTGACTCTCTGCAGCTCCAAGTTGGAAATCTTTCCTGAAAGCTCACACATCCACTCTGGAGACACAAAGTCTTTGAGACTGGAAAATAGAAATTAACAGGTTCATAACATGTGAGCTACAAACTCTTAAAGATCAGTACTTTCTCAACATTCAATAGCCTTCAAGCTTGAGCCAGAATATGCAGGACAAATATATGGTGTAAACTCTATTCACTTTCCTTTTGTTCATTTCCATACGTGACAATGTGATTTGTACATGCAAAGTAGATGAGGGATGCATGGATTTACTAACAATCAAATGAATAGTGGGTGAACACTGATGACAACTGCTGATTAGCATTTACCTGTCTTTAAAGCTTCGGACAGTCACAGCGCTCTGACTAATCTCCATTTCATCTGACGGCTCATCAGGAATCTTTCCTCCCCAGGTAACCCTGCGCTTAGGCATCTTAAAAGCAGAACAAAAGTCACAGTGACTTATCCAACACGGAGAACGCTGTGCTGTAACTACAGCTTTTATGTGACCTTTTAAACAGGAACCTGGTTGGAGCTGGTAACAAGCAGTTTGGTCAGGTTTTGGATTTTGTCCTCATATTCTCTCTGGAGCTGATCCTTTTCCTGGAGCAGCTGGGAGAGAACCTTTTTCTCTGTCGCTGTGGTCTTGGTGACTGGAGAAACCTTTGTCACCCACAGGTCAGTACTTACAGCAAGTACGGTTGCTGTAATGGAACTTGCAGAACATGACTTGGGGATGGGGCTCGGGGGGAATGACACTTGCCTCGAGAAGTCGTCGCTTCAGGTCTACAATTTCATAGCGATACCTCTTGAGAAGAGCACCGTCATCAGACACCTCAGTCACATGGGGATCATTCTTCATTTTCTTTGCAGTGCTGGCAAACTGATGAAAATGTAAAAAGTTAAATATCATACACCTGGCTTAAACTCATGACTATTAACAACACTTACTGACCGTTTCAGATGATGGTACAAATCCATCCCACATTTTGCACTTATTTATTTTACATACATGCATGCATGGAAGGAGTGAGGAGCATCAATACATATGTATTGTGTATATGCATACACATTCTAAACATCAAAAGATCTGGGCAAAGATCCAGAGGTATGCAGGACAGAAGTCTTCATGTAACACTAACCTGCAAAGGGCTGAGGGTTTCGTTCAGAGTGACAGGAGTGATGGTGCAGAAGATAACTGTTGTAGCATTTCCACCCAATGAGTTCTGCAGGATGCGGGTTAGCTTACTGTCTCTGTAGTTGGTGAAACCCTGGGGAGAAAGTATAAGAGCACCATTCAATGAACCCCTCTACCTATAGTTCACATGATGTGTCAGCAGGGAATGTATTTGGGAATATCAAAAAATAAATAAATAAAAGTTGCATTTTGTAAGGGCCAAGTGGTCTTTTGCAATCAAATATGCTGCAACGCATAATCCCTGTGCTGTCTGAGAGATATATCATCCCTGTGTCTTTATCAAATTTGGTATTTTTCACTGATTTGAGCTACTTACAAGAAGTCCATAAACTAAAACAGCTGCAGCCTCTCCTTTCAAAACGTTTTGCTCATTAAAGTGAACTATTACTTTTATCACTAAATTACTAAACCTTATGAGAAACTTAAGACCATGGTGAGAAATTTTAATTCACACTGATAATGACTATATGATGATGGCACAGAGTACAAGACGCATCAATGAAAAATTAGAAGTAGGTGGAAGTATGGAAAGCAAGGATTACTCACTTTAGACTTTCATCAGTCACTTTCTTGATTACTTGTCCCAGTGTGAACAGGCTGCGATTAATATTACAACCTTCTTTGAAACGTGTACCTTAGATATAAAAAGAGATGTCATCCCTGACTCCTGTGTGTTGACCACCAGGAAGTGACTTCCACAGTCTTGCAGCTGAACAGATGCTTGCATGATGTTTGTGCACATAAGGTTACATAGAGGGCGGATCTGCACCAATCATCTCGACTGCATTGTAGCGATTTTCTTGGTGATCGTATTTGGATGGAGGCAAATGTGCCCACTGTGTCCAGAACACAAACAGAACACCAAGTGCCAGACGGGCATGTTGTCTAATCCAATAGTAAATAAATGAAGCAATTCTCAAAGGTCATGTGCTAGTAATTATCGGGACATGAGTAAGAGGTAGTCAGGAATATCCACCAAACCTGTTACTAGCTCAATCAAAATGCATCCTCTGGCACTTACTCCAGGTCAACTTTATTAGAGCACAAATGTTTAAACTTTCATCCGCTTTTAATTTGTGTTGACAGTGAATGTTTTTGGTGAACTCAAGTACTGTTTTGTGTGTGTGTGCGTGTGTTTTGGTTTTTAACCTTCACTGGATAAATTCTTTAGTTTAAACCCTAAAACGACAGAATTTAAATAGGGTGGCCAAAACATTAGATCCACCTCTTCTTTTAATGCACTAAAAACGGAGAAATCATAAGCTTTTAAAATTAGAATTTATGGCAGAGCTGCTGTATTTCAAAGGTGACAAGTGCCCCGCCCTCTTCCATATAAACCCTTTGGTCACAGTGACAGGTCCACCAATCACAGAGCTTCATTTCAAAAGTGACAAGTGCCCTGCCCACTTCTGTAGACCAATTTACATTTTTTCCCATTCTTTTTTTCTGATTGAGATTTTGTGTAGAAATTGAGAGACACAACCAGATCACCATAACAGCATTTTCTCGCTGAGAAAAGGCGATAACAAGCATCACAGGATGGTCAAATTACATGCATTTAACTTGTGGATGGTAGTGGCTGGTGTGTGTTGTTTACATTTATCTTTTTGCAGGAACTTTCTGCTACGCATCAAGGCTTCATGACAAGATTGTCATGAAATGATTGATGACAAGATTGTGAATGAGCAGATCTCCACCTTTATCTCTGCCACCTGTCTGATATTTGGAAGCTATTACTGTCTCAATATCCAATAGAAATGGCCTTAAGACTTGAGTTCCTTCAGAGGTAACTGAATATCTTTTGATTCCTTGTTTAGAGCAAATCACCTAAATAGTTGATGATTATCAGTTCTTGTTTTTGCAAAGGTGTTTCTTCATTATCAATCCAGAGAAAGGCACCAAAGTTGAAACAAATTATTTTATATTATTTCATGTCTTGATTAACAGACTTAAACATGGTGAAAAGTGATATTACGAAATACACAGTCATCAGATAAAACTGTCCTATCACATGAAAAGAGAAAAGGTTTAAATTTCCTGAAAAAATTACAAATATATAAATATATATTTTTTTTATTTCAAAAGGTGAGGTGATGGTTATGTTGCATATTATGCCTGCATTGAAATATAATATTGGTTTCAAAATGTTTTTCCTAGTGTACACTTAAGGTCTGCAGAAATAAAAATTTCTGTATGGGTTCATAGCACGTAAGAAATCCTTGTAAAAACAGATACAGTTCCAATGTTCTATATTGAATACGTGCATACAGCATGCTGATAAACATGCACATATGAGCAAGTGGGAAAGCCAAGCTGAATAATCAAAGTTTTGATGTAGCTACTGTAAACCTGGCCTTGTTTATCTAAACTGACATACAACATTTTTACTTCTCATTCCAGGCATATTGATACAAAGTTAAATCCATGGGGATTTGTTTTTCACGGATACAGTCGCTGCATTACCTATCTGAGGTGTGTTACAAACAAAAGAACGTCAACTGCCTTGCAACTTTTCCAGGATGCTGTCCATCAATATGGACTCCCCCATCAGGTCAGGGGTGATGCTGGCAGTGAGAACATTGACATTGCACGGTTTATGATAGAGAATCGCGGTGGAAACTGAGGAAGTTTCATGGTGGGGCGTAGCGTACATAACCAGAGAATAGAGAGACTCTGGGCAGAAGTAAACTGGGTTGTGTCAGCATACTTTAAAGACCTTTTCATCTTTATGGAAAATGTTGGACTTTTGGATAGCACCAACCCACTTCACATAAGGGCTGAACATGAAGAAAAGTATAATTGTCAGGACATCTTTGAAATTTCTGGGACATGTCATTTCCGCAGCGGGAGTTCACGTGGGCCCAGATAACACTGAGGCTGTACGCAACTTCCCTGTTCCCACTAACGTGAAATCTTTACAGAGATTTCTGGGTATGGCTGGATGGTATCACAGGTTTGTCCTCAACTTCTCTCAAATTGCAGAACCACTCAATGCATTGAAGAAAAAGAGAGCCGAGTTTCTCTGGTCTCCTGAATGCCAGATTGCGTTCGACACTCTGAAGGAGCATCTGATAAAACCACTGTTTTAGGACACCCAAACTTTACTGAACCTTTTTTGTGTTGTATACAGATGCTAGTGAGGTGGGTCTTGGAGCAGTTCTAGTTCAGAAATCTGACCTGGGAACTGAGAGAGTAATTGTATTTGCCAGCCGCAGCCTTAATGCAGCTGAGAAAAATTACTCAGCCACTGAGCTGGAATGCTTGGCCGTGGTATGGGCCCTGCAGAAATTGAGGACCTACCTGGAGGGCTGGCTGTTTAAAGTGGTGACAGAACACACACCTCTCCTGTGGGTGTTTAAAACCACCAAACCTAGCACTCGGCTTATCAGATGGGCCCTCAGGTTGCAGGAGTTCACCTTTAGTGAAGAATACAGGAAAGGAAACTATAACATCGTGCCAGATGCCCTATCCAGAGCTCCAGCAGGAGTTCAGCCCTATACACCTGTCTGTGCTGCCATCTTGCCAACCTCTGTTGGTCCAACAAAAGAACTTCCCATCACCCCTGACGCAGTGTGGAATGCACGCGGGAGGACCCCGAATGTCAGATTCTGTATCAAAAGATTGAAAGAGATGGTGTGGTTATCAATCCCACTACATCTTATAATATCTTGGATCATCTCATTTACCGTGTGGTTAAATTCCCATACAAAACCATATACCAATTATACATACCTGCTGGATTTAGAAACCAACTCTTGGAGTATTTCCATCAAGACCCTCTTTCTGGTCATCTGGGTAGACATAAAACCTATCGCCGATTACAGAACTTAGTTTTCTGGCCAAATTTAAGCTGCGATGTTCGCCAGTATGTACAGAATTGCAGAGTGTGTCAAATGTACAAAACCGAAAATCAGAAACGAGCTGGAAAACTGCAACAAACACTGGTTCATCGTTCCTGGGAAATGCTGGGGATGGATTTATTGGGGCCATTTCCCAGGAGGTCCAAGCAGAATGTCTACCTACTTGTCTTTATAGACTACTACTCCCGATGGGTGGAACTTTTCCCCTTAAGGAAGGCCACTGCCGAAGCTATCTCGCAGATCTTGATCAGATACATCTTGACCCGCTGGGGCCTTCCAGACTACATTCTTTCGGATCGAGGATCACAGTTTATCTCCTCAGTTTTCCAGACTGTATGTCCAACCTGGAATGTGGGACATAAATTGACGTCAGCCTATCATCCCCAGACGAACCTCACAGAAAGAATAAATCGAACCCTCAAAACCATGATTGCGTCCTATGTGGGAACTGAACATAAGCAGTGGGATGAATATCTACCAGAGTTTCGGTTTGCCATAAACTCAGCAGTCCAAGAGTCCACAGGAGTTTCTCCAGCAGAGCTTAACCTCCACCGCACACTACGGGGACCCCTGGATGTGATGCTGCAACCTCGAGAAATCACACCTGATATACCTACCTACTCCAACATCTCATGGCTGCAGAAACTCCATTCTTTTGTCTCTAAAAACCTTAACTCTGCATGTTGTCTGCAAAAACAACATTACGACAAGACCAGAAGAGATGTGGAATTTAAAGAACAAGACAGAGTCTGGGTACGAGCACACCCTCTTTCTAAAGCAGAAAAGTATTTTTCTGCAAAATTAGCACCAAAATGGCATGGTCCCTACCGGGTGGTACAACAAGTTGGCCCCGTAAACTATCAAGTTGTGTTAGAGGACTCTGGTCTTGACCTAAAAGTTGTGCACATTTCTCATCTTAAACTGTGTTACCCCACTGCCATGGATCTGGAGGAACAGGAACATAAAGATGTGCTGAAAATCTTCGAGGAGGAATCAGAAGGAGAGGATTTTAATGGATTCACTGACACAGCATGCTTCACTTCCACTCCCAAGATGTAAATATAAATTGTAAATTGAGGACGACTTTAAGGGAGTCTGAAAGTGCTTGTTTGGCCCGCTTGGTGCCGTGAGTACAATACAACTCTGGGAAGTGTCCGGTCCATACTCTGACTGGGTCATAGACTCTGTGCTTATGTGAACTGTCTTGGTTGGGAAGGGTCCGAGGTAAAAACCGGACCGGATTCTTATCAAAACGTTTAATGCAAGACTGTGGAATGAAAGTGGAATGAACTAATGGATTGTGGTGAAAACCAGTTGTGGCTATGAGGGATGTGAACTGTGCAAATATATACATATATATATATATATATATATATATATATATATATAAAATTTGAATTTGTGTTCGTGCAGTGTTTGATGCATTGTTTTTTGTATACTGAGTAACCTTTTTATTTTATTGTTGTACGGGTTAACATTACTGAGGAATTATCATTTAATATTTTGTCAGCCCTAGTGCTGACTGGCACCCCTTTTGTTTGCTTCTTCCTTTTATGATAAAACCCGTTACAAGGTTAACCCTGTTATATTGTGGGATGCTCTCAAAGCAGTTATGAGGGGAAAGCTTATAGCTAAGACAGCATATATCAAAAAATCTAAGGAAGAAATGTTTAAAAAAGAAAAGGAGAAATTGTTGGAATTAGAACAAATACATAAGCGCACACGTGATTCCTCACTACTACCTCGAATTAAAGAAATTAGGGATAGTATAGACAAAATATTAAACGCAGAGGTTGAGAAGAAGGCAAGGTTTTGAAAACAATCCTATTATGAGGTGGGACCTAGGGCAACCAGATTATTAGCAAAAAGATTTAAAAAGCAGCAGGTGGATAGGACAATCCATAAAATTGGAGACACAACTACAAACAAGATAACCTAGGAACCAAAAGAGATTGAAACTAACTTTATGAACAACTATGAGGATTTGTATAGTCAAAAACACTCGGCTAATGCCGACCAGATAAAAGAATTCCTGGAGACATTGGATCTGCCTGCAATTGGGAAGAATCAGAATGACCTTTTGACTTTACCTGTTTCAAGAGCAGAAATAGAGAAAGTAGTGAATAAACTAAAAACAAATTGGTGGTACAAACAGTGGTACAAAACATTCAGTGAACAACTTATACCACTAATGGAGTTATAATTTAACTCCCACCATCATGGAAGGAAGTGATGATATCAGTGATTCCCAAAGGAAACAACACTGAGACCTGCTCTGGTTACAGACCTATATCAGTACTAAATGTAGATTATAAATTGTATAGCTCCATTATAGCAAAAAGATATGAACATTTTATGAACGACATTATAGATGAAGATCAGACAGGCTTTATTAAGGGTTGCCAAACCTAAGACAATATAAGGAGGACACTACATATTATCGAACATATTACACACAGTAATATTAATGCAGCCTTACTAAGCCTTGACGCTGAGAAGGCATTTGATAGTGTTAATTGGACATTTTTGTACCTAGTACTCGAAAAATGTGGATTAAATGAAAAGGCAATTCAACGTATTAAAACACTATACCACAAATCAACTGCCAGGATTAAAATAAACGGCAATCTGACTGAGAGCATACAACTACAACGTTCTACCAGACAGGGCTGCTGCCTCTCACCAACATTGTTTGCAATCTATATAGAACCTTTGGCGCAAGCAATAGACAGAATAAAGATCTAAATGGCATAAAGATTGGGAATGAGGAGCATAAAATTGGGCTTTTTGCTGAAAATGTGATTTGCTACTTGGAGGAGCCAAACACATCCCTTCCTTTACTAATTAACCAACTTGAAGAGTTCGGTTTCTACTCTGGAGACAAGTTAAATCTAGCTAAGACACAGATATTGCCATTGAATTATTTCCCATCTAAACATATACAAGAGGAATATAAACTGAATTGGAAAGCAACCAAAATGAAATATCTTGGGGTTACTTTAACAAAGAGAAATGCTGACTTGTATGAAGCTAATTACACCGAAGTAGATAGATAGGGACATTAGGAACAACGTTGATAGGTGGGCCGTACTCTCATTGGATTTTAGTTCACGGATAGTGACTATAAAGATGAATATCCTCCCACGATTTCTCTACTTATTCCAGTCATTACCCATTGAAATACCTGAGAATCAATTCAGAAAATGGGACAAAGTTATCTCAAGATTTTTATATGGAATGGTCATAGGCCAAGAATCAAATTTGAAACCTTACAACTTGAGAAACATACAGGGGTATGGGACTAACAAATCTCAAGGAATATTTCTATGCGGCACAAATTAGACCTGTAGCCTGCTGGCGTGACAAAGCCTACAGGGCAAAATGGAAAGATTTGGAGCAATTTACACAAGGACAGGAAATTCAAAGTTTCATTGGAGATGGGGGCGAAACAAAAGAACTACTTCAAAAGGTGGATTCTCTTACCCAATTTACACTAAAAATGTGGCTTCATATAGTACGGAAATATATACTAGAATCAGAACTCAGACTGCTTCAATGGGTAGCTTATGACAAACGTTGTATCCCGAATAGTTTCGATTTAAACAATGGATTCAGGGGGAATAACAGCCCTATGTACAGTGATAAAGGATGGGAACTTCACGAGTTCTCAGGAGATGAAACAAAACTATACATTGTACAACCAGGACCACTTTAGACATCTACAACTAAGGGATTTTTATGAGAGGGAAGTAAAGCCTAAAGTAAATTTAGACACAAACGGAATAATTAGAACTATAACAGGAATCTATAAGTCAAATAAATTTAGAATAATATCCACATTATACCAGCAGTTAAAGGAGAGAAGACGAAGTTCAACAATATATGTAAAACAGAAATGGGAACAAGAATTAGGTCTGAACATTCCTGAGGATGAATGGTTACATATATGGAAAACACAACAGTCTACTACATCATCCCGCACTTGGAGAGAATATTGTTGGAAGAATTTAATCAGATATTTTATCACACCCAAATTGAAAAGTAAATCTCTCTGACCCACAAGATACGAATTCAAGAGCAACAATGCAGAGAGAAATGGGAGAAATGGACCATGTTTATGTGTCAAAGACACGATGGAGACCAAAAGTGGAAAACATCATAAAGATGATGCCAGGGCCAACACGGTATGTGACATCTCGTGTGGATGACACGGAGATGACAAACCTGAAGGGGAAGCGTGTGTTTGGGGACACCTGCAGAGAAATCAACCTGGTAGACCTCCAAGCCTACATAAGTAAGCCATCAACCCAACCTGGAATCAGAGGAAGAGTTTCAAGAGGAGAGCTGGGGAAAACTTTGGTGACTCCTCTTATTCAACGGCGCCAGCACATTCTCTGCACACCAGCCTCTGCCAGTCTGGTTAGGAGTGTCCAAGCCCCAGCCTCTGCCCTGGCTGCTCTCCCCCAACAAGGACATGGGCAGAAAAGGAAGCACTGTGATCTCTGTGCCTTTAGAGGCAACAAAACAAGCCTGAAATGCAGCAAATGTGATGCCTATCTTTGCAAAGCAAAAAGAGTGTCACATGTCAATCATGTGCATGAATTCACAAAGCACCTGGTTGTAAATAAATCACAGCCAAAACCAAAACTCAAAACACTGTTACTGCCTGCTAAACACAGGAGCCATACATACAGTTGCTTTACAATGATATGAGGGCTTAAAACAAATTTTAAAAAAGGGTTTCTAGTAATTTTATAACTTTTTTAACAGACTTTTTGCTTTGCTTCTTGCCCCTTACTTTCATTAACCAGACCAAAAAAAACAAAAACAACAACAAAAAAAAACCAGCTGTTCGTGCCGAGTGAAGCTTTTATGCAGCCAGTACTTTCAATTTAAATGGTTTTGCAGTTACCCACACGTAAGGTGTCCTCACAATGGTAATGTATGGTTACATTAACACGTTTATATTAACAATTATATAACAGCCTGCCAATGCAAGATAGCAAAAACCTTACCTTAATGATTGATTTTTATTTTACCTTAATTTATGATTTTTTTAAAGCATATGACTACTTGAAATAATAAAAGGCCAGGATATCAACGTTGGGGGGGCCTCAACAGAGCAGCTTTATGGCTTGTGTTTCCGTGACTGTCTTTTTAAAGTTATTCCACGGTTTCTAACAAAGTCCCGTATATTTTGCAGGGTCCTTCCTTCTAATGCTGTGCCTTCTGCAAGCTTACACTGTCTGCATTCATTTTTTGTGGCCACTTTTCCTTTGACAATGTGACCTCTGAAGTGTCGCATCACAGCAGAGATCTCTGCCTTAGACCATGCTCTCCTTGGTGCACTGCTGGAATTTTGTGCTTCAGCAACATCTGAAAATTATTCACAATAAGAAAAATTACATAACTATTACAGTTGACATATCAGGTTCGAAGAACAAGCTTTCAGAATTTAAAAGCACTTAAAGTTACTAACACAAAGATATTTACTATAAACAATGGAAAATAACTAAGCTAACATTGAAAAATAAATATCTATGAAAAGGCTTATAAAAAAAATATAGGTTGTATTTTTGTTGCATCTGTACCTAAAAAAAAGGAAGCAAATTCAAATGCAACTAGAAATGTAACTACATTTAACATGTACATGTCTCTTTTTCTTTTTTTTTAATTTGGACAGAAGATAATAGACATTTAAATTGGTTTAATTGGTTAAACTTTTTATCTAGGTTTTGAATGTACTTCAAAAGAAATGTGTATTTTTTATTATGTTTAGTACTTTAAGTTGCCCTATTACAGAATATTATAAAAATAAACTTGTTTTACCTTCAGAGTCAGTGATGGTCTCGTTCATTGTTTAGGACACTAATATTTCCGCTAAACACAAAATATATCATTTTGTGATGTAATAAGCATTTCATTAGCACAAGGTAAGAACAATTAAATTGTAAAACTCCCCTTAACCTCTGGCTTCATTGTTATGGTCTGTGACTGTAGTGTCTGATGGAGCATCCACAGGTTGGCTGGATCCGCACTCTGACAACGTATGGACGGTACTTTCCTCATCACATTCAATTTCACTAACACCATTTTCCACATCACTTAATAAAATTTCACCTGAGGAAACAGTAGTAAACAGCACATAACCGACAACTGCAGACCTGTAAATCCTGAGTCTTTTAAGTAATATTTACATGCCAGAAGAGGAAGAAATGTGTAAATAAAACCAGTTCATGGATGTATGTAGCCAAAAATAGGCATAATTCAAATTCAAGGAGAGACAATGTAATGAATGATCACCTGCCAGGCTTAAGGAAAACCTCAAATAGACATATGCATTCCCTAAACACTTTCAGATTTGAGACATGCAATTATTCAAAATTTCCCACAAACTTAATTTCTAGGGTAATACCATGTTGCCTTAAATTTCATACATTTTCTGAGGGCACCAAGATCAATGTCTATGCAGATAAACAGTCACGTTACCAAGCTGAGTAATTCTGTTTAATTGTTTTTACAAAATATTACACATGCATGTACCATCAGAGGTTTTATGAAGGGACCAAGCCTGACAAGTTATACTATGCAGCTCAGCTGTACACGTTTCACAGATACACTGTTGACAATATATCCATGCTTTTAATACATATGTGTGATGCTACATTAAAAAAGGAAATTAAAATATATATTGACTGCAACTGTAGCGCAGTTATTAGTTTGTTTTATTTATACTAATTTGTGTGCACACTTGCCAACATGACACTGACCAACAAATCTAGAGAGCTTCATGGTTAAAGCAAAGGCTACAATTGTTGAAATCTGTAGCCTGCTCATAATATGTCCCCATCCATACTTTAGGAGTAACCAATCCTACCAGCTTATTTTGATATTAGAAGCATAACTGCTACGCAAAATACATACAGGTTGGCAGGTCTTCAACTCTTTCCTACTGTATCTGAGTGGCTCTGCAGTTAGAATACATTTTGTAACAAATTACAATTTTGTAATATACTAATACAGTATAAACAATTTCCTATAATAGTTAAAATAATTATCCTGTTTATAAGAAAGTCCAGCTGACATGTTTGCATCAAAATTCTTTCCTGTACAAACCTTCAATTTCAATTTCATCCAAAGATTTTCCTTGGATCCTTTTTCCATCGACAAAAGAAGTTTTGAAATCTTGGCTAGTTGGGTGGTGGGAACTGGCAATCGGTAAAAATCCCGATGAACTCGAACTCGAAATCCGCAATCTGATCAAGTTCATTGTTTTTTAAATTGAGAACTTGTGACAGTGTGGCAACATGCTTCCTTAGTTGTGTTGACCTGAGATACTCAGGTTGCTTGGCACCACACTGGTTTGCATGGATGCGCAAACAGTCCTGTCCCCCTTAGTGGCTCAGTGAGTTGGGTCGTGCAAAGAGGAAGATATTTTTGTCACTCACACTGCATTGAGATCTTTTATTAGTCTGTAGTAACAAAACATCAACCATACTTGGAGTAAGCAGGTCTGCAACCTTTCTGCCCCTTTTTCCCATGAGTTCAACTCTGCAAAAGTACTTGCAGAGCTTTTGCTCAACTTTTGATAATCCTATGGCCACATCTTCATGGAGTTTTGTTTTGGCTCTTTGAAGAAAATGTTTGAAGTGCATTTTTGAAACCTCACCTGCACGTCTTCGGTTAAAGACAACAATTTGTGCAAGTGTAACTTGAATGTACAGCCCTTTGCAGTACATACATGAATAAATTTTCCAGCTGGATTACGAAAGTGGCTCTGCAGTTAGAATACATTTTGTAACAAATTACAATTTTGTAATATACTAATACAGTATAAACAATTTCCTATAATAGTTAAAATAATTATCCTGTTTATAAGAAAGTCCAGTTTTGACATGTTTGCATCAAAATTTTTCCTGTACAAACCTTCAATTTCAATTTCATCCAAAGATTTTCTTGGATCCTTTTTCCATCGACAAAAGAAGTTTTGAAATCTTGGCTAGTTTTTAGGAACTGGCAAGCCTGAAAGTAAAAATTCCCAATGAAGTCCAATCTGAAATCCAAATCTGAAGTTCATTGTTTTTTAAATTGAGAACTTGTGACAGTGTGGCAACATTCTTCCTTAGTTGTGTTGACCTGTTCAGGTTTTGCACCACACTGGTTTGCATAAATGACAAACAGTCCTGTCAAAAGTGGCTCAGATGAGTTGGGTACTAAAGAGGAAGATATTTTGTCTACTGCATTGAGATCTTTTAAAACATGTCAAAGCATCAACCATCAAGGCCCAAATACAATAACTTCAGTTTTATCTGCCCCTTTGTCCCATTTCAATTTGAAAAGACTTGCATTAGCATCCAGTCCTTTTGATAATCCCATTAAGACATCTTGTAGTTTGAGTAATTTTTTGTTTTCAGGTTTTGAAGATAAAATGTTTGAAGTGCATTTTTGAAACCTCACCTGAAAATTAAAGACAAGAGTGTTTTCTAATAATGTTGCCAAGGTACAGCCCTTTGCAGTACATACATGAATAAATTTTCAGCTGGATTATTGTCTTGGTTTTTCTTTTGACCTTGAGTAATCCTGTTCCTGTCTGTAAAACTGCATTGTTATTTTTAAAGTTTCCTGATTTTGCAGTTTTTCCAGTAGTCTTCTGCGTTCTTTTGACTTTTTAGAAAGGGATAAAATGGTGAATTTCAATATGTATCTTGTGTGTTGTTATCAAGTGGCGGGCAATTTTGTTTGCAGTTTACCACAAACATAACAGTAATTTATGTTACTTGTGTTTACAGGCATGGATGTTACAATGTCGTTCTGTGCTTCATCCATTGTCTGTTAAATAGAAGTTGTAGAATCAGATGTTTCAGCAACACTTGGCAAAAGGTCTTCTATGGTGCTCACATCTTGATTGTTTGCCAATTTCAAGGAGACATCAGGAGTTGCAGCCTCTGAATGAGCCGGTCCAATTTTCGACAGCGAGGAATAGGAAAACGCTGTCATCTGAACTTTCACCTTCATGCTCAGAGCCTGAATGAATTCCTTATCGGATGAACATTGATCATCATCTGTAGTGTTATAATACTCTGAGTCTGAATGGTCATCCTGTAGCTCATAGTCTGAAAATAGTTTGTTCTGCAGGCAGTAAAAAAAAATTGTAAGTTATGTTTGTTACAATTAATTGACACTGGAATCCATTAAATGGATACTTACAGGCAGTAAGTCTTCACATTCATCATTTCCACTTTGTCTGAGGCAGCATTTGTGCCAGACCCCTGAGCAAACTGTAACACATTTTAATGTATACTATATTATGTTTTTCCAAGTTGATTGAACTAATTTCTCAAAAGCCTTAACACAACCCACACTTCAAGCTACTCTTTAAAGCCTTTACAAAATCCACTCAAAAACTATTTTATTTTTGATCAAACCTCCCATGCTTTGCAAAAGTATTCATACCCCTTAAACCTCCAGATTTTGTTGTTATAGCCACAAACAAATGTATTTATTGGGATTTTATGAGATATACCAAACCAACATAGTACATAGTTGTAAAGTGAAAATGATAATTGTCTATCAAAATATTTTCAGCCAAATATCTGAAAAATGTGGTATGCACTTGTATTCAGCCACATTTAGCTAAAATCCAGTGGAACCAATTGCCTGTCTAACTGTATGTAATATAATCTCAGTTTAAATAAACCTGTTCTGTAAAGCCCATACAAGTCTGTTAGAGAACGCTAGTGAACAAATGGCATTAAGCAAGTCAAGAAACACATCAGAAAAGTCAGGTTGAGAAGACCTCCAAAGCAAGGCTAGATTATAAAAATATCTCAAGCTTTGAACATCTCAGGGAACACTGTATAGTCTACCATTCCAAAATGGAAAGAGTAGGGAGTTGGGCAAGGAGAGAAGCAGCTTAGAGGCCCATGGTAACTCTGAAGGAGCTGCAGAGATCTGTCTGCAGAGACAGCTCAGCTGGTAGAATCTGTCCACGGGACAATTATGAATAATGCAGACAAATATGGCCTTTATGAAAGATTGGCAAGAAGAAAGCCATTGTTGAAAGAAAGATGTAAGAAGTCCTATTTGCAGTTTGTGATGAGCCACGTGGGGGACACAGCAACGTGGAAGAAGGTGCTCTAGTCAGATGAGCCCAAATTGAACGTTTTGGCCTGAATGCAAAAAGTGTATGTGTGGCGGAAACCTTGCACTTACACTGCACATCATCCGAAACGCACCGTCCCCACTGTGAAACGTGGTGGAAGCATCATGCTGTGGGGATGCTTTTCTCCAGCAGGGACAGGGAAGCTCGTAAGAGTGGATGGAAAGATGAAGGAGCCAAATACAGGGCAAGAAGAAAAGCTGTTAGAATTTGCAAAACACTTGATACTGGGAAAGAGGTTTACCTGCCAGTAGGACAGTGACACTTTACATACAGCAAGAGCTACAATGGAATGGTTTAGATTAAGAAATATTCAAGTGTTAAAGTGTCCAGACCTAAATCCAATTGAGAATCTCTGTCTAGACTTGAAACTGTTGTTTACAAATGCTCTTCATCCAATCTGACTGATCTTGAGCTATTTTGCAATGAAGAAAGGGCAAACTTTCACTTTTGTAGATTAGAGGGCAGAGACATACCCAAAAAAAGACTTGCAGCTGTAATTGCAGCAAAAGGTGTTTCTACAAATTATTCACTTGGAGGTTGAATATAAATGCATGCCACACTTCTCAGATATTTATTAGTAAAGAAACTTGAAAACCATTTATTATTTTCTGTTCCACTTTACAATTGTGTACTACTTAGTGTCGGTCTATCACATACAATCCCAAACATACATCTACATTTATGGTTGTAATATGGCAAAATGTGGAAGATTTCAAGGCAAGTGAATACTTTGCAATGAACTGTATGTTTATTTATACTAGAAACTTAGCAAAAATAATTACAAAACCACAATTTATCTATTTGTATTTACAGAAACAATGCATCAGTTCTCATGCCAGTTTACAGAATGTCATGAGGCCATCTTTCAATTCTAAAATAGGTTATTTTATTTAGCTGTTTTTTGACACGTTTCTCTAATATTTTTTATTCTGTTAATTTTCTAGAGTATTGATTAAAAAAATGCAGAGACTGTTCTGTTGCTGTACGGTATAACTTTCTGAACGTCCTCGTTAGGGAGGTCACAGAGACTGAGACTGTAAAATGATCTATGATGCTCTAATTTCATCACTGTGATCATGAGAATTAAATGTGTGTTTATGCATAAAAATAAATAGATTAAAACCAATTTGCATTAGGACTTAAACATTTCTACATATATTTGGCCTATGCCACAGGGCATAGGGTTTCATGCACTGCTGATTTAATAAGGAATGTATGTAAAACCTTACAGATAAAGATAAAACACAAACATTCACCTGCTGTGTCTAGCTCCACATTGTGAACTAAAAACACTCACCTCTACATTTATAGACCAGCCACTTGAATGAAGAGACAGGTCCTACACAGCCAATACACTGGTCCAAATCTAGATATTGCTGCGGATACTAGCTTGTGTTTTCGACACTGTTGGCAAAAATATTACAAAAATAAATTACTTCTCCAAAACTGTTTGAGCAGACATGGTAAATAAATAGTCATTTTAAATAAACTAACACTGTGAATGACACACAGTGGGGAAAATCATTGTTTTATCAGCAACAAAGACATGAAGGGTCTATAATTTTATGATAGGTTTATTCAAAAAATGTAAAGACAGAAATAAACCAAAAATCCAGAAAAACACACAATACAAATGTTAAAAATTTAGTTGCCTTTCAGTGGGTAAATATTTGATCCCCAGAAACGATAATTCTGGCTCTCACATACAGGGTATGTGCTCATGTACTACACTTAATCCTCTCAATTCAAGAAGGTGCTCCTAACGAAAAAACTCATGTGAAAGACAACTGTCCACAATTTTTTTGTAAGTGTGATGATGAGAAAAGTGAGGAATCCAGCCCAGAACTACACAGGAGGAGCTTGTGAATGATATCAAGGCAGCACCCACAAGGTCCCCCTCCTCAAGATGCTCCATAGGAAGTCTGCCAATGAACATCTAAATGGAACATCAGTGGATGGGGTTTGAGGACTGAACATTTAGGCAGATGTAATACCACCGTGCAAGACCTCATTTACCTTTTTTCAACACTGTTCATGGCGTCATCAACTGGACTCTTCCCATTCAGGTTTGTGGCACACCAGCCACTACCATCCACAAGTTAAATGCATATAATTACAGCTCCTGTTATGCTTCATGATCGCCTTTTCTCAGTGAGAAAATGCTGTTATGGAGATCTGCTTGCATCCTCTCAATTTCTACACAAAATCTCACTTAGAAAAAAGAATGGGAAAATTTAAACTGGTCTACAGAAGTGGTCACTTTTGAAATGAAGCTCTGTGATTGGTCGACCTGTCACTGTGACACTAAAAATATTTAAATATAAAATAAAATAAAATGTGTGTTTGTGTGTGTTGGATCTGTTCTGTTCATTGAAGGACTTGTTGACACTGTTTTTCATTCATTGCTCCAATTACCATGATCATAACTCTGTATATGAGAGTGTTTGTGACGGCTGTCTCATGTTGCAGCCGTCACACCACAGCATTCAGGGACTGTAAAGACTAAGAAATCTGAGCTGAAAGCTGCCAGGACTCTGGGTGTTGTTGTAGTTGTGTATTTATGTGTTTATATTATTTTATGTATTTATATTATTTATGTTTTACTAGCCCATGTATTGTTGTCTTTTGTAACAGATGGATATTCTTTACCTCCAGCCTCTAGTGCCTTTATGATATGTGTATCAGCCCCTGTCTGAACCCTCTGATTTATGCCTTGTTCTACCCTGGTTTAGAAAAATCTGTCAGACTCATTTTGTCTCTTCAGATTCTGCAGCCTGATCCTCGAGACCAACATGCCGTGAACTGACACTGCAGCGACTGTTTTACAAGCACCACACACTGACTTGTGTTACCG